>CM049311.1:65349952-65949952 GCA_026874595.1 Sipunculus nudus | reverse complement strand
GAATATATATATATATATATATATATATATATATATATATATACATTGTTACGGAATCTAATATAAACTGACCCTGTCCAACAATATGACCCAAAAATGTTACTTGTGCATGACAAAACTCAGATTTTACTAAGTTGATGGTCAGACGTGCTTCACTGAGTCTTTCGAAAAGGTCGCGAATTTGCAGATGTTTCTCCCAGGTGTCGCTGTACACGATAAGGTCATCAATATATGCGTCGCAGCCCTGAATGTCCTTGACAACAAAACCATATGGATGAGGCGCTGGAACGTGGCTGGCGAGTTCTTCATGCCAAACGGCGTAACATTATACTGGTACAGTCCTTGCGGCGTCACAAATGCGGACACTTCTTTCGCTTGTTCTGTCAGCGGAACTTGGCAGAATCCTTTCAGCAAGTCAAACGTGGAGACATATTTCGAGCTACCGACTCTATCAAAAGAATCATCGGAATCGTAAACGTGTCAGTCTTGGTGAAAGAGTTCAGTTTTCGATAATCTGTGCACATACGGTAACTTCCATCAGGTTTTGGCACAAGAATACACGATGAACTCCAGATACTGTTACTAGGTTCAATAAAATCATTTTCCACAAATATTGAATCTCATCCTGTAGATACTATTGCTTTTCTGGGTTCAGTCTATAAGGATGTTGCTTGACTGCGCTTGCCTCGCCAACATCGACGTCATGGCACAATATGTTAGTTCGCGTTGGAATGTCACTAAACAAATGCTCATTATTCCACAGCAGGTTTTTGAGGTCTTGTTGTTGTTGTGCGGTAAGGTGTGACAGTTTGGCATCCAGGTTGCTAAGCACGTCTTAGTTTTTTAATGGTACTGTACCACACTGAATGTCTACATCACACTTACAATCAGTATCTACTTTAACTGGGTCAGGGTCAGTGTTTACACAATTCACAGCAGTAACATTTTGTACAACATCTGATGTGCTATTTCTGTCATTATATGGTTTCAACATGTTAACATGGCACAGTTGTTTCATCTTACGCCTATCTGGTGTCAACAGTATGTAATTCAAATCACTGACTTTCTTGTCAACAATGTAAGGACCAAAATACCAAGCTTGCAGAGGTCTGCCAGGTATGGGAAGTAAGGCAAGGACCTTTTCACCAGGCTCAAACGTCCTACTTACACTGTGCTTGTCATACTTTGTTTTCATTTTCCCTTGTGCAGATTTTAGATTTGACTTTGCAATCTCACAAGCATTGTGTAGTTTAGTGTGAAACTTTGAGACATACAGCAGTAAACAGAGAATCAAGATTTTCACACAAGTGTATTTCTTTAATCAGTTTCAATGGTCCGCGAACTTAGTGTCCAAAAACTAGTTCAAAGGGACTGAAACCCAAGGACTTTTGAAAAGATTCTCAAACAGCAATAGGTGGATTCCTTCATCCCAGTCTTTCTGTGTTTCATAGCAATAAGTCCTGATCATGTTTTTTTAATGTCTAGTGAAAACGCTTGAGGGCGCCCTGAGTTTCAGGATTGTATGGCGAAGAGCTGTACTGTTTTATACCTAGCTCAAGCATAACTTGCTAGAATAAGCCAGACATAAAATTAGACCCTTGGTCAGATTGGACGGATTTTGGCAATCCAAAAGTTGTAAAAAGCTATGACAACACTTTTGGCATTAATTTTGCGCAATGGTATTGCCTCAGGGAACCTAGTAGATGCGCACATAATTGTCAGTAAGCATTCATGCCCAGATTTTGTTTTGGGCAGTGGTCAAACACAATCAACAATAATTTTACTGAATGGTTCCTCGAAAGCAGGAATAGGCCTAAGTGGGGCCTTAGGAGTATTCTGATTGGGCTTGCCTACCATCTGGCATGTATGGCATGATTTACAATATTGTACAACATCTTTCCTGAGGTTAGGCCAATAGAAGTGTGTACTAACTTTCTGATAAGTTTTATTTATACCTAAATGGCCAGACAAAGGAGCCTCATGTGCCATGCTTAGAATTTCATAGCGAAAGCTTTTGGGCATTACTATTTGATGTTTGATGGCCCACTCATTATGAGCACATATATCAGGTGATCGCCATTTACGCATAAGCACTCCATTTTTAACATAGAAACAAACTGGGTTCTGTGACAGTTCATCTTTAGAAACTGCCCTGGGAAACAAACATGAAATATCAGGGTCCTTATGCTGTTCTGCGATAAGTTCTGACCTTGAGAATGCTGCATCCTGTAAAGCACATGAAGGATACAAACCAGGAAATTCCTGACTTTCCGGATCAGTGTCCTGATCAAGTGACGGCTTTTCTGTCACTATTGGTACAGGCTGTACTTTGTCACCTGCAACCTCATTGCCTAGTAGCAACTGAATTCCCTTAAAGGGTAAAAAAGTTCTTATGCCCACCGGAATATTCCCAGAAATCAAATCTGACTTTAAATGGATACTGTGAAGCGGAACTGAAGTGTGCCTGTCTGAAAACACACCATTAACAAGTGCATGTGCAATAGTAAAAGACCTATTAGAAAATGGCAAAGTGTTTGCTAACATAAGAGTCTAGCCTGAACCAGTGTCCCTCAAAATTCTAATAGGGATAGAGTCTGAAAAATCACTTGAAAATGATACAAAACCATCATATATGAATGGCTAAAATAACTCCATTTCAGAGTCAGGAGAGGGACTACTACCTCAGCTTCATCAAGCAAAGAACTGACATTGACAGTGTCAGTCATAAACTCTTTTTCAGAGTCATTTAAGGAATCCTTTTTTCACCAACTCCTCATGGGAGTCAACAGAGGAACTTTCCTCAGCACAAACAAACTTCTGTTTGTCATAAGAGGACCTGGCCTCATTTGAAATACTCGCGCAAGAGTCATAAAAGGACTTAGCCTTATCCAGGGAATACTCCTCGCAGGAGTCTTTAAAGGACCTTGCCTTATTAAATTCCTCGCAGGAATCAACTGAGGCTTTTACCCCGCAAGCTACGGATTCTTCTTTGGATTCAGGTGGCACTTGGGCCTCCGTATCATCAAACTCTTTACCAGAGTCAATAAAGGAGTTTTATCCCTTATTTACATGAAAAGAGCCTGGCTCTTGTACTATGCTATGCATAGATTTTGAAACAAAACCAGAAGGTTTGCTATTTGGTTTATTCGCAAGTTTCCTGCAGTCAGCTATTAGATGACCTTCCTTCTTGCAGTAATTACAGATTTTCTTTGAAAATGACTGGTCTTTGTTGGACTTAGACACAGTGGGCGTGGACAAAGGTGTAGCAATGGACTTTGTTGAACTATCTGGACTACTAGTACTGGGTGACTGCGCTTTAAACTTCTTTTGACCATACTGCTTTACATTCTTATTTGTGAATGACTGGTTTTATTTGCTAGTAAAGGACATTTTGTGTGTCAATGAATAATCATCAGCTAATTGAGCAGCAATGTCAAGTGTTTCAGGACTTTTCTCATCAAGAAAAATAATATCTGCGTTAATGCAGCGCTTAAATTCTTCAAGCAAAATCAACTGTCGCAAATTGTCACAATCTTTCATAACATTTTTAAAACTACACCAGCGATCAAACAACTGCTCTTTACTCCTAGCAAGTTCAACGTAGATCTGATTTTTTGCGCTTTTCCCAATTTCTAAGTTTTTGGCGGTAAGCCTCTGGAACTAAATCATAACCTTTCAGGATTAACCGTTTTACCAGGTCATAGTCAACAGCAGCTTCTACTGAAAGCTCTGTATAAATTTCTCTGGCCTTGCCAGTCAATAAACTTTGTAACAGCATAGTCCAATTTTCAATAGGCCATTTTAAATGTTAAGCTACCTTCTTAAAGTGTAAGAAATATTTATCAACCTCTTTTTCTTGAAAAGATGGGACAAGTCTTATGTGTTTAGTAACATCAAAACTGTGAGTTGGGGCAGCACGTAGACTATGTTCTAGTTTAATTCTTTATAATTCCAGTCGTTTTAACTCATTTTCTTTTTCTTTTTCTCTCTCTTTTAATGCTAGCTTATGTTGCATTTCTAACTTTTTAAATTCTAACTGCATAGCAAGGCTGTCATTTTTTATGTTTCAACTTCACTCTCTTCAATTAAACATTTGCTAACTAGATCTTGCATGATTTTAGCAATTATATCAGGCTTTCTCAAAGCTTTTTTTACACTTAGCCCTAAGTGTTGTCCCAAACGCAACAACTGTTCCTTTGTCAACTGTTCAAGTTGATCAGGGTCGGGATCGTCAACAAGTGTCTCATGTTTGAAATCTGCCATGTGAAACTGTTAAAACAATAACAAAAAGAAAACTGTGGTAAATCCTGTAAACGATGTATTGTAAACAATATGTAATCTTTTAAACAATGTATGATAAAGGCATATATATATATATATATATATATATATATATATATATATATATATAAAAGCCATGCCTTACTAATCAACAGCCGAACGTGAGGGCCGAGTACGTGTAGCTGTACTCTGATAACCGACAAATATTAATCATCTAGATGCCACACTGACAAGACTTCCCTTGAAGTTTATAACAGTACTTTGACGCAAGATACATTATTCTAATTCGTGAAATGATATAAAAAATAACATGCCTAAGCCCTCAAAATGCAACTCCTTTGCCCGCCACTACTATGTCTTCAATAAACCCCAAGTTCCTTTAATGCAGATAATCCTTTATGGAAAAACGATGTGGCACATATGTCGTTCAGTAATTAATTTATCCTTTTAAACTGGGAAAATCTCATGGTTTTAAAATATTTTCCATATAAAAATAGCAGCTCCATGAAACTTACAGTGACGATATAAAATGTCATGTTTACTCAGTACATAAAAAATGTTAGGCCAATTTCAAGCAGTATACAGAAACTTCAATGAGCATGTAAAACCTTTACATTCATATACATTTCAGCCATCCTGATAATATATGTTTAGCTTTGATAAAGTCAACCAATAAATTTCTATTCTTTTTTAAGGTTTTTTTTGTGGGATCTTTGAGTTATGGAAGGATTGAAATCAAGATAACAATAGCGCGCTTTTCCCTTGTGTATCTTTTGTAAGGTTTCAGTGGGTGCTTCCCTTGTGTGTCTATTGTAAGGTTTCAGCTGCTGTTACTTTTTTTCATTCTCAAAATGAAATAATGTTACACAGCGGTGACCATAAACTGTTCATGCCTACTTCTTATGTTTAATCCCTCCCTTGAGAAGAACTTAACTTTGTGAAAGGAAAACGGTTCATGTCAAGTTGAATGTTTTTAAAATACAGTGAAATTAGCACAGCTTCGCCACTCTGACAGAACGTTTCAGTGATTTACTTCGTTAAAATGAATGTCACTTATGAAAGCCAACTTATAAGAAACAAATACGCTTTTTTTAATTGAGATCAGTAATTGTTGAAAGTAGCAGTTTCCAGTTGGTATGTTTCAAGTAAAGAAATTATGCTTTCTGTAAAATTGTGAAAGAAATAATTTTTATCTGCTAGGAAGTTCTTCAAATAATACTGTTAAAGAGCATATGGGTCCTTCAAGGGTCATATACATCAGAATAAGTGCATAACCGTCCGCGAACTCCTAACAAAATGATATACTTTTTCGACCCTCTTTCCACATAGGAAATCAATGGATAACCTGGTTTCCTGATAAGAAGCCATTTGGTGTATTTCTGCTAAACTTTTCTCAACAAGAGAGTTTTAAGCCATGCATAAAAAGTATGTATTATTCATATTGTTGGTTGTAATATCTCTGCAATATAAACTGTCGCTAATTCTATTTTACTATAAATGCTCTGAAACTGTCTGGCGCATTAATTCGAGGAAGGAAACCATGTGATACACTTTCACACGTCACGAATACATTCCTCCCTCGCCTTTCTGAAATAAAATACACTGTTGAAGCCTTTTTAAGGAATAGCCTAGCCTGAAAATAATGACTTTGACAGTTAGAAAGGGCACAAATTGTATCCGTTAGATCTAGAAAATTCTAACTGTACACCCGGGGAGGTCCTTGGCATATCTCCTCATAAACCTGAAATTATTTCATGGAGACCTATATTCTGCAAGCTACTGGCCGAAAACATGATTTTGTGCACCCAGAGAGTCAAACAGGACACAACTTGTATCCATTTGGCCTACCATCTTCTGATGTGACATTCAGGGAGGACCTGGATAAATGTCCTTAGATATATGAACTGAGGCCACTGTGACCTATATTCTGTGAGTTTTAGGGGGAAAAAAACATTATTGGAGTATCCTAAGTCAGATGGACACAAATCATAGCAGTTTGACGTAGAAACTTCTAAGTATCTGGGGAGTTCCTAATAAAATTTTCTTGTTGTTACCTATTTCCTAAGGACTATGGGCAAAAATAAACATGATTTTGAGCACTCCGGAAGTTATTCAACCCCTTGTTCAAGGTTCCTCGACAAATATTTTTTATCAGATCAAAACATCAATAATTAATACATGCAACACCTGTATACATGTCGAATTCAGCTGAGCGTCATGACTCATGGGTCACTGATCTGACCAAAGATACAGTTTCTTATGTGTAATAGAAGTTGCATTTCCCTTCCGAAACAGAAAATCCCAAAGACTTCGGTCCTTTTCAGTCGATGCAACCTTTTTAAGGACTTCAGGCCAACTTATCCTGGATCCGCCCCTGACCTTGCTTCATCTTCCTTCAATGGTGTCATGAACTGCTGAACATCGTAACAGAACGAGGAGATCGACTAATCAGTAAATGGGAAACTGCCAATGGTCCTACAATGGTGTTATCTCTCTACAATCAATTAATCTCATATTAAAAAAACCGCAACTGTTTTCTTTCTTTTTTTCCAGTCGAAGATTGAACTTGTATGTGTGTGTGTGTGTGTACGTTCTATTTAGGACTTCATAGTGTTCATCTATTTTATACTAGATAAAGACAATATAGACAAATATGACAATAAACGGCCTTCATTATCCTGGTCTGGACTATATGGACACCCAAGCTTAATCAAGGTATTCAAATATTGGAGGTTCCACTATGCTTATTTGATCCGTATATATTTTTTCTGACTTTTGTTTCATTCCCTATATTTCTTATTTGAATACATGTTTCAGGTTGAGTGAGTGATGGTTAGATTAAGCCAGATGTATCGACTAAGTTACTATCATTGCCGAGCTTTAACAAACGCACAGAATCAAACTTCACGGCCCTCCGTACGGTATTTCGGCCCTGAATTCTTACATAAATATAGCATCGTTACAATAAGATACCATCGATAGTTATACGACAGTTTCATCCTTGTTGATTTATTGTCTGCATGTCTTTCTTTGATTACCTGTTTTTGTCTCTCCAGCTGCTCTTTGTCTAACCAGGTAGAAAGAGGTCTGATTTCCTACACAAGACTCCGACACAAAAGTTGATATGTGAACTTTGACACAGTATATGTTGTGGCAATTTAGTTGGGTAGATTTTGATATACAGTAATGATAAACTGGGAAGGGTTTTATTTAAATTTACAGGCATTTAAGTCGTTATTTAATGCGTAAGACACCTGAGCCATGGTTGCGTCTTGTGATCAATCAGACATGATTATGACAAAGGACCTTTTCAGCAACATCAGCATTAAGACACCGATTCCAACCAATGATAAATTTCCCACTGGAATTAGTGTCGTCGTAGTTAGTTTACATATGTAGTGTGTCAAGAATTTAACCACGAAAGACCTGAACGTAAATAGGGGCATATTGGATTCTCCCATCAGGCCTTGACAACAAGATGTTGAGTCGACAAATAAATCTGAAAATGTTAATTTATCGTCCATTCAAAAGAGGTAGCAAAGTCATTATTGTACTATGAAAATGTAACAATAATATCAGTACAAGCTGACAAAAGCCCTCTGCCCAGAGAACAATGTATATGGAATAGTGAAGAACATCCGTACTTACATTGATGTACACATTTGTACAAATGCCTTTCAGTGTTTTCTTCAGGACCGTTGCTCTTGTCAGGTGGTCAGCACATCTTTTTTTTCAGATATTTATTTAAAAAAGTCTTATATACACATACAAAAATATACATATAGAGTGATATGATATACAATAGGCCTACTTATAAACATATATATGTGAACGATCTCTTCATTTGTCTGAAGGGGTTTTGCACTCATGCCTCCTAGCGTTGAGTCCTCTGCTCTGACGTTAGACCACGCTAGCTGGTACATTATGAACGCATGGCCTCCCGGCTTCCGTGGACGAGGGATAGAGCAATGGCCTCAAAGCCGGGAGGCCACGAGTTCAAAACCTAACCGACGAGTGGAGAAACCTTTAACGGTCGGTCCTATCCAGGCCCTGTAGGCTTAATAGGTAGACTGTGCCCCACAGGCGTGTGTCATTCAGAAACGAGTGCGCCTTTGAGGGTTTACTAGGTGTTATGTCCCAGCAATGGGTGTAATAAAACACCTAGAACCTGCATGCAGGTTCGATAGACAACGTACCTGCGTGACACCAGGAGACATAATCACGTTGTAAGAAATGAGTGCTGCCGCTCTGTCACGTGGTCCAAAACCGTAATGGAACTCTATTTATGTACGTACTTAGACTTAGGATTAGATAAGACAGCATAAAAAATGAAGCCGTTTAAACCCACCAATTGAATCTTGAAAAAAAAAGGATTCATCATTGTCCTGAATGCTCTTCATGTTTGTATAAGAACTGCTCTACCTAAGACACATAACATCCACATAAACTTGAATAAGTAAATAATACATAGACGTTGAACATAGTAGCGAATAAAGAGAAAAAACAAAAACAAAAAACAAACCAAACATGAAAACATCATCAGTAAAATTTATTAATCACACTATGAAAGTTTGTTCACATGATAAACAAGTGAATCATGGGTCATGGCGCTCAGCTGACTGGGAAGAGATTCGCGAAAGGAAATTTTATCATATGAATGGTAGGATATACCATTCAAGCATCAAACAGATTAACCAACAGGCCAAGAATGTGTCTGTATTTATATATCTCAAAAATAGAGAAAAAATGCGTAAACTTTAAAAAATAAAGATGGCTCCACCAGTCTACAGAAACTAATAAAAACACTTAATGGTCAATATCCATGCAAAGAATCATTGTGGTCTCTGCATTAGTTGTTCAGATACTTCAGCTTTTGTATCAAAATTTCCATTATTCTGAGGGATACTTCGGAGTCCTAAAGCTTGAAGGATATGGGTAAGAGAGACCTTATTTCAGGTTTCCACAGACACTTTTCATTTGCCTCCTTGCATGACAAGAATGAAGATTCTAGGTCCTGTTGTTACATTTGTGCCACGTTAAAAGATGACAGCATCCTTATAGGTCTAAAAAATAGAGAAAAAAAATCGAAAAATTGAATAAAATATAGGTGGCACCACCATTCTGCAAAACTGATGAAACACTCCATAATCAATATCCATGCAAAGAATCATTGTGATCTCCGCATAAGTTGTTCAGATACTTCAGCTTTTGTATCAAATTGTCCATTATTCTGAGGGATACTTCGGAGTCCTATAGCTTAAAGGATATGGGAAACAGAGACCAAATTTCAGGTTTCCACAGACACTCTTCATGGGCCTCCTTGCATGACAAGAATAAAGATTCTAGTTCCAGTTGTTACGATTTGTACCCTGTTGACAGATAACCACATCATTAAAGGTCTCAAAAATAGAGAAAAAAAATTGTAAAAATAACCCGAACAAATACAGGTGGTGCCACCAGTCTGCAGAAACTGATGAAACACTCCATGATCAATATGTATGCCAAAAACCATGTCCATCAGTGATGTAGTTAATGAGATATTGAGGTTTTTGTATGAAATTTTTGACTATTCTTGGGGGTACTTTGGGGCCCCAAAGCTCAAAGTATATGGATAACAGAGACCTAATTTTTGGTTTCCGAGGAGATTTTTCATGGACCTCTCAGAATGTTAAGTAACAAGATTCTAGGTCCAGTGGTTCAAATTTATGACTGGTTAACGGACGGACAGACGGACGGACGGACAGCTAGACGACAGACAAAGAGTGATCGCTATAGCTCAGATGACTTACAGTCAGCTGAGCTAAAAAATTCGGTCAAAAGTTTGTTCACGAATTTTTGTTCACATGAATAAAAAAAAAGTCGGTCAAAAATTTGTTTATCACAGTGTGTTTACATGATTTAAAAAGTCGGTCAAAAGTTTGTTCATCAAATTTTCTTCACATGATTAAAAAATCAAATAATTTGAGTCATGAATAACTATAATGACGGCTGTTGTCCTAATGAAATGATGAGTCTGGAAATGTCTAAGATTATGATGATCATGATGACGGTTACCTGTTTTTTATAGATATTGTGTAAATATGTCTCTGTAGGTTTAATGAATGAGCCGGTGTCCCTGGCGGATCAGTCTGGTCTGGTGGATGGTTTAGAAGACACCAGTGATGTGTTCCCTCACATCGCCACCATCCTTAACCAGGTACAGCAGGCTGATCTGTTGGACCTGGGACTGCCCCTGATGGAACTTCCGGGCAACTACCTAACCCCCTGCACAGGCTCTGCTAATCTACAAACCACTTGGTAAGATTCTGCATCTTGTATGAGGCTTTGGTTCACTTCATATATATCTCTACCTCATATATACGAATTATTAAGTAGGGCCCCGCTTGAAAAGCCCTTTTAAATAACTGACTCATTAAAAAAAATATTGCCGCCAGATCACAGTCGGTGATTTTCTTTAACGAATATTTGACAGAATATTGACATCCATTAGTGGATCAGTGTTTTCAAATTTCAGACTCAGTTATATCCAAAATGGTTGTCCAGCAAATATTTTAAAACGTTTTTCAATAACTTTTAGATAATGCTGTGATTTTTAAGAAAAACTTGTCTCCTATAGATTATTTGTTGTAATAAATTTTACACCAATCTGACATCCAAAATGGCCCCATGGCTGCCATTTGGAAGAACTGGCGATCGTGGGGCCCAATTTAGGACCTTTAATGTCCAAAACCTCAAGTTTACCATATATTTTTTTATATCAACTTCTTATACCTAACGGATGTTCAGCGGTGCTTAACAATTAACATTGCTATATAATGATCAACACAATCCAAACATTTGGTGACAGTCAAAATATAAATTACACAACGACTAAGGATTTTACAAGATAAACCGATTAAAAATTAAAGTACTTTGAGATTTGAACTTCCGAAATGATTAAGTAAAAAAAGAGAATAATAAAAAATAAATAAAAAACTACGAAGAAGTAAAAAGATATGAATTTTATGTCACCCCGTAACAATATAAAAGTTCACTTTTGTATAATTACCAAACATTGCAGTAAGGACCAAAGTCGATCTTTAAAAAAATACATTTTAAATAATTTCTAAGAACTGGTTAGTGTTTCGGCCTAAACTGACACATTGTGTTCCATTTAATAATGGATTAAACGACTAATATCCATCTATATACATAAATATTACAAAGTTTTATATCAATAAGGATGACAAGCAAATATAAACGATACAGGTACACATTTTATTTTATGTAAGCATTTTAGCTAGACAGTTCAAGTTTAAAATATAAGACCAGCTTTCTGTGACAAACCTGTGGTCGTGGGTTTAGTCTAGTCAGCTGAACAAATATGCAACACATAAAGTACTACTGACTGGAAAAAAGCTACCAGATTTTTAACTCTTAGAGTTTCAGGTTTCTAATGATTAGTAAATTGGAGTCTATTCAGGCCAAGGTGAGCCTAATATGATAAGACACCTCCGGTAGTGGTGTTTATTAAGCGATAGCAGGTGCCCACAACTGTGACAATATAGCGCCAACAAGGGAGCGTGAAGCAATCCAATTAGCTTACCACCCAACGTTTTATATACATCAGTCTGGGAATGGACTTATTAAATCAGTAACAACCTTATGGAATGATATAGTTTAATAATAAAATTAATGAGCATAATTATAATTATATATAGCTACAAAAGTAGGCTCACAATACAAATACATATTTAAAGAACATGACCTTTGCATCCTCTCTCTCTCTCTCTCTCTCTCTCTCTCTCCTCTATAGTTATTCAAGATTGTTAAATATGTGGTTAATATGCATTTTAACATTCAAAAACCTGCAGAAAAAGAACATTCCTATCGCCTTGCTTTAAATTCAGGAGGGGTCGACCCTATAAAAACAGGAGTATTTATTAAACGACATACCATGCAATTCATAAACATGTATTCCAGCTGCTCTCATATATTTAAGGTGAATCAGCAGCACAAAATAAAACCGTAAACCCAAACATTAAAGAAAAATAGGTAGAAAGTGGGTTGGTTTTGTGTAATTATAATATATATCATGATTATATACTTTAGTCTTCTGACTGACAGTCGTACGGGAAGTACATTATTTGTACTGCATGTGTAGAATACTTGCTGATGTATTTTAAAGCTTGAACCTTTAATTTAGAATTAATGCAGCTTCCATGATTGTCCGTCTATCATGTGGCTGGTCATCTAGGCAATCATTAATAGCCATATTGATGCTAAAATAACTCTTTTACACTTGTAGATTTAGGTAAGAGCTCTGTGCGATTTCATTAAATCACTGTGACCTTATTTAAGATATTCTAAACTCAAGTACGTTATTTTTTTTTCCGGTAAACTTTTATAAACAGTGCACAAAAAGAAACACTGATGCTAAGATGCTAGGATTCATGTCCTGCAAACTTTACTAATACTCTGTTTCCCCTGCTTGGTCTAGGTGTATTTACTGTCAGACCTTCGTCAGATAGGTATTATTTTTCCATCTTGAGTCCGTGGTTCATTAGTTTGTCTGTTAGCAACTTTACCTGATATTTTATGAACATGTTTTTGATCAAATTACTTAGAAATCCAAGAAACAATCATTTACACATTACACATTGGAGGTAATCTGGATCACCATGAGATACATTTTTTTTTTATTCAAAGGCTTGTATACCAGAGTGAGACAGGGAGATTCCTTTTCAATGGGGGACCGCGCCATTCATAGCTATTAGGGCCAGCATTTGTTAATGAGTGGTGAACCGGACCAAGCGAAACCTTGTTAGTGAAATTACATAGGAAAGCTTGATCAGGGTTTTCTGGCGGGTTGTCGACTTGTCGCACGACAACACAAATATCTTTTTTTTTGTGGGTGGGTAGGTAGGGGGGAGAGTAGTGGTACTTCCTTTCATATTTTGGAGGATATTTTGGATTTTGTTTAATAAAGAAGCACGGATCCCCGAGGCATAATTTTACAAAGGAAACATATCTTCCATCAAATATAATTAAGAAACCTAATGAAATGATTACCAAGTGATTTGACACCTGCAAAAATCCATTTTACACTTGTAGATAAGATAAAGCCGCAGACACTATAAAAGCGCAACCAGCTAGCAGGACAAAACAGTAGAGTAATTCGGTCAATGAATCACTTATTTTAATGTGGGGTTCTGCCTTAACAACTTGAAATGAAATGAAATACCAGAAATATTTCTGATACTACACAACAAATCCGTGCCTATAACTTCAGGGTATAGGTGGGGAGGTGGAGTGTGAACTGCACAAAATGCATATATGGTTTAAGGGTTGTCATACCCCGTGACAAATCCTTTGTGAGAAATTGACATAATAAATTCTGTTAATATTAATGTCACTTAGAGCATCTGTATTACAGCTGCTGCTTCACTTACTGAATTAAATACTTTTTTTATCAATAAAGTGTGTGGCCAGACCGCAATCATCACAAGAATTCTTTTACAGTATAACCCCAGACCTAAACATGAGCAGAATTTAATGGGTTTTCTTGATTAATCACTCTTAGTGTTACTTCAGCAAAACTGGTCCCGTGACATTTCTATGATTACACGGTGGCCTTTCCTTCTAAGGATAGATTTTCAAGCATTAGCAGCTATACATTTAGCGAAGTCTAATGAATAGTCTCCGAAAATATTCCCGATTAGAGCAGTCAGTAGGAAACTTCATTTTATAAACTTTAATGAAAACCTTAACTTAATATTATTAAAGGTAAGTTTTTTTATCTTCATTAAGTAAATTAAAGTCAACTTTGGACATTTCATTCACATTATTTCTATGGGATCTTCCAGGAAAATGTGAGTTAACAATTTTTCTGAAAAGAGACTGCCAGCCCTTTTGAACAGTAGCCAAAACAGATTTAAGATTGGTTTAAAATGTGGTTCTAGCAAACACAGTGACCTATATAAAATTTTACATGGAAACGGATGAAAGGTTTGAAATAAAATTTAAAATCACATTTAATGAATGAAATCGTCCAGCGCATTCACACACGCAGCAATGTCTTGTAAAATTAACTACGTCATGTGGAATTATATTCTCGTGAAATAATCCATGGAATAAACAGAATATGAATAAATACTAAAGTTCGGAGGAGGTTTTATTTTCTCCTGTATATGCCTGTCTCGACTAAACGCTCTTTACAAAGATCTTCCTTTACGCGACATTTTCCGAAGCGCTTGTTATTTTGACTTGGGTTTGCCCACGAGATGGCCGGCCGAAATATTAGAACAGTCGCATGCATACGATGTGACAGAAGAATGTACGCTGTCTGTAATAGCCGGACTGATCAGATGAGGTTAAGATACAGCCCATTGGCCAGAAACTGACCCCCCCCCCCCCCCCACAAGGGAGTTTGCGCACCCCCCTTTACTCATTTATAGGTGTTTCCAAATATATCATTTATAAATGCTGCAAACACCCGGATAAATTAACTTTTTTACAAACCGCATACTCAATTTTATAACATTTTTCTGGCTCGACTTTTCATTGGTTTATGGACCATAACTTTCTTATAATACATCATCAATGCATAATTATGCCTTCAATGGAAATGGATGAACATTACCCTCATAATGATGTATAATATATGACCCTATAATCCTGAATTGATTCCCTAAAAGTTAATACCTGCGCATGTGCTCTTTATACCAAAGACATATTTTTAATATTCAGACATATTATTAAGTTCTTACTTCTTAACTATTTAAGCATAAAACAGCACGAATGCATTTCGATAAGTTCCACATAATATGCAAAGTAACATTAAATTAATTACATAAACAAATATATTTTCAGCCATATTGTTTTCATTGTGTCTTTTGTTTAACACCAGCAAATCGCGTTTTAAGTGTAAAATCTTAGTGTGATGGAAGTTGCAGAAGTATCTATTGATATAATTTTATAATTTATGGACAAAATATATGATCCTCAAACTGCAAGAATATAGAAAAAAAGTACATAGATGGTACTCTATACCCTCAAGTATAAATTCAGGGGGATTTTCTCAAACTTCCCTGATCTTCATAATGTGAATGTCAAATTTATATATGCAGCACTGCTCAACTGAAAACTTGTGTTGTAAGTTTTTATCTCCCGCCTCAGCGGAGCGGGGGATATCGAGATCAGCTCTGTCTGTCTGTCCATCGTGCCGTCCGTCCGTAAACAATTTTATGCGACGCGATATCTCAAACTCGGATCTACTTCAAATTCTAGTTGTAAGTGCATCTTATGGGTCTCAAGAGCTGATTAGGTTTTGGTCACACTTGAGAGATTTCTGGATTTTTTTATGCATTTTTTTATACATAATTTTTACATTCCATATGTGACTTTATTTCTGAAAACGTTTTACTGGAATCTACTTCTTATTAGAATAGCAGGTGCATCTTTGGGGTCTCCATAGTTGATTAGGTTAAGGTCACACTTGATTGAGTTTTGGATTTGTTAAGATTTTTTTATGCAAAATGTTAACATTTCATATGCGACTCCGTATCTCGAAAATTTTTACTCAGATCTACTTCTTATTGTAGTAGCAGGTGCATATTTTGGGTCTCCAGAGCTGATTAGTTTTTGGTCACACCTGAATGATTTAAAAAAAAATTTTTTTTTAATGAATTTTATTTTTAAAATATTTACATATCACATGTGACTTTATTAATCAAAACGTTTTACTGGAATCTACTTTTTATTAGAGTTGCAGGTGCATCTTAAGGGTCTCCAGAGTTGATATGTTTTGGTCACACTTGAATGATTTTTTTTTTACTTTTCATAAGCTCGTCTAGGACGGGACGTATTATGGTATACCCAAAGTCCCTCTGTCCATCCATCTGTCCGTCCGTCCGTTAACTTTATGTTTCGCCGCGAAAACCTACCAGGGCTTTGATGGATTTTCATGAAACTCACCATAACTACTTAACAATAGATTTCCTCAAACGAGATGGATTATAGGCAAAATCCCTGAATATATAATGAAGTCAGAGGTCACAAGGCTACTTTATGGTTTCGCCGCGATAACTTACGAGGAATATGATGTTTTTTTATCAAACGCAGCAGAAATATTAATCAATATTTTACCTCGCCTAATTTCGATTTCCAGCAAAATCCACGCATGTTTAATAAAGTCAGAGGTCTTCAAACTTTGGTGGCACCATGGTTACTTTCCACAAATCTTGTAGATTTTCATAACATGCAATAAACTTATTGACCAATTGAGTTTCTCACCTGAATTACATTCTCATCAAAATTCGTCTATCTTTAATGAGGTCAGAGGTCACCATATACACAACGGGCGTATTATGCACGTTTGCGTTGTTTTTTTTAAGAAATGTTTTAATTTTTTTTATATTTCATACACCTTATTAGAAGGTGTATCCTAAAAGGCACATTCCGTATTGGCAGCAGATTAAGTTCTCTAATTTTAGCCTGCACAAAGTGTTTTCAATCAGTTATGGGACTGTGAGGCTGTGTGTGTGTGAAGCTGTTTGTGTGTGTATTCTAGTAGAGACTGAGGCACATGATCTTCTTCTGCTAGTGTTTTTATAAATTATCTGAAATAACTTATTAAAATGACTAATACTTCATCAGAAAAACTTGCCTTACTAACATTGTAGTGTACTGTTTCATAAAATAAATAATGAATAGCATACATGGTCTTGGTTTCACTTTGTTTCTTTTAACTCCAAGAATTTAAAGGTAATGTTCAATATCCCCAGAATAAAGATAACATGACGTTATTTGTATATATACTTTTATAATGCTTTAAAATTTAAGAACTGTTCATTGTTCTTTAGTGTATTGCCCTACATAGTTATCTGTTTGAAGGCTTGCCTCTCAAAATGTCAACAATTCACCTGTACTTCATTTTATTTTTACCCCTTTTTGCATCTGTAATTTCAGTTTTCCAAATTAACTGCACTAAATATGCCATTGGATCAACACCAAATCCTGAAATATTCGATATTTTAGACATTCTATACAAGGTAAATCTAAGACTCTGATATACGAAGCCTAATGATCTACAAAGCTGTCAATGTATTTAAGAGCGTTTTGAGTTTTGCCTCGTGTTTCTCATTTTTATCAGACGATACCTTATTATTTTTAATAAGGCGTCAAAGGATGTAAAAAGTCATAAAAATGTTTACTAACCATGGCAAAAGGTAAACCGCTTCTAAACCCTTCTCCACTCACTCCCCGCGCCTGTGTTTTAAGTATAGTCTAAGTCACCATAATTTAATGATTGACCTGTATTGTGATATTGCCCTGTGATGGACTAAAGTGCTGTATTTGCCTAATATTCTCGATACCGTGACTCTAAACTGCATTTGGGACATAATATGGAGTAAAATACACAAATATACAGCAAAAAATTGTTTTGAATGTTGACATTATTGGAGTCTGAATGTTAAAATAATAGAATATGCAGGAAATAGATTTTTTGACGGGATGCGTTGGCGACAGTAATGAACTTTATGTCTATACATGTCGGTTTTTAAATAAAAAATAGCGTGATATTTAATGAGTATTGCGTGTGTGTCAAAACAGCATGCGTTTAAGGTATTTGTTTACTTTTCCATTGTAAACCCACGAATACATTTTCTTTATTCTCTGCCTTTCAGCCCATATCCCGAGGTTTCACCATCGGGTGGCGGTATTTCTTACGGCGGCCAGCCTGCATTACTGACACCTGCTGTTAATCAGGAGGAGTATGTACAGCAGGGCATGTCGCAGGGGGAAAGAATCGCAGCATCTTCAAGTACAGAACAAAAACTTAATCCCAGCAGAGCAGACGGGCATGCAGATAAAGAAAACCTGGCACCAGTTATCACAAGTAAAGGCGACGAACATGAAAACTCAATAAGCCAAGTTAACGGGAGCATTGCTGGTCACGGCAGCTCTTGGGCTGGGGATACTAGGCAGAAGCTGCCACCAGTCACTGCTCATGAAGCTAGTCCCATGGAGCTTCTGGCCCAGGCTTGCGGTATGGTGTATTCTAGGGACAGAGGGGAGGATTTTGACGTAAAACACGAGGGGTATGTAGAGAATGGTCTGCCAGAGGGTAAACCAGGACATGGTGCTCAAGGCCTTCTGCTGGATAAAACCGATTCCACACCTATTGCAAATGAGGATAAGTATCCCCAATATACAAAGGTCTATGGTAGAGCGTCTCCTTCCTGTCCAGGTGTTGATGAAGGTGCTGATTTAGGTGCTAAATCAAACACCTGTACTAACGAGACGCCAACACTAATTGCAAGGACGATCACAACGGAGGCACAGGCTAACAAAAGTGATATACCTGAACCCACGAAGGACCCAATCACTCCTTTTGATATACCAAGTGAAAGCTCTCGCAGGCAAGATGTCCCAAACACTTCAGACCTGGTCTATTCTAACGGCAACAATGTCGCTTTGCCAAATGGTATCAGTCCGGGTCAGCCCAAACCTGTCTGCAACTTATCCTTTGATGATCTAATGCAAAAAAGTCCAGAGGAAGTACAGAACATGCTCAACAGTGGCAAATATGAAGTGTTTGTGATTAGCGTTGACGAGAAAAATGGGCAAGATACAGTGCTGACGCACCTTCAGCGAAACAGCAAGGCTGGTCAGACAGATAAGAAGGGAGGAGAAGATGCAATAGAAAAGAATAATGACGCTTGATGCAAGAGTATACCTGTGTATGGGAAAGTCAATAGTGCCAAATCTGCCCGCATACACAAACACACACAACTTACCGAGAGATGAGAGCGTTCTTAACCAGTCATCAGCATACATCAGACTCTACTAAGCTCATTTATTCTAAAGCTTTCAAATGTTGTCCCTATTTTCCCAAATTTGTATTGCATATGACGGGTCAAATTACATGAGCAAAGTTTTACTGCTGCTTTGTTTACTATTTCTTGGATATAGGAATCATTTATGCTTAAGCCGTTAATACTGAAACAAATGATTTGTAACGTCTACAAAGCATCTGATTGTTTCAACTTGACTCTCCCTTATTTCAGAACACCATTTGTTCATAGAAGATAACGTGACTGGATGTGGTGCTGGTTTTCGAGTCGATTCATATTCATTTTCAATCATTTTCAAATCATTTACCAGTATTATAATTTTTCAAGGTAGCGCATGATGTTTCTCTAGTATAGTGACAGAGTGTAATCCAGGAATCCTGTTTTATTTGACGAAGAGTTCTTTGGTTTGTGTTCAAGTCATAACAGTCATAAATTGGCTATCAAGTATTGAATTGAAGTTTTTTTTTTTGCATTTGGTATCGGGTTATGCTGTTTTCCAGATGTTTATAAGGGAACTGTGACCACACAAAATTTATGTTAAGTGATAAATACGCACAACTGTAAGCAAAGTAAAAGAATTTGTATTTTTTTTTTCATATTGATCCTTTCCATAAAAAAAAATATTTTAATGTTCTAACAATTTACTGCTAAAGGTAGCAGTATTTTAGTTTAAAGTACGAGTGGTTTAAATTCGTCCGCAGTCTGTAGGTAAGAAGAGCAAACATTGATTTGTTATTATTTTTGCCGCCACATGATATTTCTCTTTTTTAGTAGAATATAGGACACAAGCAATCGACCAGCAGTCTGGGTGCATGATATAATGGTCTGGATGCACGGTCTGTGTGCGGAGAGTCTAGATGCATGGTCTGTGTGAGATGTATTAAAAATAATAACATCTGTAGTAGAAAGCCATGGAAATGTGAATAGGACAAGATAGGTCTATCATGTTATTGTTAAAGTCATGGTAATCGAATCCCATGTCACAACGTGTCAACAGACTTATTGGTTGTAATTCTTGTGTCTTTCGGCATCTGACTGTGTTTGGTTTTTGCTGTAATTCCTTCTTCTTTATCAATTTGAATTATAGATCACCGTCTTCTTTATAGTGCTAATATATCACTAGTATTTCAATATAGACAGACCCTCTAGATTAGTCAAGATGTATTTCACCTGCAACTGTGCGTGTCTTTGTTTAGGTAAACCTAGAATGATGTATTATACGGCGGTATATAGGAATGAATATGCATGATGTTTTTGTACTTAGACGTGCATATTCTAGTGTTTAGACTTAAACGTTAAATTTACAATGTTGATTTTATACTGTTCATGATATTCAGTGGTTTCAGGTGTTCTTTTGTCAAGTATAGTATCGGTATATCATTTTTTTTTTATTTTTGTGCTTGTCTTATTTATTTGTCGTGGTTAAAACTATGTTTTCATGCTATTAAAAACCTTCTGCATACCAGCCTTTGCCGGCTGTTGCTTATTAAAAAAAACAGTTTACCATGTTAAAACTTTCCTTATCATTCTCAAGCCACCTACGTTCCATTCTTTCTTTTTACAAGAAAACATTGAACTTGGAAATTTAATAAAAACGTGGAAAAAAGATGGTTGACCTACATTTATGTTACTGATTACGTTCAGCGTGAACTTGATGAAAGCTTCATCCAGCGTTGTTCCCTGTTCAGATAAGGAGACCTAAATGTCACTATATATATGTACCAGGGCTTACAAAAAAGCACCATATCAATCAATGTACAGGTTAATTTGTCTTAAATACTAAATGAATATTTTTTACCTTTTTGTATATGGTTACCACTATTAAAAGGAACCAATAGGTGCCCACTTATTATAAATTAAATTCGTATCCACACATTGAAACATGAATTAATAATTCAGTAAAGAGGTGATTTGCGCATCTTTTGTATGATAGCTTTCTTATTTTAAATTAACTGACCTTTTCAGTGTTGTGTGTTTCAATAATTGTCAAGACTGTGACAGATGAGCAGCTCTTGCATTACAGAGCATTACATTACAAATGTCCCCTCACCCATTCCGCCGATGGATAAGACTAAAATATGCTAAAAGAATTGCTAAAAATATACGGTTTTATTTTGATTTCGGGCTCACCAACAGGACCAGACACAAAATGCTGCTACTCATGATAACACACATAGTTTAATTTACCCATGACATCGAGAAAAAATAAAACTAGACGACCAGAGGTCGAACGCTTGCCGGAAGTGACCGGAAATAAGACAGCGAAATAGATGGACAGTTACTAGGCAGACAGACAGGGAACATTTGGATCTGATTAAATGAAAAACCCTTTTCATGGGGGAAATAGAAGCACATATGAATAAGGTTTTGCTGATTTTCAAAAGTCAAAGATGAGTAGACAGACAGACAGACAGATAGAGTGACATTGTTAGTGTTATTATTAGTAGCTATCCTATACAAGACAATCCATTTTTGACAGAAATAAAAACAAGATGACACAAGGTCAACAAAGGTTGATGATATCATGATATGCATGGAAAATGGTTAGACGAACAAAATGAAGTAAGACTCAGGTTGATACGACCATTTTATTTTACCAAGTTATGAGGAAAACAAAATGTCTCGGTTTTTCTATGACCTTGACCTTTCCCTTTGACCCAAATTAACCAAAAACAATAGGGCACCAACAAACTTTAGTTTTCCATCATCTCTGAAAGTGACAAAGTTATTGTGGCAAGATTGTGGCCTGTAGAGTGCTAAATGTCAGACAGAACATCAAGGCCGTTGACTAAATTGACAACAACAGAGGGACAGACAGACATACTGACAAAGTGACACAATGTCAACAAAGGTTGATCATACCATGATATTGGGAATGGACAGACAAAGAAAATGAGGTAAGAATGAGGTTATGACCATTTTTGACCAAGTTATGAGGAAATAACGACTTTCAGGTTTTTTGATGACCTTGACCTTCGACCGATTAATATAAAATACCACCAACTTCAACAGATGTCTGTTAGATGACATTAACTTGTTTGAAAAGTTTCAAAGTGATTGCTTCAAAATAGTGGCCTTTAGTGTTCTAAATGTGAGAGAGAGAACATCAACGCAGTGACGAAATTGAAAACAACAGAGGAACAGATAGACATACTGAAAAGGTGACACAAGGTCAACAAAAGTTGATCATACCATAACATGGGGAATTGAAAAACTAGGAAAATGACCTTAGAATGAGGTTGATACGACCATATTTAACCAAGTTGTGAAGAAAATAAAATTTTGAGGTTTTTCGATGACCTTGCCCTTGACCTACATAGACGAAAAAAAAATTAGGGCACCTGGCATTTTAGTTTTCCATCATCTCTAAAAGTTTCAAGGTGACTGCTGCAAAATTGTGGCCTGTAATGTGCTAAATGTCGGAGAGAGAATATCAAGGCCGTTGACAGAATTGACAACAACAGAGGAACAGACAGACATACTGACAAGGTGACACATGGTCAACAAACGTTGATCATACCATAACATGGGGAATTGGAAAAACTAGGAAAATGACCTTAGAATGAGGTTGATACCACCGTATTTGACCAAGTTATGAAGAAAAATAAAATTTTAAGCTTTTTCGATTACCTTGACCTATATTGACGAAAAACAATAGGATACCTTGTATTTTAGTTTTCCATCATCTCTAAAAGAGAACATCAAGGCCGATGACAAAATTGACAACAACAGAGGAACAGACAGACATACTGACAAGGTGACACATGGTCAACAAAGTTTAATCATGCCATGGTATGGGGATGGAAAAGACGAGCAAAATGACCTTAGAAGAGGTTGATACGGCCATTTTTGACCAAGTTTTGAGGAAAAAACGTTTCAAAGTTTTTAATAATCTTGACCTTGACCTTGGACCTATATTGACCAAAAAACAATAGGGCATCTAGAAGTTTAGATTTCCATTGTCTCTGAAAGTTATTGTGGCGAAATTGTGGCCTGAAGTGTGCTTAATGTCATTGAAACCATCAAGGCCGTTGACCATATTGACAACAGCAGAGGAACAGACAGACATACTGACAAGGTGACACAAGGTCAACAAAGGTTGATCATACCATAGTATGAGGAAGGGAGAGACGACGAAAATGACCTTAGAATGAGGTTGATATGGCCATTTTGACCAAGTTATGAGGAAAATAACGTTTCAAGGTTTTTCAATGATTTTTTTACCCAAATTAACCAAAAACAATGGGCTACCTCGAACTTCGGTTTTTTATCGTTCTTGTAAGTTTCAAGGTGATTGCTGCAAAATTGTGGCCTGTACTGTACTAAATGTCAGACAGAACATCAAGGCCGTTGTCAAAATTGACAACAACCAAGGAACAGACAGACATACTGACAAGGTGACACAAAGTCAACAAAAGTTGATCATACCATGATATACCATGATAACAAAATGATCTTAGAATGAGGTTGATACGACCATTTTTGACGAAGTTATAAGGAAAATAAAATTTCGAGGTTTTTCGATGACCTTGACCTTAACCATTGACCTATATTAACCAAAAACAATAGGGCACCTAGAAATTTTGTTTTCCATTATCTCTGTAAGTTTCAAGGTGATTGTGGCAAACTTGTGGCCAGGAGAGTGATGACAAACAAACAGACAGACGAACAGACATACGCAACTGACCAATATGCTTGGCCAAATCTTTGATTCCGGCAAGCAAAAAAAAAAATAAAGAAATAATTGTTTAAATCTAAATTAAGTTTTTTATGCATTTAAAGCTTACACACATTCATGCTAATACGGTTCACATAATCCAGTTGAGTCCATGGACAGATTGGATCGTTCTGTCGAAAATTCGTTTTTATTTCCGTAATTATTAATAAAAGGATGCTCAAAAGGAACTTTCTCAAAATGAACTTTCTCAAATGATGGTGTACGTCACTTTAAAAAGGTTGCCTGCATAATATACTGTCTTACGAGATAGAAATCGCATAATGTGCGAGGTCTTTTGAGCCTTAAGGCCCCTTTTCCATATGCGCATAAACGCGCGCGTTTCCGCGCGCTGAAAAAATCGCGCTGAATTGATCTTTTCCATTTGTGCGGAAACGCGCGCGTTTTCGCGGAATCGACCCTTCCCGTGACGTGTTTTCACAAGGGATTCCCTGTCCCAAAGCCTTCCCGGCAAGGATGTGTCTGTTATGTACAGTACACCTTATTCACGTATACATTTAAAATATCGTCATATTTGCAGGAACATACAGTTTATATTACGGTTGTGTGCTATTGACAGGCGGATGGGGTCGTATATATAGCCTATAGGAGGAGATTATTAATTACCGCAGTCGGTAATAAGATATTTAATACCCATTCGCACATATGTTTATATTATATTATATTATATTATATATATATATATATATATATATATATATATATATATATAATTATGCACCCAAGCAGAGAAGCCGTTGAGTATGATTTGTCGCCATGCCTGATATAGGCCTATATGCTAGGGCGACCTCAAGCAGACTGCTTTCGCGTCCTTGACTTCCACAAGAAGGCTCACCCGCGCGTTTCCGCGTGCATGGAAAAGGGACACATGATTAACACTAGTGCAATTTTTCCGCGCGCGGAAATTTCATTAAAAAAAATCACTGTTCCCTACTCTTCATGTCAACAGAGTGGGAATGTCACTGGAGTGAAATAAGACCTTTTATCTTATAGGTTAGCGACTCTTGTCATTTCAGAGTTGTCGTAAATCGATGATTTCAGGAGCAGGAGTCTTTATATTCATTACTATATTCATATACCAAAATAGCCTCCTTCAAATTGTACGATTTCCCTTCCAGCTGGGCAAATCTCCTCCAATCCCCATGTAAACCACGACGCCTATTTAGTCTAGCAATGGATACATGCTTTGAAAAAAAAGAATCAGATCGGGTTTTGGTTCACACTTTAAAGTCTTCTTCTTTGAGACATTTTCATGACATACGATTAAAACCCACTTTAAGCATTCGAAGTAAATCTTACGATAAATAAAGACATGCCGAGTGCGGCAGTAAAGGAAAGCAAACATTACGACACCTTGGTACACGCTAGAGTCTGCCGTCAAATACGTTTAATTGTCAAAATGTGATGAAATAGCTTTTTTGTAACACTTGGTAGGAATGTTTTGAGTATTCTCCAGACGCTCTCTAAGAAGTAAGTGTTCTCTTTTTGATAGCGATGTAACCAGAGGGTCAAAGAAAGTCTGTTTTCCCATTGTTCTCATGGCTGTCGTTTCTCCCACTGTTAATGGCTATGAGCCAGCAAATAAAGAAACATGTCATCTGCTTCAAAATCCTTAGACGTACCCATAAATATAACAACTGTCATTCCACAGCACTTTCTTCAACAGGTGCCCTTCAATCCTAAGACACTGCTTAAAATAGACTGTCAATAAAACGGTGCTTAGGTTAGAGCTTAGCCGGCCATCCAGACGGCAAACATCATCTTAACGTCACACTTCACTTCCGTTCAGGCCAGCAGATGTTATTGGTTTCTTTAACTTGTGCATCCAATAACAATACCAGGTCCAAGAGCGCATATTAATAAACTGACTGTTAAGGCCTGGTCTTTGCATTTTGCGGATGCTGTTCCCTAACCACTGTATATTATTATGTGGCACATGGGACCTGCCGTTTACACAAAGCGCTGCTGACATGGACAGGTCTCATACATGTGTTAGAATGAACATGATCACACATATATATGAATGTATATAATGACCCCTCCCAAAATAGAAAAGCTGCATTTTTTGTACGCAAAAACACTAGTGATGTCACATACACCTTTTCTTCCATTTTGCCCTGCCTATTTACTTTTTTGAGACATGCAAATATCAACCATGTCGAAGCATTGCTCCAGCAATCATATTTTACCCTTGTTCATATATATATATATATATATATATATATATATATATATATATATATATACCTTTTTTCTTTAATGAATTAAACCTTTATCCATTCACTGAAGGTTTTTCTTCTGAATGTTCCACCTTTTATATGGACTGTCATTTATTCAGTTGTATTCCCTTCTAAATCTTGTTTTGACTAAAAGCTATACTCTAAATCTGGGCCCTGGACACTACATGGGTGTCTGGTTTAAATCAATCAGTCGTCTTTCACAAAAACATGATAACAATTACCATGGCAAAATAAGATGGGAAAGTACGGTGGCCTTGTGGTTACCATGGGTACATGCCTACAATTAGCTTTATATCCCTCTTCCTCAGGGCGGATCCAGGACTTTGTTAGGGGGTGTTTCGGAAAAAGCTAGAAGTTTAACACGCTAAAATTGCACGGAATATCTACAAGACAGAACAGAGTATTGTTGGGTGGTGACCTTCGATATACCACCCACTCATCTCCCTGGTTCGCCCTAATACTCACTCACTTACGACGCTGTCAGACCTGAAAACCTAAATTTATCTTGGAAAAAAACCCAGCTAAACAGAAACAGATTATGGAGTATATTTAATGATAGGCACGAGGTTCTCTGACAGAGAGTAAAATTTGAAAATAAAAAAAGCATAAGAAGTAATTATAAATAGCATTGACACCCCGCCGACTTTCCATAAGTTATACAATTGTTGAACATCACTTGAGGACCATTTCTAGCCCACATTTTTATTCCCGCCAAAATCGAAAGACAGCATGATGCCCCATGCAAATACGAAGCTTGTAAGATGGTACTTGCTTAAAAATCAAAGTTCGGTAATACTGATTTTGAGTAACAGGTATTCAGTCTCACGTTGCGATCGATACGCACCACTAAATAAGTTTAATTGAATGTTTATGTTCTCTTCTGATTAATATGAGGCCGTGTTTTCCAGTGTAGATGTCGCCGAAATTTTTGTGGATGATATTTGCTGGTAAGAATGACGTGTCAGCAGATCGGTAACAGTGCTGAAATTACACGAAGAATCTGAAAGTCAAGAACAGGTAAAATGTCCTGCCGGCCCAATAATCCGGTTGAAAATTATCTTTAATTTCTGACCCTGTTTCATTCCTGCGTATACAGACGTCAAGTAATCGATTTAAATTCGCAGACCATACGAGCGTGCGCACAACTCATAATAGTCGTACGTTCAGAATTCGTTAATGTCAAATTATGAATTATTTCAAAGTCGTTTAGAATTCGCTTCATTTGTTAAAAAGGGCGTTCCATCCAGCCCCGGAGAATCTATTGGTCGCTAAAAGTATGCGTATTTAGACTTCTGCAATTCGTTCTTCTTCGTTTCTTTGAACCACCGCGCTTACTCAACGACTGGCAGTATAATATGTTTTGGCTAAGTAATAACATGTATTATAAATTTTGACCAACCATCTACAAGGGTGAAGGATCATTTAAACAAAAAAAATATTATGGTGATCCAGTTGAAACAAATGCAAGTGTTAGTAGAAAATACGTTTACAATGTTTGAGCCGAAAAGGGGTTGATAAAGGCTGAGAAGCAAACACTCGGTGAGTATACATGTACCCCCCCCCCCCAGTCACCACGACCGAATTCTTCCCTTCTGGGAATTTTATATATAATAATCATAATTATAATTATAGTCTCACGTATCTGCTTACACTTTCTCAACAAACTGGCTGTTCTTGATGTTTGTATAAACAAGACTAACACGTATTTATATGAAAAGCAGTTTTGTATATTTGTTATTTCCCTATCCCGTAAAACTGGATTATTTTTATTATAGATCACCGGTTGATATAAAAAGTATCTTTAATTGGAATTTGGGTGGGTTTGAATCCTTGAATATACTTTATTATCTTACAATGTTCAGGTATATAGGTTTATGATTAACAGTTAGATGATACGGACCAGGTGCTCTACTTATTAACTGGAAAGAAGAGGTATTACAGCTAACAATTAAGGGCTCTATCATTTGCTCATGTTTCTGGTAATGTGTAAACTTATTAAAGAGCACTTTTAAAATAAACATCATAAATTAATTGGATAATTATGAAAAAAGTCCATAAAACGGGAGAAGAGAAATAATGTGACAGTTATCGGATATTATGAAGTCCTCCAATGAAAAGAAAAACCTCTTTTTCAATATTATAGTTTTCGTTTTATGGCAGCTGCAATAAGAGCATCATCATACCCCCAAGTCTGTGGCTACGCTTTCACAGACTGGATGGTAAGACGATTAATACATCTGTCGATATTTTTCCCTTGAGTTATTATAACTTATGGTGCTGTATAGGTGCTTAAAAGGCCCCGTTCTGTCTTCATACAATTTCATTTGTTTAACCCATGTAAATGTTTACTTAACACATATTTTATTTATATTATCTGTCTTTTTATTACATTATTAAATTATTACATTTCCATATCATCTCCGAGAGCTTTAGACATATGGATTCAGGGGATTCAAACAGCTACAGGATATCTTTTAGACATTCCTGATGATGCTTAGAAAAAAACTGTAAGTTAAGATTAGCAATTTAACAAAACATTGGTATCGTTGTTGAAGAAAAGGTTTTTTTCCTCGTAACAGCGCATACTTTCTCAAGTCTTTTATAACAACATTTGAAACAATCGTTTCACTTTCAAACAGTCATATTTAAATTATTTATCTTGTAATACATACCGTGATTTAATATTGCGTGTGATATTACTAATATTAATTAATTGACCTTCCTCATAAAATGATCTTTACTTTAGTGACTGTAACCTTTTATTTCTGATTTTCAACCATGTTTGATATGTTAATATTTAATAATAATTTTCAATATTTCGCTTACCGCTAAACACTTAAAAATCATATGCTCAGAGTGGACATATTGATGTTCTATGTTTTCCACACTAACCTACACACTCAATTTCGCATTTGCACATTTTATATAATTTAATGTTTGTGCTTGTGTCTCCTACCTATTGCTTGTGTTTCCTACCTATTCAAATACCTTTTCTGTAGGATTTATGGGATTTCTGGTTTTCATATTTAAGCAATGTGTATAATTCCTCTGAAGAAAAAAGTCCTTATACCACCTCCGTGACTGACGTATGAGCTTGTTTATCATAATTTGTTTGTAAACATGTGTTTGGATTTTTATTGCTGACCCCACATGTTATAAACACATATATACAAAAAGAACACCCTCTGTTCGTTGGGATCAGCGGTTTTTTTTATAAAAGCTTCAAACGATTATATTTAGGAAATAGATATCGGATAATGAAATAGACCCTTTTAATGCTTTAGGACACCTTTAACTGTCTTGTCAAGCGCATCATATTAAGGAAAAATGGTGATTTAAAATTATATACTTCATTTTTTTCAGTGAGAAGAGTTTGAAGAGACATGAACATTATTTTATGGCGTTCTTAATTAATTTGGGTATATTCTAATATCCAATTTGACTCTGTAACCACTATTTTATCTAAACTCAATCTCTAATAGATTAATCACATTAATCACATCCTTTACTGAAGTAGTGTTACAGTTAGCACAAGACGTTAGATGAAACAAACATTTATCATTAATAATAATTTCCATATTACCTCCATAATGTTTGTTTCAGGTTCTTCTTGGGATGAAGATCTATTCTTCATTTTACATTTTTTTAAAGCCAATATATAACGTCTTTATAATATGCTTGTAAATTTTTCTAACATACCAAATTGTTTAATTGCAGTAAAATTGCCATGAAATGTCCATTTTAGATGTAACCCCTATTTTTTTTTAAATTAGCATTGACGTTCCATTTATGTTCCGGAAAGGGTATTCTTGGCACCAAGGTTGCATTTAGGGAAAGAAGCCATGATTTCGTGTCTGTCATGCCAAGACCTGCTTCGTTAACTGCCTAATTAAAACAGATTTCTTAATTCTCTCTGCATTATTCCATAGAAAAACATACCCTAATTTATTTATTCTCTTTTCAAATCCTTTCTACATTGACAAAATGGAGGATTGTAATGTAATGTTATATAAGTTAAAAGTAATGTTTAAATAATTAAAATTTTGCCCAAAATGTCTGTTTGCCTTCACATTTCATATTTTTGTTTAAGTAATATCAATCTTTTAATCTAAGTTCGGTTTATCAATTGTTTTTTTTTTCATAATTTCTTAGCCAATCCCCGAACATTTGACCGGTATATCTGTCCTCCCTTTGTCCATTAAAATGAACAAAACCTGATTTGACTTTTTATGTTGACCTACATCATCCCAACTCATTTATAAATTTTGTAGAAGTATGGTGGGTCACTTCCTTACATGGTCTCACTCTCCATATAGTGCTTTTTCCACATCTTGGTTCCGGTGGAAATATTATATTATCTGTTTCCTCTTAGTTCAATTTCCACTCACGAGCATTCTGTAAACCCTTTATTCACATTCATACAAAGACCTTACCTTTCTTACTTTGAATCACACACCTTTGACCTGGTCTTGAATCATCCGTTGTTACTTGGGTCAAACAGTTTAAGAACCCTGTCCCTCATTCATCATAACTATGGTAAGCATATTTTTGTTGCTCCTGTTGTAAGCAGACCATCCTCGAATTCTGGTACTTGTAGCATTTTCAGTCGAAATGTTTTCCTGATTCCTATTTAGTATTAGCACTTTTTTGTCCATACATTTCCAAATACAGGCGATGCATTTGAAAAATTATCCGTGAGTCCAAATTCCGCATAGTGTTTCGATGACAGAACACTTACATTGCGTACTACCTGCCTGGCGGTCTTTTTGCCCGAGGATCATCGACATTGTCTGAATCAATAACATTTGATACATAATATGACCTCGTGAAAACCTGTTCATTTCTATTTATGAATGCATAGTAAGTTAAAGTACGTAGAAAATGCAGGACTATACAATTTAACAAAACATTGTGGTCAGTAAGTCTTCCAATGATTTAGTGCACACAAAAGTTGATTATAAAAGCACCTAGCTTTCTCGGTTCAGTGTGATATTAGACCCTATTTTAGTCTTTGATACTGGTTCCAGATTAAAATCCTGCACTAAAGCGCTGTACAATGAAAAGCATAGAAGCTACAGTAAAATGAACAATACTATGAAAAGTAAGAATGATAAAATTAGTACATGTAAAGCTTTAAATATAGTATGATTTAAATAAATGCATTTTTAAACGCAATATAAAAGTAACTCAAGAATAGGCATGCTTTACAATGTCAGGTAAACGGTTTCACAGAGCCGAGCCAACTATCCTAAATCATTTCTCCCCAAATGTAACAGTCCTGGCCGTCGGTGTTGCCAATAAGCTTTTTTTCGGAGAACTCAGCGACCTTGATGGAATGTATCGAACAAAAAAATCACGTACATATGATGGGTCTAGACCGTTCAATGCTTTGTAGGTATAAAGAGAATCTTAAACTGAATCCGACATTCCTCCGGTAGCCAGTGTAGTTGTTCCAGTATTGGTGTGTATTGGTGTAATATGGGCAAATTTCGAAGTTCGTTTTATAATCCTGCATGGCGGCAATATTTTGATTATCTACTGTATTTGATTATTCTACTGCTGGGAGTACCTGGCACTTCTTACAGTGACGCATTTCCATAGTCTTATCTGGAAGTGACTTGTGCATTTATAAGTGCCGTGCAAGCATCATCGGTGATATAAGGACGGATTTTTCCAATGTTGCGTTAATGGAGGTAACATGATTTTGAAATTGCATTATTTTGCTGCTCCATATAAAATGGATAAATATAATGATACAATAAAGGTTTATGCAAATCAGTTTATTTCAAACACGGAATATGGCAACAATACTACTAACTAATGTACTGTTGACCATGGCTAAAGAAACATTTAAATCAAAGTTCTTTGGGTCTTACATAAGTAAATAACTTGACAGTTGAAGAATTCTCGACGGTGGTTTAGCACAAAGAGAGATAGATGGTGCGCACAATTACAGCCATGAATACAATATCGAACCACTGTCGTTCTTAATCAATAATACTATTGAGTTGACACTTGATCTTCATGCAGTTATCATGAGAATAAGTATGAGGAGAGAATATTAATGAGTTATTAATTATAATGACCGTGCTCAGTACTTCTTTCTTTTTGCGTATCAAAATATTGTTCGTATACCAACAAGTCACCGAGCAAAAATGAAAATTCCCTTTGACGATCCATTGATCTATGGTATATCAGGCCTACTTAAAATTCCATAGTAAATGTCTAAACAGGCTTTCAGGGGTCTTCACTTTAAGTCTGTCTTTGATGCCAACTCATTTAGATGTCTTAATTTATAACATAAAATTGCTTTTATAAAAGAATTAGTTTTAGGCACATAAACAAAATATCGGAAAATATCGATATTTGAAAAATACATCGTGATACGCAATATGCGAATCGTCGTAAAGCTCTAATGATTTCCATAAATATAACATAGGGCTTTAAGTCAGTTTGCAACTCAAGTGGATCTGGACACATTTTCATTGCTCATTGGGAGATGTAACCAGAGTAACATTCAGTATTTTTTTAAACATGATGAAGGATTTATATAGATGGACCGCATCCTTTAAACCCATCCTCACACCCATCCTGATCCACTTTTATGAAATCAATATAGTGACCACGGCATGATGGTGGTATATAACATGATAACTTATCGCCCAACAGAAACCGTTCGGTATATATAGTCCATTTAAAGTTGCCTTTTTCAGTAGGGATGGTGCAATAAATCATATCGCTACTGTCGACCAATGGAAAGGGGACTAAGATTATCGATGGCTACGATGGATACGATGAAGGATCCAGTCTTCACAAATATGTAAAATATACGGATTTTTTCTTTAATATAATATCTTAATCGGTATCATGGAATTATTGCAACGCAATTAACAACATCCAAAATCGATATTAACTGTTCCCTTGAACAAACTGTAATTCCATCATTAAAAGGCCCGGCTTCTGGGGTTAAGCATTCGTACTAAATGTTCCCACTCTTACTTTTAGAACCCTTTATTACGTGATACTTATTCTTTTTTTTCCAAAGATTGGTTAACCGATTATGTACCCTATATATCCAATACTGAAGTTTCGCCTTTTTCTTTGTTTTTTGTTTGTTTGATTTTTTTTTCATCCAAATACGACATGCCGGTCCCGTATAGCTCATGCCCCTAGGTTCAGATACGCCTGATCTTTTATTATATGCTCGGCACACAATTTCATGTTTTGTCTCTGAACCTTGGGCATTCTTTCCGTCACAAGATGAGCTTGAGACACACAACGTTTTCTTTGATCCTGTATCTGCGATTGGTCGCGTGTCACGTTCAGTGTTTTATAGCATCGTTAACGCTTCTTTTTACGGCCAACAATGCACCCCTCGGTCCTGCTTTCCTTACTCTTGCATGCGAGCCTGGGATACACTCCTTTCTGATCTGAATGTACCAGATTTTCTGGCTGAGGTCGTCTGTGATTCTTTGTTTCTCGTACGTTTGCGTGTGTATTCGCCGAAGCCCGGTGACTTATCAGATTATTGTTTCATATACTCAAATTTAGTATTCATAGAGTATAAAAAGAGCGACTAAAGACAACCTGATTCGACCACTGCAGAATGAGTCAACTCATGCAAATTTTGGTTCTCCTCACGTGCTTGGAGGTAATGACTGCTTTATTTTCTTTTAACATGCACGGAATCCGAATATATATACGGAATACGAATATATATACGGAATCGATTAATATAAAAGTATTTGAACCCAACTCTGATAAGGATGAAATTATTGTTTTCTTAAATAAGCAGAATTCCTGTTATTTTATTAAAGTTAGTAACAAGATCGTGAAACTGAAAACTGTCATTCCATTAGAAATTCCTATCTGAACGATTAAACTTAAAATGCAGTGATGTATACATCGCTGCCGGATGACCTTGTTATATGACCAGAACGTGGAATTCAGTATAGCCAAGAAGAAAAGGAAGGACCTTAAGTACAAATTGAATAGCAAATATATACTTGATTCACGGCTCTGGCCAAGCTCCTGAATAAATTTGAAACTTTGTAGGAGAATGTGAGACAAACAAATTGGTCTTTAAGAATTTCAGCCACAGTATAGAAACAAAATATGGAATTTTTAATTGCACAACCGTGTTTAATTGGTTAGTTACTAGCCATTGAGCTTCTCTGCCTGAGTCAATTGCCCACCGACCCTAATCTTTTATAGTTTATACAACCAGCATATTTTCCAGCCAGTGTGCCTGAAAATAAAAAGTGTTAACCCCTGATGAAGCCACCAGTTTTAACAGTTCACCTATTTTAGGAATATTTGCGAAAACCAATTTGTGTGTTCATGTATTTATGGGAACATTTGGGTTTTTTATATTACATTTTCTTTATGGGATTTCAAGATCATTGTATCTCTTGTATGTTATTTTAAAATGTGTTGATAATATGGCATGTTAAATAACATTTTTAATCCATTTATTCAAAACTTTAAACCTTTTGTAAATGTTTGAGCTTTCCATCTATTCCATATTTGTCCTGACAAGTGGCAATATTGAAAGAACACAATGACATCAATGAGACTGAACATTTTGTTATTTTTTCTCTAAATTCTTTTATGTTTCTAAATATAAAGTGACACTCAGTGTAGCGAGGCTAAACAGAATTTTCTTACCCCCCCCCCCCCCCTCCACCCAAGCCCTTAGCAAAACTCTAGATCCACCACTGACGATTCAGACTCATATGGACTGTATAAAATGACCCATGTTTTAAAGGCTGTATCCATTGGACACGAATGGATTGCGTATAATTTCTGTGGCAGTAAACAGATGGCGACACCCTCTGGTTGTGGGTGGCAGTGCAGCCGGCAGCGCAGTGGGAACCTTTCCGAGAAAATAAAGTGGGCAATTTTTCATATAAGGATCCGATGTAAGTGGTCATTCTTTTGTTACCTAAGTTGAATCTTTTGTAAATAGCCCTTCTTCAACGAAACGTGTTCTTAATCAAAGACACACCCTCAACAATGTCATTCATGCTATAATAAAAAAAGAACAGTTTTGAATCTATGTATGAAAAATAATGGATAGCTAGTTCTGTATTAGGTTACAGGTGCTCTTTTTATTATGTGACACGGGCGTAACTCCTGTTGTGGCACTCGTGTCTGGCCGCGTATAACATATTATGTTTAATCCGTACTGGTTGAACTCTCGTTGTCGTGTTTGCCTTGGGTTTTCACGCCTGGCCGAGGTCACGTGATGAGCCTGGTATGTAGAGACACAGCGCTGTTTTTCAAAAGAATTCCTGAAACGCGTGCTTACTATCAGTCAGTCCTGCATCATATTACTGCAAATGACTAGAATGACCTATACACCCAAAAAAATCTGATTTGGTTCGTTCTTGATGCTGAGCCATTACTACGTGTGAATTTAAGAATCAGATCTCTTAGAGAAAAAAACGAGATTCCATAATTGTTAAGGTCAGACATTCCTGGGGGTTATCTACGGGGACTAAAAAGGTGTACAATTAGACTTTACTAAAAGAAATGTGGAATTGCGGCCGTTGTGTCTGAGGTTGAACTTCTGTGACGTAAAGAGTGGAGCTTGGTTTGGATGAGAGCCCGGAGACCAAAGTGTGATCAGGGTGAGGGCTGAACTAGTACTCCTTAGCCACATGTAACAGTACGGAAGTTTTGTAATGGATTTTACATGTGACAAATATGTGGATCAGGGGACACGCGGTAAGCTGTACCCTAAAGTCTATAAAGCGTCGTCATGACAATAGTCACCATGGTATTAACTGTCGAGTGTATTGGTCTCTAATGATTGGTTTGGTATTTTTAAGTAGTAGAGAAATTGAGTAAACCTAATGAATATGTTTAAACCCATGAAAACATATTTTTAAGGAAACAAATATCAACAGATCACGCCTGCGTGATGAACATAAATTTTGTCAAGGAGATAAAATAAATAAGATTCTTTAACACAACGCAGCGTGCCATTATGTGTATGTAAAATTAAGATAGACATTTTGATGCACTTTCGGTCTTATTAACCTCTGAACCAGATTCTCCTCAAACGATACCTCATGAGATGGAGGGAGGTTATGTCATCACCGATCATTGTGAATTGGGAATTTTTTTGCCTGTCTGTTAAGGTGTCTGTCTATTAATTCTTTTGAAGAACCTGCCGACACAGAAAAAATTATCTCGAGATCACAACTTCACATCTCGAGATCTCAACATAACATCTGGAGATCACGACTTAACATCTCGAGATCTCGAGATAATTTTTTCCTGCAGCAAAATATTTTTATGTGTAAATTATGTCGAGATTTCGAATTGTTATCTCGAGATCTCGAGATGTGAAGTTGTGTTCTCGAGATAATTTTTTTCTGTGCCCTAAATAAGCCACCGTACAAACTCAATCTGCGGAGCAAAATCTGTGAGCATGATCGTGTCATGAGTATTATATGTATATATTTGATAAAATATAAAAGGTAGTTTGGTCTAACATACTGAAGATGGGCTATAGATACTTCTAAGACAGTGAAGACTGAGTATTTAGAAAAGATCAGAAACACAACATTAGTATATGGCTGAGTCATTTTGAATCATACCAAGGACAGACTTGTGATCGTCAGGCACATACCTTCCTCGTTTTATTTCTGTAGTAGACAGATTTATTGGCTAATTTATACTATGGACTCTCAGGACTTGCTATGTACAGGTATACGAAAGAGTCACGCGAACCTATATAAGCCTATAGTCGGCAGGTTCTTCAAAAGGATTAATAGACAGACACCTTAACAGACAGGCAAAAAAATTCCCAATTCACAATGATCGGTGATGACATAACCTCCCTCCATCTCATGAGGTATCGTATGAGGAGAATCTGGTTCACAGGTTAATAAGACCGAAAGTGCATCAAAATATCTATCTTAATTTTACAAACACATAATGGCTTTCACCTGCAGTCCATATAAATAACAGCTGGTAATCATCCTTGTCTATTACTTATCTGTGTCAGCGTTCATGACAAAAAGAACTGACTTGGTGTTTCTCTCCTGTTTGCGCAGTGAGATGTATAATAGTAAAAAAGGACTAAAAAAATGTAATAGTATTTGTATGGTAAATACATATATAATTCTTCCTGTATCGTTAATCATTGTTTAAACATACATTAGCTACTATACACGCTCTCATAAAGTTTCCTACAATTTTCAATATTTATTCCAGTCATTCCCACTGTCAGAATCAGCTATGTTAATCTAGGTAATTTTGATAATTAAACTGCAGGTGCAGAGACGATCTTTCTGTGGAAACCAATTTAATAATTTGGGACTTTATTTTGTGGTTATATGAGCATCAGCCAAACAGTGGTTATACTTTATGGAAGTGGTTACCAGGACATATACGAGGGTCACAAATGATCTACCGATCATTCTATGGACTTTTAAGTTGTCATTTCTCCAGAGTGATCACATTCTTTGGGTCTTGTAAAATATTTGAGAAAAAAATAATTAATTCTAAGGAATGCAAGCCTCCGCCAAAGCTCCGTGTTTGTCATCACTTATTCGGCCGATATTCTCAAGTGCATAGGTGACTGAATTTTTTGCGAACATTCCTTAATGACGTTCCTGAATCCGGATCAGGAACCATATCCACATCAAAACATAATCGATTTTACACTGAGAAATTTCATGAGATTCCATTCAAGATTTCATGAGTAATGTTGTGAACAAACATACAAACACATACACACGAACAGAGATGAACGCATACCGTCCTGGCGGGGAGATTAACGAACCTCAAATTGCCGATCGGGGTTAATTGTTTGAACAAACTGTGATATTGTAAGGGACCAAACAGTGGTTTGTTTTCATCTGACTGTGCAGAGCATATGATAGTTAATGTGCTTAGTCAATCCTGGGATCAACCATGAATTCCATCCAGTTTTATAGTTATAATGGTTCAAAGTTTATCCACCAGATATCAGCGCAAGTGTTTCTATGGAGGAAGTCTGAAAAGACCCGCGATGAACGGCTGTATAATGAGCAATATGGGAACATTCCTAATAAACATTGACAGTTCTTTACTCCTTACCGCGAATGGCTTAACGTGTTTGAATTTCGCCAATTCTTAAGAAAATATTAGATTAATGCTGCGAAAATACACATGGATTAAGTATTTCCTGAGGATAACTATATTCGTGTACATGTAATTTTCCCTTAATTTATGACAAACATGTTATTTTATCATGATATTAATATTTGCTTACATTTATCCGGACAATTTTTTCAGCACTTGTGTAAGCAAAACAGGGCTATAGTCAGCTTGGGAACTAAGCAGGACGACAGTTCCTCTGAGATGCTGGTCATGTATTGTATTACTGTCTTTGTATTGTACTCTCTGTCTACAGCATGCAACGCTGACCAGGGTAAGTCTGCCTTTAAGAGATTTTAACATGATTTAAGTGCTTCTTTATAAAATATGACTATAAATTTTCCCCGACGTAGATGAAGGAATTTATTACTGAAGCTACGTGCATTGGTTTGTCCGTTTGTGTGTCTCTTTAAAGTAATTATGTAAACTGAAATACTCTTAAATGATGAATGAAATGATAGATTTATGAAAGTGTTGATGCAATTCAGAACACACACACATATACCCTTACACACACACACACATTTTGATAGGATGTCAATTTTCATTCCGATATACTTAAGGTTTGTATATCGCAATTAGCCTCATTTCCTGTCAAATGAATGTCTTGATTTTAGAGCTTACCCTCCAAGGCAAAGGTACCTTTGAGAAAGCTACTGAAATGTGCCGCCAAATGAACAAAACATTGCCTACAGGGAAAACAGTTAGACAGGAAATGAACGGAACCCACTGGCTATCACTACAGAAATTATTCCTCAACTGGACCTTTACTGATAACACCTCTCGGCCGCCAGGTAAGCAGTATTTCGCTCCCACAGACTGTCAACTTAAAGCCTACGAACGGTTGCATACTTCAGTAGCCTGTAGCAACAGTAATAAGTGCAATGGACAAAGAGAGTATTCATTGTAAGTTAAGGTTTAAATACATATTTCCATTCTTATATATTTATAGAATAAACTTAAGAGGGCGGGATGAGATGTTTTGTTCAATTTAAGAAAGGAACATAAGTCAATTAGACCTGCATGAGTAGCAAACTCCTTTATTTCATGTCGATACCACCATGAAACGAATCACGGTGTAAACAGGTTCAATATAATCCGATTTTGATGCGAACCAAGTGCTGGTACAACCGACAGCTAACAACAGTAGAGCTTTCTACTTCAAGGCTAAAGTAAAGCGGTTTAGTTTTATTCGATTTAGGTGCGAACTTAGTGTGGGAACAGCAGACAGCTGACTTCAGTGAGAACGTAAAGCCTGCTACTTCAAGGCTAAACTAAAGCGGTTTAGTTTTATTCGATTTTAGGTGCGAACTTAGTGCGGGAACAGCAGACAGCTAACTACAGTGCAAACGTAAAGCGTACTACTTCAAGGCTAAAGTAAAGCGGTTTATTATGTGAAACTTCGGTTTTGATTGAAAGAGTGAACGGTCGTCTGTGGTCGTCTATCTTTTTTAGCGAACAGTCAATAAAACCCTACCTTTTCATTCGTATCCTAACTAAGTGTCGCAATTATAATTGTGTAATTTCCCGTGATTCTGTTCGCTACGCCTGAAACATGGTCACGGTGCTAACATATCATAAATGATCAAAACCAAGGGAATTTTTATGAAATCTCAATGTGGGACTTGTAACGGAAAGAGAGAACAAAAAATGACGCAATGATTAAAATGATTGCTCATACAGTTGATTGGATTTCTTTTTCCCCTCTGACATTATATATTTCAGATATGAATATTATTCAAACGGATGATGGCGAATGTGGATGTTTGAAGCATAGGGATTTCGTGTATTCAGCAGCATGTGAAAGGAAATTGAAGTATATATGTGAAGCCAGAGGTAAGCATACATCAAAATTATATTTGCTAAGATAAAGAGTAAGATTTTTTTTTCAAAAGTTTTCCTATTTTTGCAAGGTGAATGCCGTTACAATACTATTATTTATTATCAAGTTCTGTTTTTGTATATCCTAATGTATGTCTGAATAAATATCAACCATGCCAAGAAGAACAACATATATACATAATGATCTAACGAGAGGTAACTATTATTTAACAGCTACTCCTACTTGTTTTCTGGTAAAATGTGTGAGGACGTTGGACATCACATAAACGACCGATTTAGATACGGTACTTATGACTTATGAATCAAACAGCGCCTCTTAGATTCATTTGTCCTCATCCCGTGCATACTTTTAAATTGTTGCCGTTCCCGTATATAGAAAAATTTCATTAGGATGGCTTAATAACAATAGCTGATTGTCACACCCTCGAAGGAATGGACGTTTAGATCCTTTTAAACGGTAAACCAAACTGGCTGAAATTCACATATACACTCCAAAAGATGAAAAAGTCATGAGAAAACAAAACAATAACATTTATAAATACACTTACATTTCCCTGGAGAGGCTCTTCACACATATATATCGATGATCACAAGAGTCCACATAATCAAGCAAAATCACGAAGTCCTGTTTATTCCTCTATGTTCACGGCACACGAAAATTCACTTGTATACACGGCTCCCGATTACATGCCCCACGCGCACACGTGATATTGGAATGTCAGCTACTAGCTTAGTCCGCTCACACTATGTACATACACAGGGGCTCGACAGCAATTCACGCTACTAATCAACACAGTTCCTCACTGAAGCACGCGCCAAAGTCAAGAAAGCACTGACACATAGGCTCACAGCCTCCTCTGTAGTAATACGGAAGAAATGTCTTTCACAACAGATGTCTCCTGTACATATATTAGCATTAGGTACATGAATATAGCCCCGCACAACAAAATTCAGTACTCGTTTTACGTGTATAGTACTGGCCTGTTACTGGACGCACTCACGGCAGACACACATAAACGGATTACCAGTCCGTTGGTCATTATGATATTTACTCCGAAGTCCGTTTCAGAGGTATCTTAGTGGCCATCATCAGGCCATGACGTTCTACACTCAAGAACATCGTCTCCCAGATGTACAGACACTGACAAAAACGGACCCGCCTCTGGACCCCAGACAACCGTCAGACTACACCTTACTTGCGCGCTGACCTATCCGTTTGTAATGAGTTCATTTTATCCGTGGCTTCTATATGCTTGCTGACCGTCTTCTAGCAATCATCTCACAAAATTATCCAGCTTGTCTTTAACTGTATTAATACTCAAATGGAAACATCAAACGAGACACCCAGGTTTTCTAAACTAAGTTCTCACACTAACATCTAAACATGATACTTCTTATAAATGTTCAATAAATTATAAAAACAATCATCTGGATATACTCCTTACGAAAATATACAATAGAAACAGTCCTCTGGTGAAAATGATCAAAGATGTATTAATATCTTCATCGTTATACAATCGACAGTAACACATATTGGTCGCCAGTCTATCTTAATGGTTGAAACATGTGTTCTCTCTTTATTTATATAAGATACCCACGCCCTTGACATACACCACCACAAGCTTAACTGGTACGAGGCCAGGGAACGTTGCGTAAAATCTGGTATGGACCTCTTCCTGCCGAAGACGAAGCCGTTTCCGGTTCAAGTCAACAAAGACAAGCGGTATTGGATAGGACTGAGAAAGTCCGACTGGTATTATGAGGATAAAATAGGAGGCAAGTCACAGAAAAAGCTGAATTGCTTTGTAAATCCAGGATTTTATTTGAAAGCCCAGAGGGAGACATAAAAGAGTATTTATATTTGAATTTGTTGCAACATTAATCACTTACAGATAGACAACCCTTTTATGTTCTCAGGTATAACAAATGGATAACAATTAAATTTTCTGAAGCGTGCAAAGATCATTTTCTGAAAGTGAGTTATGCATTTACTGCATGACACGTTTATCTTTGAAGTTATTTACATTTTTAGTACACTTTCGAGGAGTATTTTGACGTGCAGTTATTCCCTATTTGTGCAACTGTTAATAAAAAGTGTATAGTTTTATTTTTCGATATGCGCAGTCCTGAAGTTATGCCCGGTCACAGACTGAAAAACAAACATTTATGCCCATTAGTAAATAATTGAATTTATGGAACTAGCTTATCATGGCTATCAGAGCTTGGCACTGGGGTGATTATGCAAACGTTCTGTAATATATATATATATATATATATATATATAGAGAGAGAGAGAGAGAGAGAGAGAGAGAGATTATAGTAACGTTACTTTTTATGACACCGTATAGGTCATTTTTACAAGGAACTCTTGTTTACATGTTTGTACATCAAAATTTTCTATCCAAATATCCCATGCATCCTTAATATAGGTCTGCAGCTAGTCGTGGCTTCAAGGTGGGCAAATAACTTTAGGACTGCCGTGTCACAGAGATGTGCGGTAGAAAGTGGCGGTTTGTGGGAAGCCGTTGACTGCAGTTCTACCCACATGATACGATGTGTCTCATGGGAAACGGAAGGTACCATATGAATGTGAACTTAGATACTGCTTCATTAGCCGACAATGATCATGGTGTTTATGCTAATGGATTATCATGTTCTAATCCTTTAGTTAACTGTTTCATTTCATAAAATCACTATGCAAGTTTTATTCTGGAAAATCAGAATAGCAGCTTATCTCTGTAATGTGTTGATACCAGAGTGTTTTATATTGCTGGGCGTGGTCGAATTCAATCAGGAAACATCTAGTTTTGCAATTACACAACGCCTCGGTTATATCTTCTAATTTATTAGGCATTTACCCTGTCTAATTTTTTTTGTATGCATGTTATAACGTACGAGGACAATCACTTCCCTATCGATGTATACTTATATATTTATATATACAGTATTTTACACAGATCAATTTTCATCCGTCAAAAAGAATAATCCTGGAAATGGTGGCTCTCAAACAACCAGAGGTAAGAGTTCAATGATGTTTTGTGACATTTAAGTGTTAATTTAAAGACCGTTTGATGGACAGATTAAAATATAACGGAACCTTTAAAATATCTTCTTGTTTCTTCTTGTTAATTTTTGTTTAAATACCAAACTAAAGAAACCCGTAAAAATTAAAACAGGTTTTTCATACCGACTCGTAATCTTTGCTGGCCTCCAGACACCATTAAAGGGCCGATATAATAAAACATAGAGCAGGTGTTTTCGGGATTTTCATCACCCAAGGAAGCGATTACCTAAAACACTCATATGAGTCGTAAAAAGAAATCAATATTTACAAATAATATAAACGAATTATACACTGGAATATAATAGAAACCAGCCATACACGATGTTATTATAAAAAATTATCATTTTTTTTCATTTTTCTGTAGACGGAAAATGGAATGAGTGTCGTTGCAAGGAAGAACAGGTGGTTAGATATTTGGTTCCTTTTTTAACTGTTCTGGTGGTAGTAATGGCTGGATCTACGAGTTTTCTACTGTACAGAGAAGGAATGAGGTAGAATAATTTTTTTAGTCCTTCGGTTTAGTATTCGGGTTCAAGGTAATTTATCTACAAAAGAATAAAAGGAAAGAAACAAATAGAATACGATATAATTAACTTATAAACATTACAAATTTTATTTAATTTCTTTTTATTATATGAAGAATGTACGGAGCCCGGGAGACGACATGGTGAAAAATATTTATTAATTCGTGCGAACGAATTACTAATCCGTGCGCACAAATTATACTTGGTGTAAGGGGTAAATTTTTTTCAAGGTGGAAAAAATATTTATTAATTCGTGCGCTCGAATTACTAATACTAATGAGAACAACTTTCTTACGTTGCTGGCTCAATGCTCATTTGCTACTAATTCGTGCGCACGAATTACTAGCCAATAAGAAGCAATAACACATCGACAAAGTCTAGACATAGGCTGGCGGATTTAGCGAGCCCAACAACTTCCGAAAGTTCCGTGACTTTCTACCTTGGAAAATTCGGAACTCTGTAGTGATTGAAATAGAAAGGGCTATAAGCTATACTGAAAGAATATAAATATAAAACTCACAGACCCATAATTATACTTAGTGTCGTGCTTGGTGAAAAATTTCTAAGGCTTTCTTTGGAAAAAACAACAACCTACATTATCATCGTTGGAGCATAATGGGAGTATAATTGTAGACAAAGCCGACAAAGCTGATATTTTTATCAGTTATTTTTCTTCACAAAGTAATATAGGTTCAGTTCTCAAACACCATTTGATGATGAAGCTACACTGCAAATTACACATAAACTAGGTGAAATGAGCTTCAGAGAAACTGAGGTATCTCATGTCATATTTGGGAGTAACCTCAACTGATTCGCTTTCCTGGCAGTAACATATAAACATAATATGTTTGAAAGCCAACAATTTTTTAGATCGTATGTACAAATCATTAATACGGCCAGTACTGAAGTGTGGTGATTTAATATTTAACAATTGTTCTGTCACACAGTCATACCAACTGGAGAGTACACAACGGAGACCAAGTTTAACATGTATACACTGGAGTGCTCTCGACTACCAGCACTGGAGCTATGTTAAAAGAGCTATGGTGGTCAAGTATAAAAATTAGAAGAGAGCTGGCTATACTATCCACATTTTATGAAATGGTTAATGGACGAGCTCCAGATTATCTACTAATATAGTAGATTATCGCTTTTTCTTTCCTTCCAATTTTATTTTCGATCCTTCCAATAGCCTGCAAATTTTGGAACAGTTTCTAATAATTCAGTCTACTTCAATAGATTCTTTTAAGGGAAATGTTCTTGACTATTTAAACCCTGACTCTCGAGAAATACAAAGTTATTATTGTGACTATCATCGTCAACATGAAATTATCCATACTCGGCTACGACTAAGTGCCAGTTGCTTAAATCAATACTGTTACAGGTGCTCTTTTTATTATGTGACACAGGCGTAACTCGTGTTGTTGTTACATTTTTTGTTTAATCCGTACTGATTGAACTCTCGTTGTCATGTGAGCCTTGGGTTTTCACGCCTGGTCGTGGGTCACGTGATGGCCCTGGTATGTAGAGGTACGCACAGCGATCTCTTATCATAATTCCTGAAACGCGTGTTGTGCAAGAACTTATAGACTGTTCGAGAAGTGGAAAATTTCCGGGTTGGGGTGTAAAGGTTTATAAAGGGGCTGTTTTTTTAGAACCAGAGGGCAGACAGCAGAGCAGATTCCAGCGGACTTGGAAGCGTGTGTCAGATTCTATGACCTTATCCGACGAATGCTGCAATTATACATTTTCAAAGACTTTCTCCTGGATTTTATGCTTTAAGAGTTCAGTTTACTTTCTTGGTTGTTGAAAGAACTTTCCAAAGGACTGTCATTCTCCGAGAGTTTACATTTAAAGGACTTATCGTGGTGACGGTATTGGTTTCTAGGTATTGTACCACTATCTCTCTGTGTGATTGCATTGACTTGTTGCTATAACGCTGTTTTACTGTATAATTGTAATGATTTGGTGTATTGTATTGTTAGGGTTGTTTTAGGAATAAATTATTGTTATTTGTTAACAAAAATCCACTGACTTCTTTATTCTTTCCCCTAGACATTTCATGCTGCCTTGTGTTACAGAATCTGATTTTTTTTATCTCCATTACAAAATTTGTGTTCATCACCCATACGTGATCTGTTTATATTAGGTTCCGTAATAATACCCATATGCAATTGGAGAGACTGATGGTTTTAATCTAATTGATAAGCTCGACATGGACTTAAACGTTTATAATTTTATTGTATTACGCCTACCAGGTATAATATATGTATATGTATCTGTGTATGTGGAATGTCAATCTGTATTAACGTATATTATGTATCTATATATTTGTCATCGTGTGTGAATTTATGTGCACTTTTCCAAACTAATCATTTCTATATACATATATAAATTCATGTTAATTTTTCACTTTCTTTATATTTTTATGCAGGAGAGCATTTGCATTAGCCTTACCGGCTATTTTGTTATCCTGTTGAAATAAATATGTTTAAACCAAATATATTTTCACACCTAGTAATTCGTGCGCACGAATTGATAATTATTTGTTCAACCTTGGTAATATTATTTTCACACATAGTAATTCGTGCGCACGCATAAGTAATTATTCGAATTACTTATTCGTGCGCACGAATTAATAAATATTTTTCACTATGTCGTCTCCTGGGCTCCGTAAGAATGAAATTGTAAATGTAATTTTTATGCGGGTATTAGCCTTCAACTTTCATCTGAATTTATAGCCGTTCTTTTAATACTTTATGCGCTTAAAATGCATGTGTAATCATAATTTACAGGAGAAGACAAAATACAGAACTCATGACGTATGTACGTCGATGCACATTGGGATATTTACCATCACAAGAAAACATGGCGACCAGATCCCATGTGAGCTGTCACAGTCACTGTCAGACTCTGCGATCAGTATCCCTGACTTCGCTGCCATGTCCCCGGCGTACCGGCTTTAGTACAAGCGTAGATACTGATCAGACATCTGGGTATGAGGTACCGATACCTTCAACAAGTCCTCCTGGTCTGACCGCTACCAAACTGGCCGTCCCGTGCGGTACCGATGGGTTTGAGTGCGACCACCCTGCCGACGTAGACTGCTTTACCTGCCAAACAAGAACAAGGTCTTTTAGTCCATCCACCCTTTCATATTTGTAGATGCCGTACAGTTACATGTGGATCTTTCTAGTTTTACTCATAGACACCCTAATTTTAGTTACACAAATAGCCACCAGGTTGTGAAATAACGTCCGATATGCTACATTCGGAACCACTCGTGTTTCCGGTAATACCATGATGTTCCTTAGCTAACATGTTATATATTATAGTTAGAAGTGATAGTCCGAAAATACAGTCAAACAATAATACAGCATCATATCATGACAGCGACACGTTTCTTCTCTAAATGAAATCATCCAGACCTCCTAAGCCTCGGTCACAACCAGCTGCGGTCGCCGCACACCGTAGAGTGCCGTACGGGTTTGGGACCGCAGGAATACTTAAAAGCGCCTGCACTAATGTCAGGAACGGTCGTTGCGGAGTCCCTGCGGCCTTCGAAAAACGCACGGTTGCCATGCGCCAACCGTATGGAACAGCCAAAAACACCCGCCGTACGGCGACCGTATCCCGGTTTTGACCGAGGCAGCCTCGGTCACAACCCGCTGCGGTCTCCGCACCCCGTAGAGTACCGTACTGATTTTGGGACCGTAGGAATACTTAAAGTTAATTTTGACGCCCGATACTCCGTCTAGCATTCCGCCATATTTGCTTACAGGGTCTAGGACGCCAAGTCGATGCCGTGAAAAATTCCCCAGTTTACGAGTGGTATACACGACTACCGAGCAGTAGTGAACGCGTTTATTTCATGATTACCCTAAACACGAGCGGTTACGTATGCAGCATAAAAATGCACTATCAGGCAGCCTGGATTTTCGGTGTGAATTCCGTAACGCCAGTCTCAGTGTCAGTCGGATTTATAGACACGTGTTTATAATACCTCTATTATTACTTATTTGAAATGTTTTACGGGCATTTTAACAGTCAGTAACTCCATGATAGGTTAAACGAAGGTGAAATATACATTAGTCGGTTAAATCCGTCGGTAAATTATGCTGTGAACCAGTGGATAAATCAAGCATTAAACTACGTAAAAAAAATAAGAAAACATGAAACATAGTTTTGTTTCTGAATTAAGCATATGATACTATGGATTATATTCAGTAAACCTAATATATGTTAATACCAGTTCTGATCTGTTCATTTAATGTTGTAAATTAGTGGTTAACTTTATTTTCTGTGAACTCATGTGACATGTGAGGTCTTTCTGTGACTGACCACAGTGCTATATGCGTCAGTCCATTTAAGAACAGTAATACGCGTTTTCCAGCAGGGAAGTAGAGTCAATCTTTGCAATGTCTAAAGCAATAAACATATACAATATGTATATATAGCAATATCACATGCGACATTTGTTTTTATAATGGGAATTGATATACGTTTCCTGGATATAAAAAGCCACGAACACATCATCACAGTTATAAAACAATCGGGCGAGTTCTTTCAATACCTTTTCCTTTGATGCACTTTTGGACCCATGCATGGGGCGCTGGGGCGAAATGGATATTTGCAGTTTTCACACTTTTGATATTAATATACCGGTATATAAACTAACATGCCGCATGGGAAAAGTGTTTGTTGGTTGTAATGTTGTGAGAGACAATAAAGATGTTATGCTCCCACCCATACCTAAGATAAATGTCACCGATAAAACAGCTTATCCTCCATATCCTATGGTACACATGCAAGGTCGCAACCAACAATATGGCTCTAAAACGACCAGCGATCGGTCATAACTGTGGTCATACGACAGTTGCAAGACTATCGCACGACCGCATATGACTATGGTCATATCATTGTCATCGATAGTCGTACACAACCTGTCCTACAAGTCATAGGCGGTCACTGGTGGCCGTGCGAAAGATGTTCGTGCGATAACTTTAAGTTGCTATTTATTGTCCCTCTCTCTCTCTCTCTCTCTCTCTATATATATATATATATATATATATATATATATATATATATATATATGGAGTTCCTGACCACAGGATAAATAATAAGGAGGAGAAATAACAGGACTGACAAAAACTACACATTTTGATCGAAGCTATGGCACAATCAACCGCTAATCACAGGACACTTAAACATTTCTCTATTATATATATACATATTTATAGGTAAGAAATCTTCTATGAGTCTAGGTAAAAAAGCAAACCAAGCATTGCCTTATAAAAAGGGTTGTCGCCCGATATAATTTTAAATAACAGTGAATATTCCTTTTTTCCTTTTCAAATTTGCAGATTTGATACGCATGTGTAATTCATCATTCACTCAGGTGTAGTTTTTTTCTTCATATCGATTTCAGGACCGTACCAAAAATTTTTAATATTTTTGTATTACCTACAGGAAAAAAAACACGTAAATGGCAATTATCCGGTCTAGTTTTAGCTGTTTTGTACTTGAATTTAATAATATTAACCCTAAAATTATAAAAATATAAAATTAATATGTCTACCCTTTTTTTAAGAATCGATCGATTTCTCTTGTTTCTCTGGCATCTTTAGCTTTAGAGACTGCCGCCCGCCGACATCTGTACCACGGGGAGTGCCTGGCATTAGTAATTATAACAATTTGCTCGCTCAATGTAAAAAGATTTATGATTATCAAATTGTAATGGTTATTAAATTACTTTCAAACATTTCATATGCAAAGCGTTTTGCTTTTCTGGTACAACTGGAAGAAAATTTATTATGTTTAATGAAACTTGCTTGACTTACCCCAGATTTTCATGGTTAATAAGAAACTATATAGTTTTCATAATATTGAAACCTATATCACTGGATTCTTTGACAATAGAAATGTATCTGTTAACACCAATTTTGTCCTGTAAAAGTAACAGAAGCACGGATATGGGGTTTGGTGTATTTTCGGCGGCCATTTTAAAAATTACATGTATTTCTGATACAAAGGGAGATCTAACTTTTGACTTTGGATAAATATATCCCTATGACCATGACAAATGGGACCTTTACATCATATCTTTAAGTTAACAGCCTATTTTATGCACTTAAGACACTTATAAATACCGTTTTGACTCTGCAGTAAGTACCAATTATTTAATGTTTTCGTCAAGCAGAATTCTGACGTCGGAATCCCGGATATCCTTTTAGGGGGTAACTCAAAAACTACTATGTAAATTTAAATTTCCGAATTTGAGCTAATTATCAGTAATCTGAAGCTATTGTATATATATATATATATATATATATATATATATATATATATATATATAAAGTACGAGTACATGTATCAGCTTTACATGAATCTCAAAGTAATGTTGGTGATCCCTTTTCATTGGTCTATTGATGTTATTGTTATGATGAGAGCAACTGTTTATCAGTCACCGTAACAAATGTACGTGTGATTCCATGCGTGTGTTTCGGGTGCTTGTCTGTCCAAATGTATACATGTTCCTGTATGTGGAAAAATAAGTACCACAAGTGAATATCTGATCGAAACAAGTTCAAAAGAAATTAAAATGTCTCCACCTACAGTAAAAAATGAACACTCTTCAGTGATTCTCCATTCTTCACTACAACTTTCCTGAAATTATCATTAGGAAAAAAGCCACACCTCAGTTAAACAATTACTTACACGCGTGTACAAACTCAGAAACATTTAATAAGGAAAAAAAAAATTCAGTGAAAGACGTTAACCTTCTATTAAATTAATAAAGGATGACCCGGTATGGGTTTCGTATGTTTACAGGTTAATTAAGCTTTCTCAGACATAAATAACCATATGTCAAATTGAATAACTAAATAAGTATTTATGCAGTTGGTTCATCGTGGTTTTTACGGATGAACCACACGTGTGCTGAACTAACATTTGGTACATCTAAGTCCGTCATTAAAATGGGGACAATTATAAAAAAATAATTGGAAGAATAAATACAGCAACACACATGCGTGGACAGTTGTGCTTCCAAATTTCTGGCGCTTTGTTTTTCCTACTTTCCTGGGTCTGTAGAAGTGCTAATGTTATATTCCGTCATGACATTGTCCGGGAGAAATGGACTCCGCCATCTTATTGCTCTCTGCCTTCTCCTGTGTACCTGGATGACTGTGTATATAAAGGCGGTGAGTATTATAACCCCTTCACACGGCGAATCCAAAACGGTTTCAATCCACATTCAATCAACTCTATATAAAATCCGTTTTCGTCCAAACTGTATTCAACAGACATTTAAATGTGTATTGAAACCGTTTTCGGTCCGAAATGACCTTCACACGGCAATAAAATGGCCAAATTGAACTACACGATTTTTTCGAGGAATGTAATGTCTTTGATATTTAACACATGATATCTACATGACATACTTTGGTAAATTATGGAATAGAACTTGGGGGTCAATGCGCTTATTTTTCATTATATTTGAAGTTGAAAATAGACACTTGTTGTTGGTTTAAAACTTTTTATATGATATAACAATTAAGGGGAAATCTAAATTTACATATTTTAGAAAATTGACCAATAGATTTTTCGTAATATTCTACATTAACATGCAGAATTAAATATCAATCTTATTAAAAGACAAAAATGTGTATGTCATTGGGTTAAATTTTAGAATATTACTCGTTGATAAATCCAGTATACAGGGCTTATTACCAGAGTTGGGGATATATATTAACTGAGATGCGGAATATTGGTTCATTTTTTATTCTAAAATTTAACAGAAAATACAGGTTTTTCAGTGGGAAACTGACTCAATAAAATATGTATAAATATTTTTTTCACATTTGTTTGTGGCGCTGTGCTTCGTGGCGAGAAAAAAAATACCTTGAAAACCTGGTCAGTGATGATGTTTACATTGCGAACAGGAATGAGACGCGGGGGGCATTCAGGTTTTCGATGATATTTGACTGGATTCTATCTTCAGACGTATAAAGATTAGGTTGATGTGAGGAACACATGAAAGCTTTATTAAATGTATGTTGCAAGGAAACTGGGAAAGAAACAGAAAATGCTTACCTCGTAAGTAGCAGAAGCGGACCCAGCGGGATCCATATGCAGAGGGTCAGTATCCCATTTCAGCTACCGCAACTTTTTTTTCATCTATCAGACAAATTCTGAGGCAAGACACCCACGCCACCACTCCGCCACAACCCACTCAACCCATGTTCCTGAAATTTGGACCTTGATTTAGGCTTTGTCATTAATCCTCCTGGGTTGAACTCTCCAATCCATAAAGCGAGAAACATGTTTTTCTCTTTTATTCACCACGCACGTGGATGAGAGCCTCTTTCAAATACAAGGCCAGATATGTTCAAAACACTCACTGAAAGCAAACGTTATTCCAATGAACAAAAGTTCTTAATAGTGTTTGATGTTGAGTGACCACTATGCACGCATTCCGGTCATTGCCGAAGGTCTAACCTCCTTGCAAGTCAGTAAAAACGGAAAAAATCACTCAAAATTATATGTACATTAAAACTTATTTATTCTCATATGTCACTACGGGGATAATAACCTTAAAAATGATGTATGGCACAGTATTGTACACAACGCGGTTTTAGAGAATATCGCGAACAGATGTGAACCGAATTCCTTTTATAAGTATTAGATGCTCAAATATGAAAGTTTTGGAGATTAGTTAAGTAAACCCCCATAGATGGCACTGGCAATTTTGAGACAGGGGGCCAGTCCGTACATAAATTACTTAAGCGTCAACAATATATAATCTGCTATTAAAATACCCAGATCAAAAGAAATGAAATATATCAGCACTCAAAAATATTGGCATATACTAAATAACTCTTTAGAGTTACACTATCAATGCACTTAAAATATCATGGTGTTATTTATGCTCTGTTTTGTAATCTATTTGCAACTTTCAAAACTGACAGTTGACAAGATCGCCGTTGGCATGTTCCTTCAATGGAACCTTTTCTGATTATATTCTGTTTGAAAATCTGAGTCAAAATGTTAAACTGGTTATATGATTATTAAATAAAGCTGCTCTGTTGAGAATCCCTACAAGTATTGCTATATCTGTCTGAAAAAAAGCAGACATAAAACGAATAGTTATGCTCTGCTAGCTTCATATGTTGGCCGGATAAACTGGATGGTTTAGTCAGGAGTTAAAAGAATAAAATTACGCTGAGTACAAGTCTACAGAATTTACAAACCTTCATGCAGGTCAAATACAATAAAATGTTGTTACATTTTGTGTGTGTGTGCACACTAACAAGGAAATAGTATATGTACTTTTCTAGTTAACACATAGTTTGCGTCAGCTTCAGCAGATGGCGGCACCGAATATTTCACCTGTTGGTTGACGCTCATGTTAAACTGACCGACCGATGGCTTGTTTAATAGGCGTTTTATATCCGCTGCATGAAATAGGTATATATTTGCTTTCAATGAGTAAAGTAATTTAAATCGGTTCCCTATAAGTTGCAGTCAAACCTGAAGCATGACCCTGTTTAAGCAGATAGTATCACCTATGGTGATTATTTACCAATGTACTTTGTTCATTTAAATTAACCCCCTTTTTCCTGCTTTCACGCGTTTCCCTTGCATAATCTTAAAACATTTAACTGATTCGTCCTAAAATTTAATCACTTCTGTCTTGCCCAATGACGCATACTTCCTCATAATTCCATTTAATTTAATTTTCTACATTTTGAGATGTGTTGCGGACAGGGAAGGTACCTTTTAGGTTTAAACGTATTTGAGCTTCAGTAAGTAAATGACATCACGCCGTCATGATGACGTCAGTGTCAAGATTTTGGGTCCAGTGACGATGACCGCGGTCCTATATAAGCTGGCTGCTTTCGTCATGGTACGCTCCCGAGGCAGCGGAAATCTTGCGCTTCTAAAGAAGCTACTGATTTTCCAGCTGCCTGCTTTGACCGTTTATGAGGCACTTAAACACCAGGTGGTGGGCCTGTCTGCTGAAAAAAAAACTGCTGATGTGACTAGAAGCCAATCAAATGCCAGTCAACAAACATTCGACGGGCATCAGGCTCCGCCCAGAAACCACGCGTTGGTCAATTCTCTCTGAGCCTGTGGCCTGTTCAAACGGTTGCCGGGGCGATGAGCTGTCACTCAAAACGAAATGAACATCATTGGCTCCGTGTATTCCTCGCTTGGCTGGTAAACCGTCTTGTCTTCCAGCCCAGGGTCTCGTCTAATTGGACCAAAATACAGTGCTCCACTCGGCTGTAGCGATTCAGGATACGAGTTCAAAAGAAACAGCGCTTTCGGTATAGGTTGTAGGCCTTTTGGTAAAGCGCTGTGTAAAGAGCGTATATACCGTCTTGGGGGGCTATCTAGATCGTGTGCCCCCGTGCCAACCCCCTTTCTTTGCTAGACCTAGCCGTAGAAATTCATTTTTATTATCATTTGTTTAAACTTATAGGAGTCTATTCCTATGGTCTGAGTAAGTCCTATTGGTGGATGGCGTGTGGCTGCTCTGTGGCTGACCTCGCTTACCACAAGATGTTTTCATTATTGCTCAGTCGAGTCGTGGGAGCTGGGCGGGATGCAGACTCAGAACAACCCCCAACTTGATTGGGCAGTTAATAGATATTTTTTATTACCCAAAATGAATTTCAATGATTGTGCAGAATGTCGAGATATGGCTTGTTCAGATTTTAAGGTCAGTCTGGATTCAGATAGAGGTGTTGAGGTAAGCGCTTTATAAAAGTGCTTTCTAGTTATTACATTTATCATACATTTGTTATAATAATGCGACCACCAGTAATGCAGTTAATGCTTGGTTACATTTTGTACCATTTATATGTATATACATGTATATATTTATATATATATATATATATATATATATATATATATATATATATATAACTCTGAAGAAAAATATATGTATATATATAAATATAGCAAATACTTATAAAAGGAATTCGGTTCACGTCTGTTCGCAATGTTCTCTAAAACCGCGGTGTGTACAATACTGAGGCCATACATCATTTTAAAGGTTATTAGTGACATAGGCGATATGAGAATAAACTAGATGTGGTCGGACAATGGTACTCAGAGGGCCCCGCGTTTCTGCAAGTGCTTGACTAGTTTACATATTGGTGAAAAATTAAGTAAAATTTGAAAAATATGACAAACAGGAACAGATTTTTATCCATATGCATGACGGAAAAAAATCCTACTGGATCAAACGATATTATAGAAGATATGTCTGAAATAATGTGTGCAATAGACAATCACCGAATGTAATCTGTTAGCTATATTTGATTTTGAACAAGTCTGTAATTCAAAAAGTCTGGAGCCCTCATAGGCACCAATGATCCCTGTGAAACTGGTAAAGCTGCAGTAGGTTGTTGTTAAGTAATTGTGTGCTAAAAAAATCAGCCGACGGGCGGTAGCAGCCATTTTGGAATTCCAACAGGTCTGTAATTCAACAGGTCTGGATCCCTTATAGGTACCAATCATCACTGTGAATTTTGGAAAGCTGCAGTATGTTGTTGTTGAGTTATCGCGCGCGAAAGTAAATCAGCGATTGGGCTGTGGCGGCCATATTGGAATTCCGACAAGCCTGTAATTCGATAGGTCTGGAGCCCTGTTAGGTGCCAATCATTCCTGTTAATTTGGGAAAGCTGCAGTATGTTGTTGTTGAGTTATCACGCGCGAAAGTAAATCAGCGTTTTTGCTGTGGCAGCCATATTGGAATTCTGACAAGTCTGTAATTTGATAGGTCTGGAGCCCTTTTAGGTACCAATCATTCCTGTGAATTTGGGAAAGCTGCAGTATGTTGTCGTTGAGTTATTGGGCGTGAAAGAAAATCAGTGATTGGGCTGTGGCGGCCATATTGGAATTTTGACAAGTCTGTAATTTGATAGGTCTGGAGCCCTCATAAGTACCAATCAACCCTGTTAATTTGGAAAAGCTGTAGTATGTTGTTGTTGAGTTATCGCGCGCGAAAGAAAGTGTCACTGACGTTAGGACTGAAGGACGGATGGACGGAAGGACGGACTGACACGGTGATCACTATAGGGCACCCGCTTGTCAAGCGGGGCCCTAATAATTTTTAATGTACATATAGTTTTAAGTGATTTTTCCGTTTTTACTGACTTTCACGGAGATTAGACGAGCACAGCCGAACTGCCATCGGCAATAACCTAAATGCGTGCATCGTGGTCACTCAACATCAAAGACTATTAAGAACTTTTGTTCATATGAACAACGCTTGCTTTCAGTGAGGGATTGAACATGTCTGGCCTTGTATTTGAACGAAGCTCTCATCCACGTGCGTGGTCAGTAAAAGAGAAAAACACATGTTTCTCGCTCGATGAAATTGAGAGTTCAACCAAGGAGGATTAATGACAAAACCTAATTCAAGGTCCAAATTTAAGGAACAGACGTGGCATGGGTCATGACGCTCAGCCAACTGACATGTTGACAATATGTCCCTGCACAGGCAACTTATTAAGATAATGTAAAAGGATGCATTTTAGCCTAAGTTCATCAAGACCCATAAGCACACCAAATTTGATGACAACCAAACAAGCCATTCCTGAGGAATCTGGCATTTTGTGTGTATTTTGCATTATTTCTGGGGTGCTCAAACATACCCCGAAACTCTGAGAATATTGGTAACAGAGACTTTTCATGGACCTCTCAGAATTTTAAATTAGAAAATTCTAGGTCCAATGGTTATGTAATGTGTCCTGCTTTGGTGTCAAACTTTTAATTATGCTGGGGGGGGGGGGATGTGCTTATAAGACACATAGCTCAGAGAATATGGGTAACAGAGACCTAATTGCAGGTTTCCAAGGGTATTTTAATGGACCTCCCTGGATGTCAAGTTAAAATATTCTAGGACCAACGGTAATTATTTGTGCCCGGTTAACAGATGACCTTTAAAGGTCTAAAAAATAGAAAATAAAAATTCGAATAAATACAGGTGCTGCCACCAGTCTGCAAAACTGATGAAACATTCTATAACCAGTGTCTATGCAAAGAATGATCATGGTGATCGATGCATTAGTTGTTCAGATAATTGAGCTTTTGTATCAAATTTTCCATTATTATTTGGGGGTACTTCGAAGCCCCATAGCTCACAGGTTTTAGGTAACAGAGACCTAATTATAGGTTTCCAAAGAGACACTTCATGGGCCTCCCTGCATGTCAAGATACAAGATTCTAGGTCCAGTCATTACGATTTGTGCCATGTTAACAGATGACCGCATCTTTAAAGGTCTCAAAAATAGAGAGAAAAAATCGTAAAAAATCGAAAAAACACAGGTCGCGCCACCAGTCTGCAGGAACCGATGAAACAATCCATGATCAATATCCATGCAAAAATTCATGGGGATCAATGCATTTGTTGTTCAGATACTTGAGCTTTTGGTATCAAATTTTCCTTAATTCTGGGGGGGGGGGTACTTCGGAGCCCAATAGCTCAAAGAATATGGGTAACAGAGACCTAATTTCAGGTTTCCAAGGAGATCTTTTATCTACCTCTATGGATGTTAAGTAAGAAGATTCCACGTCCAGCGGTTACGATTTGTGCCTGGTGAACGGACAGACGGACGGACAAAGAGTGTTTGCTAAAGCTAAGTTGACTTACAGTCAACTGAGCTAAAAATGTGCCAACATTCCACATCTCAGTAAATATATCTCCCCAACCATATATACAGTGGAACCCAACAATAAAGACCACCTTGGGGACTGACAAAAGTGGTCGTTATTTTGGAGTGGTCATATTTATGAAACTCTAAGTTACCTGCATCGTATATTTTGGATCAAGAAAAGTGGTCGTAACTGTGGGGGTGGTCGCACTTGCGGGTTGGTCGCAAGCGGGGTTCCACTGATATATAGTCGATGAACATAAACAGTGGAGAGACATATATATATATACTTATTAATTTTTTATAAAGTCGATTCGAATGGAATTTAAAAGAAATAATAGATACCGCAAAGAGGTCTTTGTGCCACATAGTTTCCCATGAAATGTCTTCATTGCTGAACATTAATAGTTATCCTATTGGCATTCAGTAAACTGGTTTGGCATGTATGACAATATCAAACAAAAACATCATAATTTAATGAGTGCCTAATACGACAATATTTACTAGGAGCCAATTATGACACAATGGAATTGGGGCAGTTTCATTAGCACTCTTAATGAGAAAAATATTAAAAATCAGTAATTTACGAAGGAGATATTGCGCTTATTATAATCTTCTATTCAATACATCGTCACCATAGTGCAAGGGAACGAGCTACGATGATGTATCTGGTAGCTCAGCCGTTTACAGTTATGTTGATTCTTCCTCTAATAGGGCCGGCCATGGGGGTATGTACTTGTCAATGTGTAGTATGTTATCGAGCTGTTTTTGTCAAGTTTTCTAGATCCTGGTTTTTATTCATGAGTTATTGTCTGATTACAAGATATTCTGAAAAACATGATATATTGTTTAGTAGTTTGCCAGCCTTTGGGCAAACGCTCACAAGATGGCATCAGGAACGGGTATCACTATAAATGTAAGGTCTAATTTACGTCCATCTTGATATATGAGAGAGAGAGAGAGAGAGAGAGAGAGAGAGCATTCTAGTTATTCTGCCTTTCTTCCCACAGTGTAAGATCTTTATATTACCAGGAATCTAGAACCCTATACATCTTTATTATCTACTACATGATTGAACTAAATCACTCGGTTTCCAGTTGCTCCTGACTGCCTGCAAGCCCCACCTGGGATTTCTGAAGAACTACGGTGGCTGTGTTTTTTATTCGAGAACTTTTTCCAATAGTCTACCAGGCTTAATATTCAAATTAAATTATTGTTTTAAGTTTTTTTTATGTCACCATCTGTAGGCAAGTCCATTACATGGCAGGGCCTGTAGTTTCCAGTAATCTCTCAAAACTCATAAGGTCACTTTGACTTTATCAGTCTCTTGTACCGGAATCAGGATTGAACGTGGTGAAGCGTCCTGCACAGATCTCATCCCGCTTTCACGCTTTCTTCTTGTTTTTTTGCATATCCAAATCGATATCCATATTTTCCTGAAAGCCACAGAGGTCCCGGCTTAAATCATAAACTATCTTTTGAAAGTTACAATAGTTTCCTATTCTTTTTTATTTAAGAACGAGTGTGATTTTTTTTTCTTTTTTAGTACATTGATGGCTACCTCCGTCTGATCGACGCCCGAGAGACAATCCACGGCTTGATACAAGACGAGAACAAAACTGTCAGCTACCACTGTCAGAGTCAACGTCACGTGATCCAGGACACTGGACCATCATGTAACAGACCGAATCAGTTCAAGAGTGACAGATCAGAAGGGTTTCCGGGACAACAGACGCCTGGTATTTTTCATAATTTTTGTGAATTTATTATGTTCAAGGCCGGCAAGATGATACCGTTTGGCATTAGGTGCTGATGAATTTTAGGATAGAATGTGTAACTCACTGTTGATTAATTTTTAGGTCGTCGATTTCTCAAAGCAAAAAAGATGAACATGTTGAATTTATATTGATTGTGATTTAAAAAAAGAATATCACGTATTTTTTAACCCAATTGGCATCAGCACAGATCTTGGGTTGATTTTCCAAATCAAACCTCCAATATTCAACACATTAAAATAATTTTACATCCATCTGGGTGTCCACCCATGTGAATGCGAAGATGGTATTCAGTCATTTCATTTATTTTCTGTAACATTCCAAATTAGTCCATTGTCAATTTATTACACAATATGCTCCAGTTTACATAAATCAAGCTTTATTAAAAAATTTAATTTAATTAAAAGTAATTTCTCAAGCTGATTATGATTCTTTTATCAAACAAACAATCTGAATGAAAACTTAATATAAAACCTATCATTTGACGGGCCTGTCAAAAGTTAACCTGAGCCAGAAGCGGATTCAGGGGTGGAGGTGGTTCCAGGGGGTTAGGACATCCCCCACCCCTCGTTTCGGCCGCCAATAACTTATTTTCAGGGTTTCAGAACAATTTTCGCGTCTTGGTAACCTACTCCCCCCTTTCATGACTTGGGAACCTTTTATTAGGTTTTGTTTTCCTGAGCTGGACCGCTCCTTTTTCTAAATCCTGGATCCGCGCTTAAAGGCGCTTAATTTCTATAATGACTGAACAAGGCTGGGACAATAACTATGACCAAGCAAGATCACTCTAAAAGCGAAGTCACATTATATATGTGAAATCATTACTCGACAACTTAAGTACCGTAAATAAAGAGGTTGTGGCTGCATTGTTTAACGTGTACGACTCACTTTCTCCTAAAAACTGTAGAATAAACTTTCGAACTACGTATCACTAAATCTTTTAAACATTCGAGAAGTGTTGGAAATATCTGGTGTAAATCAGGGGCGTCAATACAGGTGCGGGGGTACATCCCCCCCCCCCCAACCACACTCACACATAGCACGGGGGATGGTTACTGTAATTAGAGAATAATATTTCTATACAAGTATGAAACAAACTAATAATTAGAATTAAATACTTTGTTTCCATTTCTGAATTTACTATGAAATATATCTTAACCAGGTTTTGAAATAACATATACCGGAAATATAATATAATACCTTACTTTTTTATAACCTTTCACTTAATTGTTATATATTCAAAATTTGTCTAACACAATATATATATATATATATATATATATATATATATATATATATTTAAATTAATATAAAGGTTTATGAAAAGTTGTTCTGATTTTGATCACCTTCCCAAATCTGGGAGTCACCTCCCTCCCCCCCCCCCCCCCTATATATGAATTTACGCTAGGGTGTAAACGAATAAAACACGGTGTACTGTGTACTCGAAATATTAAGGAATAATATGCCCCGACATAGATTGTTTTAAATATATGTTTCTCCTCCAACAAAAAGTTCCAACCATTAGTGTTTTCCCTTTGCCAACGATCAACTATCACCCATATTTGTGTGCTTGTCAAATATTTGGCTACCTGTCTATCAGTTTGTTTGTTCCTCTGTTTCAAAATGTCCTTAAACAAAACTTTAAGGTCGGTTTTTAATAAAATTTATATCAGACATGCAAGTTAAAGTAGAGTTGTAACCCTGTCATCGATTCTGCATGAGAGTGGATGCATAATGATATTTGTGCATGATACTTTTTATATATTTATGGTAAAGCATGGATTTGTTAATGAGTCAGTCTTCAATAGCGCATTACTTAAGCAGGGGACTGAAGGATGTGTGTTCTCTCAGTTCTCTCTTTCATTCTGATATAACACTGCAGCTCTGTGTCCTCCTGGGTGGGTCCACGTGACAGGACAATGTTACAGATACGTGGAGCAGGCAGGCACGTGGGAACAAGGTAGGAGCCGCTGTCGAGCCCTCGGTGGTGATCTAGCCCGAATCTTCAACCGAAAGCAGAATGATTTTGTTGGTAATATGATCAGGAAGAGATCGTGGTTCTTGTTGAATGACTACAGAAGAGAAGGTCACTTTGAATATTCACCGACTGAGCCGGTAAGCTAACCTGTGTCAGGATTAGCATCCCATTGTTTTTTTGTCACTAAACTTCTACCCTGTTTTTCTACATGTGTTATAGTAATAAGGTCTTGAACTGAAAAAAAAACTAGAAATCTGCACTCTTATGAATGAAAACCTCCGCGATGTGGAGGGTTTCTATTGTGGGATGCTCTCCAACCCGTTTTTCAAATAACATATTAGTCCATATCCTCAAGTTTATTCGCCCATTCGTGACTTTACATTTATTAATATTCCTTGATGAGGTACCCGAATTCGGATGATAGGCTGGATCTACACCAAAATCTATTCCATTCCTCATTGGATCATTCTCGAAAGGTCCTGAAATTTCCACTAGATCCCGTTCATGATTGCGTGAGTTATGTTGAGAACAATCTCAAAAACACACACACACAAACACTAACAAATACCAACACAAACATACACGAACGGAGATAGACGCATATACCCTCCTGTTGGAGGCGAGAAAGACCTTATTATGTCAAATGTTTTTGAGTTTTTTTTAAGTTTCAAGGAGAGTATTGGAATCGAAAAATAAGACAACAATCTGAATACCCAAGTCAAGGAAATGCATGCACATATTCCAGCACTGACCCATTGATTTGGTAAGATTCATTATATAAAGTCACATATACCAGTACCGACTCAATGATATGATAGAATTCATTATATACATTTCTAAGCGCTGGTATATAAAGTCACTGAAAATTTGCGACTCTTGAGGAGCGAAATGGGCCAAAGATGTTATATGATGTGAAAATTGCGAGCTGAAAGCACATTGGCACATTGTACATCATCAAACACCATTAGAGAGTGCTACACACACACACACACATATCCTGTGAGCATTAGAATAGCTAACAAATAAATGTCCGAACACATTAAAATGTAGGAAAATAAAGGCTATCATCTAGTCCTTTGCCACTGACATAATATAGCCCTCTAGACGGAGAACTTAGGGAATTGTTTAAAGGGGCCCAATCTTCATCTGAACTTTATAAACGAAAGGTAATCCCTTGGAGCTATTATAAAAAAAGTAAGCCAGAAAACGTGGATATCATCGCATACAGACTTTTTTTATATCAACGTGTAAATAATATGTAGAGGCTCGCCAAAATAAAACAAATTCAACAAGGGCATCTGGCAGCAAGTCAGAGAAGACTAGCAAATTGCGTTTTTTTCAACAAGTGACCGTTCAACCTCCGTATACATACAACCTACCACCATGTCTTATCCCCGTTTGTCAACATTGCTGTGTTTAAAAACATGTTGTTGATAAACATGTTCATACATTTTCACTTAGGCGTTCTAAGAACTTTTCACAACCACAATAACCCTTAGATCATAAATTTATACACAGAGGAAGCTAGGAATCACATAAAATCTTTTTCGAAGGGTAGGCGAATGTGCACCTTTAAGAACACGCCCGAAAGATGCCCATACACTTGCGATCTTGTAAGTTTACATTGATTAATGTATCAATGGTTAGCAGGAGGCGATGGATGTTGGCAGTCCATGGAGCTAACAGCAAACAAGGCTGCTTTGATTGTCCAGCCTTGACAAGAAATCAAAGTAATGATTGCGGCCGATGAATCCTTATCACGGAAAATACGGATCTTGCCGATTCTCCACAGTTCATGATACATGTCCTTCGTGTATAACCTTATCTGACATTCTATATCCATCACGACATCGTCAGTCGCCCTGAGACTTCTGGCAATACGATTTCCACCAATGTAGATATTTTGGTCAGTGATACGGATTTTATTGAGATTGTATCTATAGGAACTTTGAGGAGGAGGATGTCAGTTTGTCATCAGTGAGTTTAATTCTTTCATGGCCGTCCAGGCTCTCACGCTGACCATACGTAACTCCTCTGGCTTTAATAGCACACTCTCTAACTATTAACTGATATAATGAATAGTGCGATTATCTTTGTGCCTGTTGATTTGAAAATGCCATATCCTGAAAATCATTATAGTGATGAAACATATCGGTGAAATTACAGGCGTCATATACAAACTGGTATCGAGGGCAGCCTAATGACGCTGATTCTCAGCTGTGGGGCACGACACCAGAGAACTGCTGTGAGATGTATCAAGAAAAACCATACAGAGGGTTATGGAACGATGACAAGTGTACCAATAATGAAAAACATGCTGCCTGTTCTCGGCAAAGCGGTAAGATCAGGCTCACCCAGTATCCATTGAAACAACAAAACGTATATACTGTACGGCCTAAAAATAAATTAACTAAATGAGCAAAATGGTCGAAAGACATTGAGGCTTATGGGTATTTGTCTGAGACCTGGCGAGTTGCATATACTTTATACACAAAGGTGTGTAGCAGGGTATCTATTTTTTACATCATCATAAAAAAGTGAAGCAGAACGGGCAGTTGTAAGTCACATGGATTCTCCCGGTGAGGGTGAGGGACAATGTAGAGGGGGGCGGGGAGGAGATGGAGAAGGTGTAGATGCACACGTCCATATCTACAAATCCTGTCACAGCTTATACCTAAAGCTGCTATTTAATAATATCCAGTGTCTAGAACGTATACTCGTATTATGAGGTACTTATCTATCGATCTATGTTATTTGTAATAATGAGCCGACCTAAAATTAATATAATCTCAACAAAAAGACATCCAAGTGTAAATGAAGCAGTAAGAGTTGCTCTTTTCCGTGTTATATTTCACAGAGAAGGTCTACTGGCTCGACGACCTGGGATGCCGGGGACACGAGCAAAGATTGTCAAGCTGTACTCACGGCGGGTGGGGAAGGCATGAGTGTGGGTCAAACAAAGCTGTCTCGTTAACGTGTACTTATGCAAATAAACAGGTACCAGTAATCCCGATTATATTATAATTATAATAGGCCCTGCTAAACTGTCACGTATTATGTATTATGTGGTACAATTTGCTTTGGGTTAGATCAAGATTCAAATTAACTTTAGGTCGCTGGCACGGTGAAACTGTGGAATTCACCAACTTTCGCGTGAATGTATACTACTCTTCTATCACTCTGTAAAAACATGTAGTTTAAATTCAAATTAAGATGTGGCGAATCCTTGTTGTCAGACTGACGCGCTTTTATGTTTGTTATGCTCAAGAAAAGCAACTGATTTTCTGTTACAGTTTGGCACTGGATCCCAGGAACAGACTGATGGGCGCCTGTCATACCGGGGTCTCCTCCAGATTAACCACGAAGGTGACTGGCGGTTTGTGTGTGACAGGAACTTTGGACCGGAGGATGCTCAGGTCGCCTGCCGTCAGCTCAGCAACATCCCTCATCTCATGGTGGGATATACATCACACAGTAATGGCGGTCGGTATATAGATGTACTCTTTTTATCCAATATATGTATCTTTGCTTAAGTTGCATTGTTCTGAACATTTCTGTTCATCGTATATGATTCTTCATAAAAAAGTTGATATTCATTTCTCACGTTTAGTCTACCTTACAAGCTGTCCACAATTGCTATTTTGAAAACAGCTTGAGGCGTCCGATCTTGTTTTATATCGTGAAGGTTCATAAGAGAAGTTGCATTAAATATTTTTTTATGCTGCAGAGCAAAATGGTTTAAATGTACTCATGACTGGATGTACAAGCGAGGGTGACGCTTGCAAGAAGGCTTCAGAGAAGTCATTTCAGTGTTTTGGAAACACCATGGTGACTTGTAACAAGGCAAGTTAAGTAATCTATGCCATTGTATGAGAACAAAACAACATTCTCTCTGTTTTTTTTTGTAAAGTGTACGCCTTCATGAGCAGCAATGTTTTTTTACCAGAAACACAGGAAGCTAATTCCTTGTAATCGTAATGATCGTTTTAATTTTTGTCTTTGGCTGTTCTTCAATAATTGGAAGAAAACAATATGCAGGTCTGCATTGCCTCAATTAAAAAATTACACAGAATTTATAATAATGTTCAGCCTGTGGTGAGTTGTTCCCGTGACCGATATGATGGTTCATGCACGAGTGTTTGCGGAAACTGTCTTGACAACCGATGTTCAGACGTCGACGGTTTCTGTCCCAGGGCGGAATGCATGCCGGGATACGAAGGTCCAAAATGTGATCAAGGTGTGATACACTTGTACACAAGCAATATATATCAGGTTATTTACCCCAATTAATTTCATGTTTTAAATAAAGAACGCACTTATCTTTTACACAACGTATATTATGATAATTATATTGAAAAATGCACAATGACAGTGACGGGTAGAACCCGTGAACTCTCTAAACGTTGTCCAGACAGGAAAATATATTATATTATATATGTATAGGATGTATCATATGTATCATATATATATATATATATATATATATATATATATATATGAAAATGTAATATATCCTGTCAACGTTATTTGATAACATCTGCTTGCAAATATATTTCACCATAACGTGAAAATGTATGATGCATATTAGCAATGATGAATTAATGAATTTATTGTGGAAAAAATCAACTTCAGAAATGTACTTTCCCACAGCTTGTGCGCCCGGAAGTTGGGGAGTTAATTGCATGGAGCAGTGCGGAGGTTGTAACGGAAGTGTTTGCGATGCAAAAGATGGAAGCTGTTTGAGCGACACGTGCCAGAACGGATACACTGGAAACCGTTGTCAAAATAGTTAGTAGCATATCAGCATATATTTAATTATAAAGAATTATTTATACTTACTTGATTTTAATGAATATTGGAACGCGCAGAAATTTGTGACATTGCAACCTGCTGCTACTGTTCAACACAGTTCAAAATTATTAAACTTTTTTTCATAAATATGCAGCTGTTCAAATCAGTTCTTAAAGAAATTAATTTGCAATGCTTTTATTTAAGAAATTTATATACCGTTTTGTCACGCTTACCAAGCGCTAAAATTTGTTCCCCATCTTGCATTAACAGCCATTTCCTTAACTAAAATTAGCGGAACAATACTTTGTTCCCTGGATGGTTGTCTCCTTTTCTCACAAAACTGCAACACTCCTTCCATGTCCGGCTGTAGAAGTTATGGATAAAGTTAATAAATCGATAATACATTAGTTCGAATGTTTATAGGCTATGCGATATGTCTTCTTGTTCATAGGGTGTCCATCCGGCAAATGGGGACAAGACTGTTTACATGACTGCAGCTGGTGTGGGACAGGGACTTGTGATGTCATATCCGGAAGGTGTCCTCAAGACGCATGCAAAGACGGCTACACAGGAAGATTATGTGATAAAGGTACAAAACAAAAACTGAATATTTATGCACATCTTAACGTATTATATGAAGAGTTTGATTCTTATTGCCATATGTACAATTTTCTTTAGTAAAATGTCATATATATCAGTATTTATCTAAATATACCGTCCGCCCATGCTCTTAAGCATGGCTGGTACATATAATATCATATGTATGTTATAGTTGCCTTTAGCTCTTCCAGAATGGAAACTAGATTTTTGTCAAATGATTGGACTATCCAGTCTCATCTGCCTGTACACAACTAATGTTTGATATTTCTAGTGAAACTCGTATCTTGAATTAGATGAACATCTAATGTGGTCTCATTATTTTTTTTCTTATGCATTTTTATTAATCAAACAATATACACAATAAGCATCAAACAATATATGTATCTGCACGTAATAAGTACAATATATTTGAATGAATATTTGATGAAGTTAATTCTTTGGTACCAATACACTATTCTCTTACCAGCCTGCCCAGCAGGAACCTGGGGAGAAAACTGTGATGAAGACTGTGGAGAATGCTTTGGTCAACACTGTGACGTGATCAATGGAACATGTCCATCAGGGCTGTGCTGGGAAGGGTATGAGGGTGAGCTATGTACCACGAGTGAGTTATTTTTACATGTTTAAAAGTCATTCAGTCTTTTGTCATCCCGCATGTACTCAATTTGTGGTGAATTCTAAAATTTAAAACGTACTCTGCATATTGTAAGAAATCATCTTTTATCTCTGGATTTTGATAGAAACCAAAACTCAGACAACCATTTGTGAGAGCGCCTGCCCAAAGTGTTCGAATATCAAGTGTGCTGCGGGACAGAAATCGGCGGCGGTCATTCCCTGCCAGGAGGTCACATGGATGTCCCCGATTGTAATCTTCTCAATTACTGTGGCAGCTCTAGGAACTGCCGCATTTATCGGGAAATGTCTCTTCTTATACCGTAAGTGCCGGTAAGTAACTGATGACATTCCCTTCCTTAAATTACATTTGGAGGGGTGGGAATTTTAGAACGGTTAACATCCATTCAGATTCATAAATTCACAGAACTTTAGAAAATAAATCATTTACCCATGAATTGCAGAGATTTCTTATAGTTTATCAATCTTGATGATGTATTATGCTTTACAGGGAGAGGCGTTCGGGGACAAGTAAGGATAGAAACAGAGGAGAGTTGAAGCCACAGGGTACTCCAAAAGAATGAATCTGTAGTCGCCAACTGGGTACTCGCCCTAATTTAGGTCCTACAGGACTCAATGTTTATATATATATATATATATATATATATATATATATATATATATATATATATATACTGCTTTAATTTGCGATTTTAGAGTATAAAACACATTGTCTGTCATTCTTATTTAAATATGTATCGTTTGAAATGTTGGGAATATTAAATAAACTAGGATCAAGAAAAATGTATGACGCCCTTTTTAATCTGTATTTTTTATCGATGTTTCAGACCAGAACGATTTGGTCAATGTAGACAAAATTAGTTCAATGCAGTACAGCTCTAAGCCCTTAGTTGCTTTGTGTATACACTGTACAAATGTCTGTTTACCCAGCCAAAGTCTATCGTTGTTTCCTGGAGGGACTATAAAACCAGCATATGCACACATCGTGTCAGGTTCAGCTGAGTGAATAATCAGCCAGGACGGATAGGTGACAACTTGGTTCAATTCACATGTCTGTACTCATTAAAATGCAAAAATATGCAAAGACGTCAATAGAATCACTAAACCACCCTCACTTAACTCCTCATCAATTACAAATACTCGAACTGTACATTGTGTATAGCTATTAAATGCATTCGCACACTTGGGGAAATAAACAAATAAGAACAAATGTGTGATGTTTCAGTCTTTGTCAGACATAACCAATGGTTGAGGGTAGAGATTTTCCGTAGAACACGCACCAGAGAGAGGCGTTCGGGGACTATTAAGGATAGAAACAGAAGAGAGTTGAAACAACAGAGTATTCCTTCCTAATAGTAAAAAAAATTAAAAGAATGAATCTGTAGTCGCCAGCTGGGTACTCACCCTACTTTAGGTCCTACAGGACTCAATGTTTATATATATATATATATATATATATATATATATATATATATATATACTGCTTTAATCCTACGATACAGTTATGAAATGTATTTGTTTTGTATTTGCGATTTTAGAGTATCAAAAACAGTGAGTGTCATTCTTTTTTAAATATGTATCGTTTAAAATGTTGAGAATATTGAATACACTAGGAACCAGGAAAATGTATGACGCCCTTTTAAAACTTTATTTTTTATGGATGTTTCAGACCAGAACGTTATGGTCAATGTAGACAAAAACAGTTCAATGCAGTACAGCTCTAAGCCCTTAGTGGCTTTGTGTATACACTGTACAAATGTCTGTTTACCCAGCCAGAGTCTATCGTTGTTTCCTTGAGGGACTAAAAAAACCAGCATATGCACACATCGTGTCAGGTTCAGCAGAGTTAATAATCAGCCAGGACGGATCGGTGACAACTGGGTTCAATTTACATATCTGTACTCATTAAAATGCAAAAATATGCAAAGACGTCGATAGAATCACTTAACCACACTCACTTAACTCCTCATCAATTACTAATACTCGAACTGTACATTGTGTATAGCTATTAAATGCACACGCACACTTGGGGAAATAAACAAATAAGAACGAATGTGTGATGTCTCAGTCTTTGTAAGACAACCGATGGTTGAGGGTAGAGATTTAAGTAAAACACGCACCAGACAGCGGAACATGTTGCCAAGTATACGTTCCTCAGGTCTCCCTCAAGTGCCCGTTAAAAAAAAAAGAAATGGAAGAAGTAGGTTCCACCACTGAAAGGTAGCTCTATGTGTGGATGTGTGCACCTACCATTACTCTATTTAGTACATTATATGTTTTGGTAAAAAATATGAATGTTTTATTTTTTTCCGACCTCAGAAGACAACTGATATTGTTAACGTAGGGCGATGTTGGATAAATATAATACATGTTATCCAATGTGACCGCATGCGAATGCTTTTTGTGTACATTTTCTTGCCGATTCTTATAGCTGTTACATTTGTGATGCTGGTATGACGTGTGCAAAATAAAACATATTCAGTAATACATAATGATTTATATGATATTTAAACTTCAAAACGTATTAATATACAAAATACAATAGTGAATTGTATAGTGTGTTTCTTTGCCTGAACACATAAAAAAGGTACAGGAAAAGTACACCACGTGTATGTTTGTTTAGAATCATTCCTCCAATTATAAATAATGAACATACTGATAACAAAGTATTACCATCAACACTGACATTATTCTATTAGAGAAGATTCGGTTATCAAGTTTTGCAGAAGAGCAGATATTCACAGTAAACTAAAGGTGATTTCTGTATATATTTCAGATGATAATAAATAGATCAGATTGTACCTATATAAATCAGGTGTCCATATCTACATCATCAGAGGTTCATATTTAGATAAGGTGTCCATAAAGGACGTTCAGTATATCGAAGGAAGAAAGAGCACATAAGAAAATATGTTCAGACAGCTCACATTAAATAATGCTTACTTTTCCCGCTTAAATGTTTTTGCATGTCTTCACATTTCAAAAGCCCCCTCTGACTGTTGTTTTCTGTTCTAATTGGTTTCTTTCCTCTAAGGTTAATTTAATTCGTATTTAGGCAACAGCTGTTTGTTTACAGCTGTTTGTGAAGTGAATTAACATTATTTTGATGGGTTTTCTACCAGGAGTACTTTTATTCTTATAGTTGGTTTCGTCCTTCCGTTTTGCTCAGTATCATTTGATTTCTCCTCTTCCCTGTGAAGGACATGATTAGGAAAACAGATGGATGAAACCCAAAACAAAATGTTTTACATGTGTTAACAAACTTAAAGCTGACACAAGGATATCTGGTTAAGTACACGTTCAGTCAAGTGATGTTCTTATAATTTCATATAATCAGCGATATTACTTCTTCAAAGGTTTCATTTCTCTTCTTGGTTGATATTATTATAACAAGCATCCGGCCTATAACGGTCGGAAGCTGCGCCGCGTCCAAAACTTTGTTCACGCTCTTAAAGTAATATGTAATGGCGTTTGCAAAGAGTATTCTCAAGCTGAGGCCCATACATTTCTTGTGAGAGGTTAAAAAAGTCTTCGATAGGACATCAAATGACGCGACCCAGAATGTACCTGCTGCAGAAACCCCACTACAATTAAAAATAGATAATTATAAAATTGTACTTCTAATCTATTCCTGCTTGCCAGATGATAAGTCCGGTGCACTGTGCAGCAAATGCCAAAGTAAAAATTACTGCCAAGGTGATGGTAGTAAATACTATGGGGCAGAGCCACTGTACGTGATACTGGCGTTATCTCTGATCCATATCCGCACACTTTTCACATGATGGGCATATTTTATCACATTTTTCTTCTGTAACGATTACACGAAAAGGAAAAGTTTTAAATAATTACAGGAAAAGACACGAATCAGAATAGATTTCTTTAAAAGAATGTTTAAAAATATGACGAGTAATATCTTTTCACCAAACAGTAGAACGATTCTTTTTGTTTAAGTAATAACCTTGAAAATAAACACGGATATGCTCGTATATATTCGATATAATCGAATAAATTGCCTTTCAAGCTTTTAGGAAGACGTCGTTTACAAAAACACTAACCTTACAGAGATATTCCAGAAAATATAAAAAGCTAAATATTATTATCAAATTCATGATTTATTTAAGATTTTTCTATATTAAGAAAGATAAGTGAAAGTTTATTTTTTAAAAACCTAACAAACGGTAGATTAAATGTATTTTGATACGCGGTCGATTGACCAGTATATATTCGGACTCTCAGCTCACCAAGTCGGCAAAATATAACTAGAGGTACTCAGTGGCGTACCTAAGGGGGGGGGGGCGGCAGGGGCGGTCCGCCCCGGGCGGCACATTTTGGGGGGCGGCATTTCGGGGAATTAGTATTGGCACAAGGAGTTCAACAAAAAGAAAAAATTCGATCTTTTTGTCCCTGGGATTAAGTTTAATCAGTGGCATAAGGGGTTTCACAAAAGTTACAATTGTGGCCTTTTTGTCCCATGTTTAAGATTCCAGGGATTATAAACTGGACAGTAGAACCTACCAAGTGATTAGCCAACGTTTTGCACACTTTTATTTGGGGGGGGGGGGCATTTCTGGGACTTAGTTTAATCAGTGGCATAAGGAGTTCCACAAAAATTACAAATTTGGCCTTTTTGTCCCATGTGCAAGTATTCCAGGGATTATAAAGTGGACAGTGGAATCAACCAAATGATTAGCGAACGATTTGCACATTTTTTGGGGCGGCATTTCTGGGATTTAGTTTAATCAGTGGCATAATGAGTTCCACAAAAATTACAAATTTGGCCTTTTTGTCCCATGTTCAAGTATTCCAGGGATTATAAACTGGACAGTGGAACCTACCAAATGATTAGCGAACAATTTGCACATTTTGGGGGGCGGCATTTCTGGGATTAAACTAATCAGTGGCTTCCGGAGTTCCACAAAAAGTACAAATTTGACCTTTTTGTCCTATGTTCAAGTATTCCAGGGATTATAAATTGGACAGTGGAATCTACCAAATGATTAGCGAACGATCTCTATAGAGGCAAGAAATACATATCTGTAGTTATTCTTTGTTAGATCTGTGGTCTTGCAATGTCAGAACGCCATCGATAAACTGACCAATCAAGCAAAAAGCCTGCATTTCAGGGCGGTCGTCGTTTTCAGAAATCCCTAATAGCATCTGATAATCACCAGGGAAAAACCCTGCCAGAAGACCAATGGCACCAGGTAGTGGGGGTGGGATGTATGTCGTACATATTGTGCGAAAAATATTTTGACGAATTGTGTTGCTCTTTCCTTGGAAAGTATTAAGAATTTCCATTCTTGAACCCTGAATTCCCGAAATTCCATGATAATTAAACAGCCTGAAATAACCTGAAATTCCCTTTTTCCATTATTCTTCATACTCTGACATCAGTCTCGTTAAAATACAAACGTTTACACTATCGTGTATATAATGACTACTACCTAAATGCCTGTGTCTTTTGATTAACCAATATAGCCTGCATGATCTTTTATGTAACGTATATAAAACCAATAAACACCCAGACCTTTATAGGAATTATCTTAACTTTAAAATATAATTCTATCATAACTGTCCGGCGGGATGAATCCCCTTGGCTGTTTAGCCACATGTTCAATATACGTATCAAGTATCAGTTTTAACTATTAGAGTTCAAAACTTAAATTAAAGATATATTTACCTGTACTGTTAATTCTGTTATTAACAGTTTCATTATCCACTACCTACAGACAATTGTTGTATATTGTGACAAATCATTTGAAATTAAATTATAACATATATTTAAATTATATCATTACTTGAAATTTATTTAAATACTTTATTGAATAACAAATAGTCATAAGTTTATAAATAAAACCTCGCAAAGTACATAATCACTATAATTCTAAAATGATTTTGATGTAGCCTTGAATTAAAGTATGCTTTTAACTTTGAGGATATTTAAATTAAACAAGTCAGTTTATCCAAACATTGGATTTTTTTATGTGAAAGAAAATAAACATGTCCTGCCTACATATATATATATGCTTAACTCATGAATTACGCTGTTTTAGTAAAGACTAAATGACTTGCATGCAGCAGTACCATGCATATCTCAAAAGCTCTATTAGGTGAACCTGCTGTCATATGCGACAACAAGAGGTGGAATTATAGATGTGACAAAGTATTTGAATGGAATAACACTCACCAAATAAAGTTTTTTTTCCCAAGTTGAGTATAAAGTAATCATGAATCGTGTTACATGAATGATGAAAGATCAATTTCCCACATTTTATATGTGTATCCTGCAGTGTAATCTGTCAATAATTACAATTTATTCGTTTTATTCCTTTCTGTTCACTTCATAATGAAATATACTTGTTTGAGCTTCGAGCGATCTTTACATTAGCAAAGAGATATTTGCTCTTAAATATGTGGCGAAAGAATTCCCTGCCAGTGAATCCATATAATTGCGTTGTTGTCAAATACAAGCCTGTAACAAGGACATTTGAAACGATATGTTTCAATATGTTATCCAGTTTTGTAATGTTTTGTTAGAGGAGCGGCAATTTCTAAGACTGCCCCGGGCGGCATTGAGGCTAGGTACGCCGCTGGAGGTACACAATTTTGAAGATATGTCTTTAACTTCTTTTTATTAAAAAACTATCAAAATCAGTTCCACAATACATTTTAAAAGATTGATCCTTCATTAATATGACATCATAAAGAACGCTGGTTTTCCCTCAATCTGTTAATTAACTTTTTTTTATGTCTGATAACATTCCGTCAGTCATTTTTTATATACCTATTATAATTTCTTACTGTTTTCACACTTCTTCTCTTCGAAACCGGCTTGACAGACACCGGAAGTGCACCGTCCGTCTGCCACGTTGCATACAATACCGAGACAATTTTCACACGTTCTGTTACAGTTAAGGCCCCACGTGCCAGCATGACACCCTGGTACAGAAATTGTTTTGAAAGATTAACACGTTCTAAAATGGCATAATATGTGAAATGTAATCTATAAAGATGTTTATACAGCCGCAAACCCACGTATTCCTTCAAATAAAGATATAAAACGGGGTTTATATTTTTTTTTGCGATGATCTTGCTCCAGCAGGAATAAGCGAAAATATTTATCTCCCTTTGGGCACACTGATGCTTCATGCGCATACGCAGTGAAGATTAAATAAGGGTTGTGATAAGCGACATAAAATCACCTTCTCCTACCTATACAACATCAGTATAGGCTGGATCGCTCGCCAAATACACTAGTACTTGAGAAACTCAAATGTGAGTGTGGTGCTATATAAATAATTTCAAAGTCTGGGGACCAGAGAAGGCCATTTATAACGATAGTAGGATAAAATATTGTAGTTACCGGAGAAATGCACCAAAAATGTATAGTTAAAATGCCTGTAGTATCATTCGTCTCTCAATACATATCGCTCAGTATGTCATGGGAAAACATTTTATTTCATACATTAGGCATGTATGTATTTAAAATTATATGAACATAGTTTAACATACTCTTGTCGCACTTGGTGCCTCCTGTGTACCCTATTTTGCAAATTTTTCTCAGGGCATTCCCCTGATAGGACGTCACATGTATCAAAAAGGCACGCTCCGCAGGTCTGATTGCAATTGAAACCCCATCTGTCATTCGGACTCACCACTAAAGGGAACAAAGATAATGCAGGTCATATTACATATTTCTTTCTGGGTACTATACACAAGTTAAACATGTCTTTACTTCCATCGGGATCATAATGGAATATATATATATAGATGCTCAAATACCAACTGCTATTACAGTCTGTTTATTACAATTTTGTTGTAAAAGAAAATAAAATCAGTTTATCAACCAAGCCCTCTACAATTATACACAAGGAAACCACGAGTGAAATAATTATCCTTCACGAGAAAACGTTTAAAAATTTGCAAAGCATAAAAATAATATATATGACTAAACTGTTTCTTTCTGTGTTACCGCAGTACAAAAACATTTCTGTCATGGCAGCAAATTGCCCAGGAACATCACCATTTCGAAAATCCAATGGGCGCCCGTTGGTGGGACAGAATATTGCAGCTGCCCGGTCACAATAATAAAGAAAAAACAACTTGATTTCCGTGAGTCAGCATGTATGGAGCTGGCATTGAACAGTTACATGGAGTCCATAAAGTCCATAAAGAAAGCATTACATTTTAAGTGAAATGCTTAATCCATTAGCTTATGTAAATTTCACAATAACCGGTAAAGTCTGAAAAAAGCGACCAGAGGTGACGCGCTTGCCGGAAAAACTCTGACCAAGATTGAAAGAGAGATAGCCAGAACATGTTATAAAGAAGACAAAGAGGAAGAAAATAAGCCATAGTTCGTAAAGATTGGACCGATATTGACAATTTTACGATGGAAATATAAATTTGACATATTTTCATGACATTGACTGTGATCTATTTAAAAATATACATACATCTTCAAGAAATCGTTCCGATATACGATGGATGAAAGTAACAAAGTGATTCCTGGTTAACTGTGGCCTGTAGAATGCTAAATAACAGAGGCAAGAAGGCGAAATTGAGGACAAATGACAGACAAACAGAAATATTGAAAAGTGACACAAAGCTGACACCAGCTGAATACAATAAGTTATGCAGAAGACGAAGGTGAAAAAATGAGCGAAAGTTTGTGAAGATAGGGCCAGAATTGACAAAATTATGAGGAAAATAATACTTTGAAGTGTTTCGAAGTGACAGACATACTGACAAAATGTTACAAAGCTGAGACTAGATGACTTGATCAAGTTATGAAGAAGACCCAGAGGAAGAAAATGAGCTATTGTTAATGTTATTAATTTTTATATTTTCGGAGTTATCGCCCAAAATCATTTCTTGTAGTGTTTCAAGTGCAGCACCCCCTAGCGACCATATCCCAAAAATATAAAATTTCCTTCGAGATATAGGTGCAAGACAAGATGTACTGGTTTCAAAAGGATTCCTGCAAAACTGTGGCCTGTGAATTGCTATATATAAGACGCAAGTACCACCAAGCAGGCAAAATGAAGAACAACGGACTAACAGATAAAACATACTGACAAAGTGACACAAGGTTGAGATTAGATGACTTGACTAAGTTATGGAGAAAATGCAGAGAAAGAAAATTAGCTATAGTTTATGTAATTCGGGTTTATATAGTTTCGGAGAACTAGTCAAAATATAACATGTTGTTGTGTTTCGAGTGCAGCGCCCCCTAATGGTCATATCCCGAAAATGAAAAATCAGTTACGAGATAAAGGTGCAAGACATAAGATTTACTAGTTTCAAAAGGATTCCTGCAAAACTGTGGCCTGTAGAATGCTATATGTAAGACACAAGTGTCAGAAAGATGGCGAAATTTAGGACAACTGACAGATAGACAGACATACTGACAAAGTGACACAAAGTTGAGATAAGATGACTAGACCAAATTTTTCAGAAGACGCAGAGGAAGAAAATGAGCCTAAGTTTGTGAAGATAAGATCAATATTGACGTGGTATCACATTGTACATCCAGATCCATGTTTTACATTTAATTCCATTGGCCAGGTTCTTGGCCCAGCCTAAGAAATGATGTAATGAGATGCGTTTATAATGTGATACATTACCTGATCATACCGACGTTTATAATGTAAAACATTACCTGATCATACCGACGTTAATAATGTGATACATTTCCTGGTGATACCGACGTTTGTAATGTGAAACATAACCTGATCATACCGACGTTTAGAATGTGAGACATTACCTGATCATACCGACGTTTATAATGTGATACATTACCACATACATGATCATAATGGCGTTTATAATGTGATACATTACCTGATCGTACGAGAATGCACAAAAAAACTATAACTGCCTTACCCTCGCCACAGCTTTGTGAATCAAGGTTACCTCGCTGACACTCGATCATTCTATTCTCTTTTCCAGTGCAATTAATCTCGTGTGGCAAATACACCTCTGCAAAAATATACAACACAAATATTCCCATGAAACTAGTACTGTGAACGTAAATTAGAATGCTTAACTTTTCTGCAGTTCTTTTTTCTGTCTTTCTTTTCTGTTCCTTAGTTTTTACTTACTTTATCACTTACCTTGGGTATATTGCCTCAGAACAGGCTTAATTGTATCGTGGTTCAATCTTTGGGTACAGGCACATCTGTTTTGTGAAGCTGGCTCAAGCTTTTCCCGTTTCGAGGAAGCTGATCGACATTTTGTCATCTCCTCGCACACCCTGTATCATTTCTTTGACCCCCAGAAGACGCAGTTCGGAGGATACCTACAAAACGTGCGAGGTAACGTTAAACCGTGAATAATCACATTGGCGGATATTTAATTTAAGGAGTTAATGTAATTTATGTAGTTCTGATGTGAGGTTTACCAAATGCAAATGATAGTGTCAATATCATTTCCCTTTAACATCTCATTATTCGGAAAATAATAAGATTATGAATTAACCTCATGCTGACACATCGGTCTCCGTGTCCAAGTGTCGACTGTTGCTGTGCATACCATGAAAGTTTATATAAAGCTACCAACACACAAGTCTTCATCCAAGATATGTTTTACAGGGGCGGATCCAGGATTTAGGGAAAGTGGGGGGGGTCCAACTCAAGAGGACTAATGAAAAACCTAAAAAAAAGATCCCCCAGTTCCGAAAATGGGTAGGGGTCCAGCTGCAGGCCGCAAAATTGTTTCTGAACCCCTTGAAAAAGGTTGTTCAGATAAAAAAGGGTGGTCCGGACCCCCTGGATCCCCCCCCCCCCCCCCAGGATCCGCTTCTTGAAATTCTTGCAAACTCTCCATTAGCAAATGGAAATTAAAAGCCTGCGCCGGCAATGTGAAAAATTATGTATCTTTTGCTTTCAGTGATACTTTCAATTCCTTCGTCCTGTTTTCGTACATTATAATATAATGGAGGTTATTTTATATTATTAGATTAACTAAAACTACTGAAACTGTTTAGATTCTTGTACCTCTGAGATGGCTTGATTGCATAATGGTAGAACTGTCAGAGGGGCTCTCCACTAAAACCTTCTATTCTGACCAAAAAATGCAGGTAGATCTTTAGCTATGAAGATTTATCTTGTGCTAGCAATCAAACCTAAGTCGGCTGAATTTTTCCACTGCTAAAATGTTTTACCTTTGGTTAGAAACTGACATGCAAATAAAACACCATGAAAGGCCGTAAATATTTTGACTGATTTTTCTCAAAGTGTTATAATAGCATCGTTTTAGCTCATTTCTACACTAAACATGTGATGTATCTTAACTTCATTCATTGTCGACATATCTAAGGAAATTTCATATCCCAAGTAACATCTATATCATTTGCTCAATTGCAAATAAAAGGACTTAATTAAATAGACAAATCATACGAACCATGTTTTATCGAGATTTTATTTGATAAATGACCGGCCAAAGCGTACCGCATTCACGTTTTTACCCTTAGACATCGACAAACTTCCCTTTATCTTGGATATTTCATGTTATTTTATCCGTAAAACATCGTTTATTGACCATGTACCATAATGATATAATTTCCTTTATACATTGCTAAGCAGGAACGATCCGTAAAATATTTTATGGCAAATCAATAATATTTCCTATTTCATTCATCTATAAGTACCTAATTTGCCAAGTATAACTGACTTGAAAAAAATGTTCATTAAGCGAAAAAGGGCAAATATTTTCAGGTGTTTCTCTGATCCAAGAACCATGCTATATTGGAGGTTATCGCTTGGTGGAACGTTTTGAAAGACCAGGCATTTCAAGGGATGAATTTAAAGGATCTTGACTGTCAAGTAAGCACCCTTGTAAGGCTACCCAACAATATATATGAGTTATGTTTAAAATAGAGGACTTAGTCTCTCTATTACCGTCGGCGGTGCGCCACCTTTTATTTCCTAATGAAATTTGCAGACATATTAATTATGTAATGAATATGGAAATCTTACCTTTTGATAGCGTCAGTCATGTGAACTCATCAATGTGAGGCATAGTAATTGTTTGTTCTGTGAGCAGGACATTTTAACTTTTCAGTTTTCATGTCACCTCTGACATTCAAAAGAGCAGCCGAGTTTAATTATACTCAGCTAGACGTCGTCTACAAACTTTACATTTTTCTTATCGTTTTAATATGAAATGGTGAATTTCAAAATCCTAAATCTCATAAAATTTGCAGCATGCAACACCACATTTTTACAGAACTGTTTGTCATGTGATCGGTAAACAGATGCAACCTTAGCTTAAACACTGTATTCAATTTAAATATCCAAATTCGTTTTACATATTCATTAAAGCCTCTTTATTAGGTTGCATTATTTTCTATAAGCTCTCTACACAGCGCTTTAACTATAGGCCTACTTCCTATATCGTAAGCGCTGTTTGTCATGACCTCGTAACCTGAATTGCTATACCAGAGGGGAACACTTTTGTCCAATCAGATGAGTCCTTGTGCTGGAAGACACAGCCAAGCGAGGAATACACGGAGCCAATCATGTTCATTTCGTTTTGAGTGACAGCTCATCCCCCCGGTAACCGTCTGAACAGGCCACAGGCTCAGAGAGAATTGCCCAAGACGTGGTTTGCTTAGAGCCTTGGGCACATAGGATGCCCGGCCTGTAAGCTGTAATTCAAACGAAACATAACAACAAAGGCTGCGTGCACAACTCCCTGGCTGGTTTCGGTTCTGCAGACAACAGATACATGGCTACGCTAACACAGTCATAATGTCATAATTGAATCGGTCGATGATACGAGAATAAAGAGGGAGCAATTAAAATTCGACCGTAAACTGGTATCAAGCTGCGCTTGAAGAGCAGCTATGGGCGGAGCCAGGATGCCTGTCGAGTGTTTTTTTATTGGCATCTGGTTGGCTGCTTGTCACATCATACGCACTTTTTTTTTCAGCGGACAACGAACCGCCATCTAGTATCTAAATATATCATAAACGGTCAAAGCTGGCAGCGTGTAAATCAGTTGCTTCTATAGAAGCGAAAGATTTCCGCTGCCTCGGGAGCGTATACTTTCTATAGTTATCGCTCTTCTTGTTTAAAAAGAGCAAGGACCCGATGTCATCGATTACTCATTCACAAAGTAATGTATTGTTAAATTCAGGCTTATAAGACCAACATTTCTTTCAAAGTTATGGATATCATTGTTACTGATATGCGTTTGTGTTTATATGTGCTTAAATTTTCAGTCTCAGGAATAATTTAGCTAGACCCATATTTGCTACTTTCAAAGAGAGGCATGAGAATATATAGACATTCTCCTTACGATATAATCTACCAGAACTCTCCAATCGGTTTTTCTGTTTTGATGGTGGTTTAAAATTAAAACCAAGCACCAGCTGTATTTGGTCATTCTTTTGAACCTGTTTCGTTCACTCTTATTATTCTCATGGCATTATCTTACTTTACATTAGGAAATATTTTACAGTTCGCTTTTCAGTTTGGCCAAACTGGGCGTTACTCCGCTCTGGTTGGTGTCGACTGCCACAGCTTTCCCTCTGTCTCAACTTTCCTCTCAACCTTTGTACGTTTGTAATATCTGTGGATCGACGCTTGTGGTTTTGGGACGCACCACACCGTGCTTAGGGGAAAACAGCGCATAATCTATTTAAGGATAGGTCCATGGCCTGTTAGTGGCAATATCTCAGGGGCGTTGCGTGGTCCCCAGCGGCAACCCCCCCCCCCCCCCCCGCATCAATGCACTACTCCCCGTCCTCCCCGAATTTCTCTTAACCCTATAAATGACTATGATTAATTTTGTATAAACACAATCACGAAATTCTTGTAACTGGTATCCGCAGATATCGGACTTATTTCAATAAAAGCATTGCACATGAAGTCATCGATGTATTGTTTATTGAAAATTCTACATTTCATTTGTTTTGATCCTGCAAATATGGTGTTTTTGTAATTATTCATCTTGTACAACTGATATTCCTAATTTCAATCAGAACATGTGAGGTATATATATATATATATATATATATATATATATATATATATATATATATATATATATAGCCACTCCAAAATATTTCGGCCCCTCCCCTCTCTCAATCATGGCTAGGCCCCTTAATCTCTGAGGTACTATCGAGATATTAGGGACAAAGGCAGGGTTCCAACTAAAGACCTTCAGTCCAAAGACTAAGCCAATAATCACTAGACTACGTTTTGCCCCGGCAGCGGTTAAGCTTAGACAGTAAAATCTTGTCATGAACCTTCACAACGGTCCTTCCATTATTGATAGCTTTCTCATACACAGGACAGGTGGCGCTATACGTTGTCGTAGAAGACAGGTGGCGCTATACGTTGTCGTAGAATACATTGGTGCCCATTTCTCAAGAGTGGCTCGACATTTTGGTCTGACATCTTGCATGTTCATAGATCTAGAATGGCATTATCTTGTACACATGACTATTGTTGCCAAGTACAATAATTTGTTTGAGTTTCGTCCATTCGTCACGTCTTGGGATACCTTGCCATCTCTATAGGCACAAAGTTGAAGGGCTGTCATGTCAGGAGAGATTAATGCCTAACTCTATCCATGCCATGTGATTCGCCGGATATTCGAGCCGCTTGTCGACTGCCCATATTCTAGTTTGTTGTGTATTCCGACATTTAACTTTGAAATGATGACTTTTATATGGTCTGATTATGCATCGAACAAAATAAAAACATTTACACGTAATGCTTATCTACATGTGAACCGTATTTACCACAAGTGAAAAAAAATGATATTATATTTACATGAATTGTTTAGTCATTGTGGGCATATCTTCATGAGCTTACATATTTTAATCCGGTTCTGTATGCGGCGGTTTCTTTATTGTCCCCTCTTCCGCGGAACGAGGGACACTGATTTGGGTTTGTCTGTGTGTCTCTTATGAATACCTTGGTTGGGATTTGTATTGGAGTGTCTGTCTGAAAATTATTATTACCAGCTCCAAAACAAAAAAACAAAACCTTCCCTTTTGTTCCGAATTCACAACGAAAATTACGACATGAGGAGGCATCTTCAGGGGACAATGAAAACTAAAACACAGGCACTATGACATGTGGAGACATATTCAGGGGAACATAAAAACAAGAACATTTGAGAAGCATGAAGATCCCAGGAAGCTTAATCACAAAAGGCGAAAGCGAGGACATAAAGTCCACGAAATTTGCTTGTTTTAATTTATTAAATACAGTTTCCATTCCTAAAACTGTCACAAGAAAACGGAATTTTCAAATGTGAGAAGACATACACAAAATATACGTGACCTCTTCCATGTTGCATCCACGCCAGCATAGAACTTTGACAGGGTTATTTCTCATATTTTCTCTAAACATGTCTGTCATTTTGAGTATAGAATAAAACCCGGATATCACAGGACGCATGTCGAATTTTTTGGGTACACCTCTAGTACTCAAGAGGTATAGTAGCTATCCAAGGATAGGCCGGATAGGCAAAGAACATGGAAATTACGGAGTACAGATGTTGACCTCTGTTTAAATAAAATGTGCTGTCTGGTTATATTCGAAAATTGGATAACGTATAACATTCACAGATATACTTAGCACAACTTCTGTGATATCCATCAATATGAAAGTAATATATTCAATATTTCTACTCGTCTGAACGTCTTTGGCCATTGCGAGACTTCCTGCAAATTAAAAAAAAAACAGAATTCATATCTTTATCGAGAAGAAACTTAAAAAAAACATGCTAATATTATTATACTTGCAATGCAGGTTATAATACTTATGACTGCAGTTAGGAACCAGTTCACATTGAACGAGTTATTCTGACAAAAGATCGCTTGTAATTAGAATTTTCACATTATCAAAAAAAATGTTTTTAAAAAGGGTGACATAGTTCGAAACTATACATGTCTTGTTCCGCCAGGTTTGTGCTAGACGAGAGCTGCTTATCGATGCCCAGCTCAGCGTACCAAAACATTACGGTGACGATACATGCAATGATTTAATTTTTATTTTTTTCCTTATCAAATTCCGTCCATAACTTTAAATTTATTAACAGACAAAGTAGCAACCAAATAAACATTCTACCAACCAACGACGAAACTAGACAACGACAGATCGAGCGCTTGCCGGAATTTGAAATACGGCAGACAGAAGGGGAGACAGAAAACCGCGGACATGTGAAAACAGTCATATTATTGAGCAATATTCTGAGAGAGTAGAAAATATAACACTTTTATGTACAAATGCTGATAATGAACGGTCGCGGACGAACGGACAGACAGAATATATTTTCCCAGTTTTCTTTTAACGCCTGTATGCCAAATGTGGTCTTTAGAATGCCACGTCATACAAAAAGAACAAGATGTAATTGTAACATAGTCGTCAGCCCTGTCCAGCAGACAGTTGTAAATGATACAATAGCATTCTCATTACGGTCAAACTGGAGAGATTTGATTCGGGCAAGCAATGAAGCATTATATCTCCTAGCGGAGGTATATTTATCCATCCCATGTTATTATTATTATACAATCTGCTTTTACTGTAATATATAACCTCTCTTACATCACTTACCAGCGACAGAAGAGGAGTACCATACATTGGACAGCAAATACCAAAATGAAGAGTGCAGCCAGGCTAACGGTGATATAGACTGTTGGGTACAGTAACTGTTCCTGTTTACACGTGCCTCCTGGTTTACCTTCCAACTCCCTACATTCACTACATGGTAGGCAAGTTATGTTACAAGCATCCTCTTGTGCGTCTGCTTCTTCTTTTTTTTTGACAGAAATGGTAGATTGGATTTATAGGTCAATTTCAGGTAAAACAGACATGACCGATTACTTTTATCCTTTCAAACTTAAATCAAACTTGCTACCATAAAATAAATTCCAGACTGAAAAAAATAATTTCAATAACAATCGGATGTCAGTCTAGAATATTAAAAATATACATTATACTATAATTGGTTAGGAAAACTATATGTATGAGAAAAATGGATTTTATTTGACTGGTGTAAATAGTGCCAGTCACATGATCAACGTTACATTATAAAAATTTTATTTTAAAAGTCTCTAAAACTCTAACTGGTAAAAATTAACTCAATCAGATTCTGATAGAATATGGTGAATATATAAAGTGGTTGTATATTTATAAGGTATTTAACGTTTCTATTTACGTTTTATAGTCCAGATACCTGTATCACACCTTTCACCGCTGAAACCCGTCTGACAGACGCCGGATGGGCAGCTTCCATCTTTCCTATCACAAACATTCCCGTAACACCTCCCGCATGTCATGTTACAGTTCATACCCCAAGTTCCAGGGGCACAGACTGGTTGGAATAATGCATGACAAATATATATATATCTAACCCTTGTTTTAGTCGCAGCGGCTAAATGTCAGCAGAGATTAATGTGAATTATAACATTTCATTACCCTCCTTATATGCAACGATTATACACTGCAGCGGTTATATATCTCCTGAGTTATAACCGCTGCTTTACATAGCAAGATCCTCCCAGTTTTAACACTCACGCTAGGACAGGTAAAGAATTGTAATCAGACCCATAAGAGCGGGTATCGCATTGAGAATACAACTCTAAGTTTCAAACCTGCGACACCCCGCTCTCATCAGTCTGATTCTTGGCCCTATATCGGACCATGTCTCGCGTTTACAATCTGGGCTGGATGCAAAATGCGATACCTGCCCTGGTATTGAAACCCCGAAAAATATGCTATACAAAGCAGCTGAAGGGGATCTGGAACGGCTGCTGTGTGTATACACTGCGATAGGGGCGTACATTTTCCTACGCATTCTGGTTATCATTCTTTACGTCTTTCCGGCGAATGTCTACACGATTTACTTTTCTCCAAGGATTTTTTTCTACAGAATTATCTTATTTTCATACCAGTTTTTGCTACTAGTTAAAAAAACGCAGCATATTTACCCTGGTCACACTTGATACCGTTGTACCCCCCTTTGCAAGCGTTTTTCGGGCATCCACCTGATATGACGTCACATGTGCCAAGCAGACATTTTCCACACGTCAGGTTTCGATTGAATTCATTACTATCGTCCAGAGAGGCTTCCAGCAAACACATCAACAGTTGTAATAATCTCGAGGTTAACTATCGTTCCATTTCATGAATCCCAACATATATTGGGGCCATTGATTGAAATTCCTAAATATGTATTCATCAAGGGATTTTTTTCAATAACAAACCATAATAGATAATTACCAATTGCCTAGATGTTTGTTTATGTAATCATACTGCTCATCATTATAATGCGATTACCGTAATAATATGAAATCGTTTCAGTTTATTAGACTAGCGACCCCTTTGTAAAAACTATTGTAAATGGCTGCCCTGAAAAAAAAATATGTTTCCATTTTACTTCACAACGAGGATAATTCGCTTCAGAGAATATCTAAATTTTACTCAATAAATGGTTCAAACTAAATATTCACATTGATGAGCTATCTTCCGCCACCCAAACACCCCCTGTAAACACTGGGCCCATTAACACCTACTTGAGGACAGCTACAAGAATATATATTACAGCGGTGTACTGTGCTTTGCTCACCGTGGTCACAGTGAGGTCCTGTGTACCCGGACTCACACCCTCCCTCTGGACAAACTCCGTCCTGCAGAGAACACCTACCGCTCGCACAGCGGCCGCATTTCCTATCACAGTTGTCTCCGTACCGCCCACTTGCACACTTATTTGGACGTTTCTGTTGATTATACAAGATTCCTAACATTACAACCAAAGCAAAATTATGTTTTATTTCTCTTTTTTTTAATAGTTTTCTATTCATTAGTTGTTTTTTTTTTTGTGTTATCCATATCTTTAGTGAAACATTTTCTCCATTATGTTAAGAGACAGAAATACGTTGTGATAAACTTGGTATCTTAAAACAGAGAACATTACTTTTATTATTGTTTGAATATTTATTCAGACCTTCGTGTCCCCGAGTTTTGATCATGCATTTGATAACCTCTTATTGGAATATATGTAATTCCTATTTCTACGGTCATACATGATTTTGTTTCAGTTTGACTTTGTATTTTACCTTTCGGTTTTAACAAATTCAGTTTGATATGGGAAAGAAAACAAAAATATGGTAAAGCCTTCGTATTCTGAACCTGTTATTATTCGATGTTATACATGCAGCTACATAATACTGACGTACCGTTGCACATGAAACGGTGACTTCTCCGTTGACGTCATGACAGAGATACCCTCCCTCTGTTTTGTTACACGTATGAACGTCTGTTGGTTCGCCTGTACAACCCATATTGTACATTTTTAGCACACCAGGGCCTTTTTAAAAATGAACATAGACATATCAGCCCCAGTATCCTCTGGTTCAAACTGTTATATAACTATATATATATATATATATATATATATATATATATATATATATATATATATGTGTGTATCTATATATATATATATATATATATATATATATATATATATATATATTACTTATATACCTGTATATACATACATAAACGTCTACTCGATACTCGATTAACAAAGGGACATCAGTTTAACCCCCCCCCCCCCCACCCACACACACACAAGAAGTTTGGTTTCAGCACGTTTTCATTCATTACATTTGAACATCTTTTCTAAAAGCAGAATACGAAATAATGTGTTTTCTGTGCCCGTCAAAGCCTTATGAGAATAAAATCTATAAATGTTGAAATTAACATATGTGCAGGTACAAATAGAAGACGTCAGTTAATCACCTGTATCCTGCGGCACGAGCTCGTACATCACGTGATGCATCCCGCTCAGTTGACGACAGGCCACCCTGCTCTCGTTTACACCGAAGTCGCTGCCACATATGTAGCGCCACCTGCCAGAATCCCACATTTGTAGGACGCCACGGTATACCATGTTCGCACTAAGTGAATGTTGCGATCCTAGGCCATCCTACCAAGTAATCACATCTTCGGTTAAAAAAAATTATTCAACATGTCTCATAAAATTCCTGTGTACAGATGAAATTTTAAAAATAGACCAGCTGTCATATTTGACAATAAGGTACAAAGGCCCTCAGCTTTTTCAAACTGCTTTTACTCCAAGCCCTCCCCCCCCCCCTAGGTTAACGTGAATAATGCGCATGTATTTTTATTTTTCTGAGATTCCCGTCTTCTGAAACCGTGTTTGGGAGAACCTGTGAAGTCGAAGATTTCATACACATTGCAGTCTGTGGATGCGTAATGCGTGTTAATAGAGCTCATATGTACGATAACATGCCATGTTTTACTTCTGTCGCATCCAGGGATCCGGCAAAAAATCGCTACATGTCGCGATTGTTTGAGGGATACACAATCCGTATGGAGTATAAGCGCATTTGGAATCATTTTTATATTACAAGGCGTATCTGTAATCCAGTAGACTACGACCTAATAAGTTTTATTACTATTACTAGTGACAGTGATAGTATACTAGCAATAATACTATAACAGGAGGAGGAGCAAACGTATTCACCTTAACATAAGTGAGCCTGCATGAAACCATGACAGCCTGGCCCTCTCCGCAGTTGCTATAATCAAAAGACGTTGAAGTGCAGTCGACCAGTCTATTCTCGTCTCCAAGGCAAATGTATTTCTTTTGTACATACACATCTGAAATTTGAACGTATTTAATGCATGGATGTCTTTAATTATCACTTCAATTAAACTTGAAGTAAACATAAACGAACCCAAACATTGCCGCAGCGACATCAACGCCAAATGCCTTCATATGCCACTACTACTGACACGGACTTTTTTATCTTACAGGGATGGACCTTGGATTTTGGAAAATGGTAAGCTCAACACCTCTGCACAGAAAAAAGGTTGTTAACTGACTTTATATATAAATCGTGCACCAGTCAAAATTATTCTATTTCTCAGGTTTACTTGGTCGTTAATTTGGCGCGCCCCCTGCGCCACTTCTAAAGCTGATCCTATCTTATAGAGAAAAGTATGTTCAGGGAAATTTTTCAGACTTCTGGGGCAGACTGATCATGATACCCGACTACACTGTTGTGTGTCCGTGCGTTGTTGTGAGACCTTTGATCTCGTTTCCTCTCTGTCCGCCATTCAATAAACCTAAATGAATAGTTTTAGCATTTTATGTGGATTCAGTTTCAGTTTATTGGCCTTTATTATACTATGAAACCAATAGAGGCGGTCCATTCATGATTCGTTCAGTTCTTTTATATTGATCCTAATAATCGACTTTAATAGAGATATATACGTTTTCATTTACCGCTGTTGACTGAGCAGATACTGTGCTTGTGGTCATCGCACGATACATCGTTCCATTGTCCCGCTGTCAATGACCAGTTTATAAGTTGAATCTCAGCGCAGTCTTCACCTTGGCCAAAAAATCCGTCGTTTGGTTCTCCATTGCCCCATCGGGCAAACCGGACCTATCATGGAAACTAAATTCTCTCAATGATTAACAGATAAAGTCCGTTCCAATACCAGCGTTCCTTTCCAGCTCCATTTAAACCTCTGACATAAGACAGTCTATTGTCTAGTGTCAGCGGGCCATTACATGTTTTATCGATTAACACACTTTAAGTCTCCATGAGGATGCAACTATCCTTGACAACGCCTCATGGCCTACAGGTACGTAAATGGTACGCAGTCAGCTGACATAAACTAGACAAATCCTTAGCTTTGACATCTACCATGAGCGAGAAAAATTCCATTTTAACCCGCATATTGGTAAACCCCTCTGCAAGCATGGCTCGCACGGTAACAGAATGGCAGCCAATTTGTACGCGATACAGGAAATGACTGGTTAGCATAGAGACGGAGGTTCAGTTTGGATTGTGAGTTCACATGTATCATTTTGTGTTAATTCATCATTCGTATAGCCTTATGTTAAGATTTTAGACTTTTAAGCACGATATCAATGCAACATGCTTGAAGACCGCTGCGATGCATTCCTCGATGAACCTTTATCACGACTCAAGTTAGGCTTACCAGCTTATATGAGTGCCTCTTGAATCGTGTACTCACGCCTAGTTCCTTTCGCGTTCAGCTTTGTTGTGAAAATAATAAAATTTGATTTAATGTTCCATTAAAGAATTTAAAGGTTATTTATCTTTTCACAATCCGCATGAAAAGGACCCATGCCAGGAAAATGTACAGTGATGACGTTATAATAAACAATTGGTATAAAAGAGGCACTCTCAACTACCAGGCGAGGGACGGCCCTATAATTTCAGGACGTACCGATTTATTAGGACACGTACAGGACGTACCGATTTTCAGAGGAAAATAATACCCATGATTTTATTGGATGTACAGACAATGCATTTTTTTTTAGGTGAAGTTTTATTGGCTAGTTGAAAGAACAGGGATCAGCCTTTATTTTCGTTAGTAATTTGTCCATTTTGGTTTTCTATAAGTGGAGCTATAGACCCGGGAAAATAACAGTTCCCGATGATGCTTGTTAAGAGTCATCTAGGGGGTTAGCGAAAGAAATGGCCATTATCTGAAATGTATTGTTTACACAGCTGGAATGTTTTAAGTTGGCTTTTTGTCAAAGTTCGGTCCAGGACATGGCGACAGGACGTGCCACCGTTCGCTCTCTCTTAATATTAAGCTATTGGGCTACCCAGTCACTGTATTTACATCTATTTGTAGTCATACGCGCCAAGGTAGGTATTCAAGGGCAATAGGTATATGGTGTTTATTTCTGAAAAATAAAATACAGAAACAGAACCACATGTAACAGACCTTATATGGATATCATTCGCCCAGATACGCCTAAAAGATAAATGTCGGACAGCTCATTCTCCCAAAGTCTGTCGCAGCCTAAGGAGAACAGGCCAAAGTACTACGCAGATATTAATCCTTTCATTGGGTTGCTAGAAAGCATGGACAAATCTGCCCCTTAGACGTAGGAGTCTTTGCAATTGTTTTTTAACATACAGTCTAAACAATTAATTTTTATGTGGAATGTATATTCAAACTTCACCGGCAAGATGAAATCATATTTCAAGTGGGGCAGGTATGTGAACTTAAAGGAAGAATGAAAGTCTGAGAAGATAATTTAAAAGAAAAACAAACTGAAATAGAACCGCATAGGAGGAATTTTGATGATATAGACAGATATAGTAGGAGGAACTCTGTTCGTATATCTGGTATTGAGGAATATGAAGGGGAAAATATTGAAATAAACTCGAAGAACTCGCGAATAATATACGAACAACACGATTGTCGCACGAATCTCGGGAAACATTCGTACGGACATTTCGCGACACATGTAAACTTTTTGCGCATATTTCACGAATAACAAACGTCCTGCGACATTTTTGCGTCATTCGAACATATGTCGCACGAGTAACTTGCGACCGGCGATCTGACCGACACTTGGGCAGTACATTAATGCCATGAAATGCATTGAAGTGCATTGCCAGCTTCAGTTCTTGCCCAGTGGTCAGTGATGACCAGAAGATTGACCAGCAAGCTCTCGACCTGTCCTAACTGGCCATGCATATATGAAAAGGAAGCTTTTATTGAATAGGAAGCGAATAACGAACTCCCTGCGACATTCTTGCGACATTCATGCATATGTCGCGCGGTTTTCTTGCGACCGACGTGAAATGCTTGCGTTTGCATCTTCGGCGAAGACAATTGTTCTCAAGAAGTACGCGAACTAGTCATGAGTAGGTCGATAAATGATCGGATGAACTCCGCTGCTTTCGCGAGATTTGCAATCCAGGACTTGCAATTCCGGTTGACAATACAAATCAGGGTGATTCCTGGCTCACTTTCAGTCATTTGAATATCTGTAGTAAATAAGCTATGCGTAAGATAGACGAGATACATTATCTCTATGAAGAAAAGAACATTTATGTTTTAACTTTAACAGAAACCTGGTCAGACGCCTCATGGGGAAACTCTTTGATAAAAATTTAAAATTTCCAGGACCCACTGAGGTGTGAAAAGTCAAGATATGGCGGCGTGATTGCCATTTTTATTACAGACTCCTTGACTTACCGCAAGAAGAACGATTTGGAGTCGCCGGGTGTTGAATGAATATGGATACAGATATTTATTGGTAATCATTTTATTCTACTTGGAACATCCTATAGACCTGCTAGCAAAGCCAGTGGACAAATCCAATAATTTCTTAGAAGCAATAGCATCTGGTTTGGGGTTAGCGAGAGTGAAAAAAAACTTTACTCCATATTTTATCACATGCGATTTTAATGATAGATGTTCAATCTGGGATAACAGTGAAGGTGACCTAAAAACTAAGCTTGTTGAACTAGTTGCACTAAATGGATTGTTACAGTTGGCGAATCGGCCGACAAGGATAACGGAATATACATCTTCACTATTAGATATTGTAATAAACCAGATTCGCCTGGTTTAGTAAATGAAATTGATGTTCCCAGTCCTATATTTTACTTGTCATAGTATTTTACTTGAAAGTTGCACCCAGGCGTGCAAAACGTAATGAGTATAAACGTGACGTATTCTTTTACAAGAGAGTGGATATGATGGGACCCAGGGATTCATTAAAATGCATCTTGGGGCACTGCTTTCGAAATATTTGATGACGCTGCAGATCAAGTTCAATCAAAGAATGCATTCCTCACAAAATTGTATAATTTAGACCAAATAATAAATCGTGAATGAACGAAGCCGTGACATCCCTAATGAGAAACGAAACAGGCTCTGGAAAGATACACACGAACAAAAGAAAATAAAGATTATCAGGCATACAAGAAGAATGGGATTGACGTGGTCAAATTAATAAGGTAATTAATAAGAGGATTGTCGTCCCCATGAGAATCAGGGGATTTTTTTTCACAAATGCTTTTGAGAGTTGTTTAACCAATATTTTGTGTCACAATCCAATATCACTCAAAACGGTCTTGATCTCCAAGAAATGCAATCGGAGCACGTTAAATTTATAATTGATTTATGTATTACTGAAAAGGATGCTGGATGTAATGAAAAATGTAAAACTAAACAAAGCTACATGTCCAGGTGGGATAAATAACCTTTATAATTAAGAATATATCAGAAATTAAAGATAAGCCTTTTTGCAAATTCTTTCGTTACTGTTTAGGAAAAAGGTGGTTTCCTTCTGACTGGAAAACCGCATATGTGACCCCTGTATATAAAAAAAAAGAAACACGACAAAAGGTGGAAAAATAAAGACCGATATCTTTGCTAAATAATATGAATCAAATTATGGAACGAATAGTTCATAATTGACTTTATGAGTACTTTGAGCTAAACTGCCTTATGTCTATTACAAATTCAGGGTATAAGAAGAACGACTCGGCCATTAATTGGATACTTTCACTCTGTCATCATATTTCACGAAACCTATAAACATATAAACTTGTATGCCTCGACGCATCAAGGCTTCCGACAGGGTATGGCATAAAGGGTTACTTTGTTAAGTGGAAGACCTTGATGTAACGGGGTCCCTGCTAAAATTTATTGAAAACTAATTAAATAATCGGAAACAATGCGTGGTTCTGGAGGGCTCAAAGTCATACTGTTTAAATATCTGTTCAGGTGTCCCGCAGGGTTCCATACTGGGACCTCTCTTGATTCTTGTTTTTGTTAATGACATTAAATTACGCATTGAGCTGCACACAACTGCACCGGCGATAAAAATTACAACCAGCTCAAACCAAACGTACGATGCGCTGCCTTTGCCACAACTCTCCCTAAGGAGAGATTTCCAAATACTTCTCACATTTTACAAAATGGTCAACTACTTATCGCCATTTTATTTGAGGAAACCACTTCTAGAGACGCGCGACGATTCTTAAGCTTATAACTAACGAATTAAACACAACATATATACACCACGTTTGAGAAAAAGATATAAAAGATCTTGTTTGCCTAGTGCATGTGAAAAATGGAATGCATTGCCGATTGAAATAAGAAAGATTAATTGTCTTGATTCTTTCAAGCGCCCTGAAAAAAATATTCAAAACAAAGAAAGCTGAAGACAAATGTTTCTCGTTTTCTGTAAGAAAAGACGAGATAATAACCAAAAGGTTTGGATTTGGGGCTTGTCCCTTCTATCAGTACTTATTTAAAATCGGGAAATGCAGAGTCCATTTTTAGTAACTGTACAGCAGCTGAAGAAAGCACATTATTTTATTACACTGTTCAAGGTATAGTCAATGTCAATCCGACATGTTTACGTTCATCAAAACAGCATTTGACGAAGAAAAATATGATGTTAAATTCTTTTTCAAAATTGATCCTAGAACTGACAATGAATAGTTAAAAGAATTCCTATTATATGGGAGAAATTTCCTTTTCAAACTTGATCCTACAATGAAGAGTTAAAAGAATTCATATTATATGGGAGAAATTTCTTTTTCAAAGTTCATCCGAAAACTGACAATGAATAGTTAAAAGAATTCATATTATATTTGAGAAATTTCAGGGCCGTCCCCAACCTGACTCCAGGAAAAAGGATCATGAGTTGTTGGAACTTTTTAGAGTGGTTTGTATTGCCTCATGCATGCGCTTCACTGATGTGTCATAACATTTCCCTTGAATTATAAACAAAGATCACTCGCCAGCAATCCATAAGTCACGGATATATATAACAAAGAAGTCAACCAGACCATCAAGTGAAAAATATTTATATCATAAGTCAGTATTTCCTCTTTCTGCGATTGATGCAAATTCTGTTTTGCCACTTTGTCTTAGCAATACACAATCGCCAAAAAAACAGCTGTTCTTCTCAGTCAGATAAATTTTCTAATATTTAAGAGAACATGTATTTTTATTTATTTTCCTTGTTTATTCTCACACTTATTCTCACACTGTCATTTGTTGCATGTATGGCTTACAAAAATTGAATATTTTAAAAAAAATAATTATATTACTGTTTTCTGTATATTTCTTCATACTTCATATCATCTATGCAGGTTCAGGATACTTCTATATCAGGGTTGTGGGGTTTAAATGCAAATGCACCATACCATAAAGCTATAGTCAGCTATCAACAAGGTTAGGGCAAATAACTAACCCAGAGGTTTTATATATCTGCTGACTTTTAAGTAGAATACACTCGCTTGGTAGGAAACATGCTGGTCTGCGTATTTTGAAATTGCATTTCAAACCATCCAAAACGTCAAATAGTTGTCTTAAAAATAACACAGATGTGTATTAAAACAGAGATTTTGAAAAAATGCCTAATTTTAATCATTTATTTCAAACGTAACTGGATAATTACTAACTGAGAACTCGAGATGTATGCCAGCAAACAAGTCAACTCACCGGCTCATTTGGGCTGTACTCAAACTTCCCCTCAATTCTTCTGTCATTTAAAAGGAAAAATGTGCGGTCACGTATTAGTTTTCCAACAAAGTTATTATGACTTTTATCAAGTATCCGCGCCAGATCGCCCCCTGCTGCTCGGCAGATTTTTCTTCCTTCCTCCCATGTAGCTTTGCGTTTGTTATAACTGTAACACATCCCCCGGTAGTGATACCACCCATTTGGACAGAGTTCTGTAAAAGAGACCACAGCACATAAGCCGCTGCACATCAGAAGACCTTTCTGTATTCGCCATTCTGTATTCGCGTTTAAGCAACACTGATGGTTGTGCGAAAAAAATCTATTTAAATATTATTTTTCAATTTCAAACTATACGTATGTTTCTAGGTTTATTCAAGGTTATTCAAATTAACTTTTATATGACTCTCATAACAATATGTTAAATAACAAAAGTAACACAAAATGATTCGTTATTGGGTATAATGACAAAGAAAGATATTGCCGTTAAATATTTGACGTAGAGCAAGCATATTTAAAAAGACCGAGCTGCCAACAAAAGAGGAAAATAATCATGTTGATTAGCACGAGGTACAGCAATATGAAAGCTTAAGAAAAGAAGTGGGGAAGATTCAACGAGAAAGACAGAGAGATAGGTGGGGTCGAAACGGCAGTCTTTATTTTGAGACGGAAGATTTGGGAAATTGGAAATGGCAGGAATATAAGAAAGCGTGATTCTTATATCCAGAAGATGTACACGTATTCGGTCATCCGTAAATATATTTCAGTAAAAATAAATCAATTTATGAAAGAATTAGCCATCTCTCTTACGTGGAGTGTGCTGGCCCGGCACCGGCTTCATTGTTCCCTGTTTCAATCCATTGGTACTGGTACATCTTATCTGTGCAGTTGGCTCAAGCTTTTCCCGTTCCCTCTGACAGAGGAAACTCTCCGCCCTTTTTACATCTTCCCTCAAACCTTGTGTAGTTTCTTGGACCCTCAGAAGACGCAGGTCAACGCTAGATGCCTATTCAATTAAATATGATAACTGAATAAAGAAGATACCCTATGTATTGTTATGGGGTCCAGAAAAAAGACACGAGGTCTTTGTCACTATAATCAAACCTCTTAGTTGATAGCATGACAAATATCAATAGGATTTCCTGCTTTTTAAAAGTATATATATATATATATATATATATATATATATATGTATATATATATATATATAAAGAGAGAACCTGGTTATATATGATTGCGAGTAGCAGCGACATTAAACGACAAAAACTTGAATATGAAAATTGCAACTGTATCCCAAGACAAATCTGCATACGGGTTATGTGATCAGTATGCCTGTAAGGTTTGTTCATGATAGCTACAGATATTCAAGAGAGGGTTGGTAACATAAATTATATGTACAAACGCATCAAATTGCTCATGAATACAGTTCCATGATGACGCCATTTTGGAAACAAACAAAAGGTGAAGAGTTCGTATATTTTAGGATCCGGGATGGTGTTACTAATAGGAGGCATAGACCTGACGCATCTTATACAGTTTTTTTTAAGAAAAGGTATACTGTTTTCACAATGTTACATTTGGCAAAAGTTACATCCAATATTTGAAAGCTACAAGCTACGAAAAAGGAAGAGAAAACATGAAGATTCTATACTGTTTTTTTTTGCATACACAGCTAATATTTATTTTAAATGTGGCTACACCAGAGACTGTATATTCTCTTCCAACACCTGCATGTTGTCCTCCTTTTTTTTGGGGGGGGGGGGGGCGGGGGGCATTTTCATTATCCGAAAACTCTGTTATGTATATTATATAAATACATTGCAATGAAAACCTGAGGGGTAGGCCTAATTTACAACAGGATAGATAAATAACTACCTTACAATATTGGAAATCAGCCTACATTTCACAGCATATCATACATACTTGTATGTCATGGTTACTGGTCACATGCAAAAACAGCCTCATTTGAGAGGTACTGACCGGATGATATCATATAGGCCTAATATCTTTATAAAATATGCCCAGCTAAAACAAAGATGGCTTCTCTTGCAGGGATACAGTCGATTGGTCAAGTCATTTGGAAGAATCTAAAAATTAGCGAAAAATGAACTGGAGATTTACCTTAAAAATCATCATTGTTTCCTTCCAAAAAATATTTATAAAATAAACATCTCTAAACAACAATTGGACAAACCTGGAGCAGGCTATGATAAGTAGATACGTGCCAAAAGTCAGTTGACACATGCTTTATTACTCTAGCTAATTTTCTAAATATCACAATTCCTGCCGAAAGAAACATGGTAAATGAGTCTAAACATTCTAAACAAATTTTAAACTAGAATTTGCGTAAAAGAAAATGCATCATACCTGTACCATTCCCAGCGCGGAAATCAAGAGGAAACACAGGAATAACCTTAAACATGTGCCGAGAGCTCCCATTGTCACCGTACAGCATGCAGCGCAATATGCTGATGACGTGAAAGAAACAAGGCAGACCAAGGGTAGGAATAATAGGGAGATTTTTTATACACCTGCCCTGGAACGTTGCCGACAAGTGTGAAGATTAGTTCACGGAATTTAATTACCACAGAGAAAATGAGGCAGCTATTACGTTTACTCTGATCAATAGGCTTGTAACGCGCAGTTATTTTCTAATATGTTTTACATGTATCAGTGATTTTGCAATAACGTGAGCGATGTTTGAACATTTTTCCCTTTTTGGTGTGATCAATGCGGCTAACTGTTCTTTGTTTAACAACCCTTGCTACATTTGATATGCTCCTCTATAAGTAAAGCCTTCCTGTCGGGAAAAGGTCTATCGAGTAATACCATATATCTTCTACATAAATGTTAACATAAACTGAAATCTTAGTCAAAAAAAGTTTTTTATATAATCCGCCTGGTGAAAATTCACAAAAAGGCCTCATACCTAACTTTAATGTTCAACTAAACTGCTACCAGTAAGAGTTTAAACAGTCAAAAGTACTGTAGAATTATGAATGTGTCATGACCCTTATTACATGTTCATGTAACATGATCAATATGTTTGCAAAATTTTAAAATAAAAGCTGTAGCGGTTTTGTGACATTTGGCCGTAGGTGCGTGATTTCCGGAAGTGACTTCCTCTGTGTTTATATAAATAGATAAACAAATTTATATAAATGTATATATAAGTATGAATAGCCACGCTGTTCATTATACTTCTGCCTGAAAGAGGTGTAAATTAAATCTAATATGCTGACAATCCCTGCATACTTGTCTACCTGTGCCATTATGTTGATCCGCCTTTCCCTTTTCTAAGATTTTGTGTCAGCCTCTACCACGTTACAGTCCCCTTTTCAATATCCCCGCGGGACTCGTGTATGAATAATAACATTTATACTCTTAATGATTCCTTTTTAATGCAGTCGAGCTCGAAAAAATGTATGCTTTTATATTTGAAGCAGGATATAATTTTGATTTGCAATAAAGAAAAATATGAATGTGTGAATCTTCCTAAGCATAGCGGGAAAGGACACCATACCTGTTTGTTATACAGTCAATTAACGATGCACTTATGACAAATCAGCATGAAAAATGTAGGATATTGGTATTTGTTTCGACGTTGTTTGGCACATGAGAAATAAATAAATATAGGACATGGCGCATATGATATTCGTGATTTAATTTTTCTTGGATCAGTTGAGCAAATAATATGCATGTTATTTCAAATGTCTGAAATTTTAAGAGTGGCAAGTAAATTTTTCACACGAAATTGCATCAGAACATGAAATGACGAAATTTGCTAAGAGTGTGCTGTCATACACAATTCGATCTACCAGTGGAAAGATTGACTGTTTTTATGTTTATCTATTGACCTGTGATTTCCTTTAAAGCATTCTCCATTAAAACGTTCTTCTTTCGACAAAGAACATCGTCCTTCTTTTGACATCGTGTATGAAGGTGTAAGCATGAAATGAAAATGACATGGTATAAATAAAGCCTCTGGAATTCAGGTTTTATATGCACGGAGCTAGGAATTATTCAGGTCATAAACAATCCTCCCATTTAGATTTAGTTGTCACTCTGATGTGATGTGACTGGTCATTACTGGCGAGTTAATGTGTTCTTTAGTTGAAAGGTGTCAGCACTTGAGCTTTGTTGAAGAGGGGATTTCCCAGACTTGCTCGAAACTAGTGGACCATAATATTGTACAAGAATCATACTTCTACGTGTTCTATTTATGAAAACATCTTACGTAAGCAAGAATATGTCAGTTGTAAAGGTAACTGTTTCATGTAAATGATGACTGCAGGTAAGCAGTCAGGATTTATGGAAGGAGGAGGGGGCGGATGTTTCAGCATATCTGCTGGCCAAAGAGTGCACAATATACACAACGACGCCCAATCACACACACTCACACACCAAATCACGAACATACACTCACATAAATACATCAGTATGTACAGTGTGCTTTCGTTTATTTGCCGTCCGTCTATCCACCAAACTCGCTTTTCGCAGACATTTCACAAATTCCGTTTTCCCTTCGGTATATTTATCGTTTTTATCCGCCAAACTAGCTATCCCCCTCAAACGTTATACTCAGAAATCGGTGTGAGCGAGCTTTGCGACAGGCCATGCACCAATGAGTTTCACTCGAAGATAAGGTGGTCGAAGATAAGGTGTGACTCGGCACTTAACGGTCTGTCTGCTTGTCTGCGACAGTCTGTCTGTCTGTCTCTATGCAATTCAATGATCGTTAACTTCAGGGGCGTCAATATAGGGGGGATGGGGGATATATATACCCCCCACTTTTTGGCAAGGGGGGGGGGGGGGGGGAGGGATGGCCAATGTAATCCCCCCCCCCCCACTTTTCAGAGAATAATATTATAATATTGCAAATGAAATATATTAATAAATAGAATTAAAAACTTTGAATCCATTTTCTAAAAATGTTATATCTAAACCTTCCTTAGAATTCACAAAATAACTTATTTTCTATAATAATATTATAATTATTTGAAATATAATTAAGTATACATATATATAAATAAGTATAAATATATAAATATATATATATAATAATCGTATATATATAGCTGAATATGTCACGCAGAGACGCTGAAAAAGCAATATATTTTATATATATATATATATATATATATATATATATATATATATATACAAAGTCACCCCCCCCCCCCACCCAGGAAGAAAAATTGACGCCACTGGTTAACTTTCAAAAACAAGTCAATTTCATTGATATTTAACATATCGGAGGCCAAATACTGATCGCGATTGCAAGTTAGTAAATGTACCCAGTTATATTATGCGTGGTGAAACACTAATTAGCCCATTTAATAGTCTTTTTACCACTACAACAGCGACATCTATTGCACCGATTGATACTGAGCGTTCAATCAGTTATCTAAAAAGGATGGTACTTACATATATTAAATGATTAACGTAAGTCATGCAAGCCTTTACCATGACTCTTTTTACCTTGTCGTTTACACAGTACATATGTGAACATTTAAAAAACGTTCCGAGCAAAATCTCTTGCGATATTAGATCAAAGTAACGGTGTACCCTTAATTCCTTCTTGCGACATCCAGGTTTTCCATTGAGCAAATAACAATGCTTGATACGTGATACGCATGATTTCTGATAGATGGCGGTGCTAAAGCTGTTAAATTTCTCAAGATTCACGGGCAAACATGGAACAAGACCCCCTACTAAACGCAATTGGCATCATTCCTGACATTTCAAGACCAAAAACAGACATTTCAAAGGCTTGTCGAGAGATGGGTCACGTGACAAAGTCGAGTGAAACCTAAGTCAATTATGTGATAAATGACATCTTACCTTCAAGCAACTAGTAGGAAAATACTGATACTATCCCCATATCAAAATATTATGAATTATTAAGTCTTCAATATGGCATGTAGAAAAATATATATATGATTCATGCCTAGTGTAACAATAGTTTGAGACACTCATACTGAAACTGTCATTAACTTTAACAAGGAAATCACTTCAATGCCTTTTTCCTATAGTCTGTGTGCTTCACTGATTGAACACAATGCAGTCTTCCAATAAATAATCAACATTCAGCTTTAGATTAAGGTCTGACAATTTGTCCCATTAGAATTTCACGATGCTCAGATTTTAAGATAGTTGCCCTGTCTGACAGCTTGGCTGCTCATACTCATATTTTTATTCTGTAACTCGCAGAATATAGGACACCATCACCTAATGTCAGGATCGACCTCCCGGGATGTCAAGTTAGAGGTTTCTAGGTCTGACGGTTGCGATTTATGCCCTGTTAATGGACCGATATTGAGGCGGTCTGATTGAGGTACGACAGAAAAAGTGTTCGTATGGCTCAAGAAGGCTTAAAGTGATCTGAACTAACCAATGTAAAGCCCTTTGAACATGAAGGTGACCCTATTGACCCATGACAGTTATGACATGCCAATGATTAGTTTCACGCTCTTAATTAGTAGTTAACCTGAAAGAAAGCACAGTTTGCACACTAATTATAAGGAGGCGGCCACGTAGAGAGACTTTAATTGTGTTAACTAGCTTGACAGTTCATCTATTTTCAGTGTTGACTCTTGTTGGTGCAATAAATTTTCATTAAAATAACAAAATTTTATGAAAAGAAATCGAAAATAATATGATCGAAACAGTTAGTTCCGTGTCAATATGCGAAATTCGGGAAGAGCTTCGGGAAGATAATATGTTCTACAGTATTTATTAAAAAGTAAAATATACATCAATGTAAAGTATATATTATTCACTCAGGTACTATAGTAAATAAACTGTAAACGTCCCTCTGACTATATTCCACGATTATTCTATTCCAGGGCGATATATTATCAACAAACATAAAAAAAAATCTATTAATACGTTTTACACAATGCCATAAAACACTACTGTATTGATTATACTTGGAAGCTGAAGAAATGATACTGCGGCTTAGTGAGGTCCTTCAGACGCTGACAGAAGTCGTGCACTCTTTGCTGTGTTGCCTTCTGCTGTTCTTTTTCGTCAGCGAGCGCTCCTTCAAAATCAAACGTCTTTGGCTTGTAGTTGTTTCGCAGTTTCTCCAGTTCGCGGAGTTCCTTCCTGAGATCCTGAGCGGCACGCGATGTGTTGAGGACCTGAGACCTTCTCCGGCCGCTCGGCTCAGGTTTACTAAGTGTTAGAAGGTCAAAGGTCATTGCTGATAAACCAAAAACGTCCCAGTTATTCTCGACGCCTGATACCTTTCTTGCAGTCGGATCAGCTGCTGATCCTGTAATTTGTCTGGTCCCACACACTGGCTCGCTATTTACTGTGGGTGCTGTAGGTGAGAGTTCAGTGTTAATATGTCTGCTTCCTGGATTCCCCACTTTCATCGCTCCCACCGATCGTTCATATTCATCCGACTTTTCAAGTGAAGCCTGTGTACGTATTCTTGGTTGTGCAGACCAGCATCGTCCACTGACACTTTTTGACTTCAGTTTTGAACATTGTTGTGAATTCAATGGAAGTTGCTTAACTGATGTTCTTTGAACCACATCCCGTTGAACTTCTGTATTAGTGGAAGAAGACAATAATCCCATTGAGGTGTGAGGTCGCATTGCCGGGTGATTATTATAATTGGTAGCTCCAGACTTTATATCAGCTCCTGTGACATAATTGCAATCATCGTAAACGACTATTTTAGGCGCATTAGGTTGTTCACCTTGAATTTCAAGCTCTTCTCTGCCGCTACCAGTTCCTGTGGCTTGCTGACGTTTTGACATGAGCACAGCAGATTTCGCTCTATAAAAGGCACTTCTCCTACGCATCATCAGGGCTTCTCTCGCGATCCCTTTTCGACACACTTCTCGTTGAAGCTGTACGTGGTCACAGACCTTACTTAAACAAGATTGTTCAGTTTTATTTCTTCTGTATGCTTCCTTCTCATTCTCTGTCATGAATGCGCTAGGCGGCGGTAACTTCCGGTCCTCCATATCAAGATGATATTTTGAATTTTGTTCTTTACCCTTGACCTTTTTCACAACAAGACTTGGAGCTGGCTTAACGGGGGTGATATTTCGAATTTCGTTTATCGTCAAAGACCGCACCATCTTGTGTTCTTCCTGAAGGGAAAAATTGATGACCTGCATTTTGTCTAATTAGACTCCCATCGTTCTTATGTTTGGTTTAGTAACTGAAACGACATGGATACAATGAGTTATATATCAGATATATAAAAAGTATAAATGTGTGTGTGTGTACAATATACATGGGTTACAGACCCTTGACAGACAATATAGATGCTTCATATTCCGTGTCTCTTTCTCGTAGTTTGGAATTCTTTCGGGTAAAAAGCTGTACTACTTTGGGTTATCATCACCTAACAATCGATGTCACACATTTTTACTCAACAGTAATGTATTAATGTATTAAGAAGAAAGTCAATACATACTTCCTTCTGTATAAAAAATATGTCAAAATTTCAGATTGTTTTGGTTTTTTTTATGGATGAGCTTGTATAAGATGTTCCATCTGTTTGTTCCAAGTGATAGCCATTCCCTAGAATACACACGGGGTCCAAAATAAAACATCAATTGATTTCCTGAGGGTCTATATGTCACTTGAGGATACATATATTCTAACAAGACCCCGCATGGTATTGACTTTTTTTTGTGAAGGGAAAGCCCTTCAGCATACTGTTTACCTAAAAAAAACAAGGCAACATCAGGGTCGATTCCAAAGTTTTTAATCCAGGCACAGGAAAATGGAACACGGGAATGAATTTTTTTGTAGATATTTTATCACACCAAGTTAATGTTGTAAAAATCTCTTAACGTTCTTTAACTGCTATAACAAATAGAGCTTTCGCTACCCATGCATCTTATAGAGACTCCAATAAGACTTGAAGTATGTTTTAAAACAGTACGATGGTCATGCTAACAATCCGACAAACACAATTTGTATAAGATCTGAAGTCAACAAAACGTCACTGGAGACATGCTAACTGAATACTTATACTTGCACTGATAGGCCCCTGTTTTTCCTTAAAGACAAAGTGGAAACTGAATTGGCAAACGGTTAGTTTTTTTTTATATTAATGCAATTCTAAGCAGTTTTCTTCAAAAGGGACACAAATAAATAGAGGTCTTTCAAGAATGGTGTCTACAGATAAAGGTTTCGCTTAATACTCAGTTCCATAGCATTATGGTCAGGCAGACTGCAGAATTTCACACGCTTTGGCGTCGGGCCGTTTCCATTGATAAAGACACGCGCTGACCGTATTCAACGGCACAGGTAAAGGTCAATAATGGCTTTTGCGGCCCATTTATCGACTCTTCCTTATAGAGGTAAATTATACGGCACAGGCACGCCCACTGGTGCATGCCTGTCATAATTCCAGGCAAACAGCAGGATCAATAGAACCCTGTCTTCTCACCGTTTTAAGAGGTACCGTTAAAAGTCTCACATACATAAAAGATAGAGTCAGTCATATATAGGCCTAGTCTTTGCTTTCGTGTCAAGACGTCCAAAGGAGGGAAAGGATAGGATGGGCTAAAGAAATACACTCATATTACTCTCCCTTTTCGGTTTGGGACTACTTGACAGGGCGGTAGCACTCGCTTCCTGTCATTTTTTATTTTGTTGTATTCTGGTGTCACCCAGGTTCGGTGTTCGCACCTGCGGGTACTGGCTTTGTAGTCATCCCCATTTCTGGGTCATAACAGGAACCCCCATAGACGCACTTGTATGGGAGTGATACAAGACGGTGGGGCACAGCTTTCCCATTCAGCCTGCAGAGCGCCCACCCTGGAAGGGGGGGGGGGGGAGACCGTACAATTAAAATCTTTTTTATTGTATACAAAAATAAACAAAATTGGAAATTGCCTACTGATTTACTGGAGAATGTTGTACGTGAAATATATATCACGAGAAACAGAGCTTTTAACTTTAGTTTGTCACACCCCGTTGCATTTATATGAGAAGGTTTGCCTAATTATGTTATACGTTTATCACGTAGAAGTTTTAATACATTTTATGTCGTATGTTACCAGTTAACCATGTGTAGGTAAGATACGCACGCCCCACAAGGAGAGAGGGCTGTAGGGGGGGGGGGGGGGAGTCAGCCTTGATTTATTTTAATTATACTATTAATGGATGGGCTAACTTGAGGTATATTGAAAACTACAGAATGAAATTTATAAGCTTTATATATATATATATATATATATATATATATATATATTAATATATATACATATATGTATACTGCAGACAGTATAGCACTGAATATCTATTTCTCCACAAATCGAGTCACAAAGTCACTAAGTCAGCTGTTGCCTAGTCTAAGTGAAAAGTGTTGATGAATCAGACCAGCAAAGGCCAACTTCTTGGAAAGATAAACATGTATGCACCTGACTTATGGTCAGCCATTTGATGTGTAGCCAAACGTCTTTTAGCCTTATAGTAATATACGCCCTTGGCAGCAAAATCTTAGTTAAGCCATTCCGTCGTATTCTTCGTTTACATATTTTTAATTTCGTTACATCCAAACTATATTTATGCATTACAATACATCAAGCGTCTCTTCCTTTTACTCGTTCCATTGCTCCCTAGTTATATATTTAAAATATAAATATATTTATATATATATTAATAAAAGCATCCGTTTTACTGATAATTAGCACTAAATATTGTCTGAATAATGGGGTTACAGAGACGGACTTACCTGATAGTCTGTGCGGTCTCGTGACAGTCCCGTGACAGTTAAGTTCTTGACGGTCTCTTCTCGCTTAGCCTGAGCGATACCATTAAGTCACTTTGGCTTCTCAAAATCATTTCCGTCAAAACTGTAAGCCCTAGTGTGTTTCAACAGGAAATGGAACAATGAAGACCTCCAGGGAGGGAATTTCCGTGGAAACCACGCTCCAAACATCAGCTGTCAAAGTATGGCGTCCTGTAGTTCTCATCGATCATTTTTGGTTATTGTCCTGAGAGGTATAGGATTTACAATGCTCCTTTTACATGCCAGCCTGATCGAACGTCTCCAGCGCCACACCGCCACACTTTGTTTGATCTGCCGTCCTTCAGATCCTTTGTTGAACCCGCGACACAGGTATAGCTAGATCGAGAGAAGCTGTCCCTTTGGCGTATTTACGGTAATGTGAAGACACTCTGGAGAACGTGACAAAGCATATCCTATAACGCTATTTCTCAGGTGTGACAGGCCACTGCTAGACCAATCGCTTTCTCTCCGTAAGGATTTATTATTCATCATCATTTAATGTCGTTACTTTTCAGGGATATTATTGTCATTAAAATTTAAAAAGGTTATTAGCTGTGGTACAGTTTCTCGGCACTTGGAGGATTATATGTAACTTTTATATGTAACTGCACTTGCAGTTTATATGTAATGTACATAGTTTTAGAAATTTTAAAAACTTATGTTGGTCTTAATTTGATGCTACTCTGTCATTAAAATTAAAGCAAAGTCAAATATTTTAATTTTTTTTCAACTGGTATTACAATATAATTTATTGAAAATAGAAAAGGGCTATTTAACCGTAGAAAATTTAATATTAATCGATATTTGGTCCTTATATCCTGTTAAACCACTAGGCGCGTTATTTAAAAAAATGAAGACATAAAGTCTATAATTCGCTTTTTGCCAAGCTATTTGCAAATACAACGCCTAAAAAAACTCCGTAAACTATTTTTATTTCGGTACTGTGATTTTAATAGGTTTCTTTGAGCTCGGAAAACAATTCGTAAATAGTTTACTAAGTAACCTACTTAGTACAATTGTCATATTTACTTTGATAAATAAACGGATCAACATATTTTTGTGTTATAATTGTATCCGCCAAAACTGGATATAAAACAAAGTTTTGCGGATACTATGTTTTTATCCGGGTTCCGCCGCCGCCGCCGCGTTCGTTTCCGGAGAACTCCTCTGAGACTAGTGGACGGATTTTACCGAAACATAAACCAATTATCGGGTCACATGTGAACTGGTGCCTTACCAATTTGCGTTGAACTCTGACCTTTCCTCTCTGCCCAGCGTCCATTTGTGCGTCTGTTTCACACATAAACCCATATATCTTGGGAACCACTTGACCGATCAGGAAAAATTGTTTGTACAAATGTAGCCCTTGGATAGTTTTATAACATACACAAAAATGGTGGCGCCACCTACAACCATATTTGCACAGTGTCCATCTGTTCGTCTGTCTTGGGTTAAAATCACTCATATCTCCGCAGTGGTTTGACATATTCACCTGAAATTTGGCATGCGTATACATCCTGGATAGCTTTCTTGATTCTGTGGCAGGAGGCGCCACCTACATTCACGTTCACGCTGCAGACATCCATGCTTATATCTCCGGACTGATTTGACGTATCTTCCTGAAAATTTGCATGTGTATAGATCTCGCATAGCTCTTTACCATACGCAAACTGGTGGCGCCACCTGCAACCATTTTTGCACAGCGTCCGTCTGTTTGTCTGCCGTGGGATAAAATCACTCATATCTCGGCAGTGGTTTCACTTATCTGCCTAAAGTTTTGCGTGTTTATACATCTTGGTTAACTTTCTGGATTTTGTGGCAGGTGGCGCCACCTACATACACATTTCAGCTGCAGACATGCATGCTAATATGCAACCACCTCACTCTTATTTCCCCTTGCCCCTTAATCCATGCCTCACTTCGCCCGTTCGACTCTGATTATGGCGGATACATGTAATCGCTTGTCGACTACCCGTATTCTAGTTATATTTAATATGATAATATATTGATAATATATTAAATGTATATGTATGCCAGAAAACGCATGTAAAATGACACTATGAAAATATCGCAATACGCACCCTAATATCACAATATATTGCAATAGGTAAATCACATACGATACATAGACCTATAGTAATAATACGTTAATGGTATATAAAATCCAGATAATGATAATTCTGAGTTTTTATGTTTCTCTTGGGGTGCAGGTGCGGGGAAATGAAACCATACTTTTCTAAATTTTATATCTAAACAGTTTGTTGAAGGAGTCATATTGTATGATTTAAAACTTTTCTTCATTGGCTCGACCAATGCACATGCAGCTTTAAAACACAGGGAGGCCACTTTAATATATTGACTCACTATTTAAATTACCCTGTTTTCATATCATGTGTCGGGCAGATGATTACCTTAATGATTCAGGATTCCTCCTTGAAATATTGATTATGACCTACTTTGTTTGAGTGAAGTATTTTGGTCTCTTGTTTATCATGAAATGCGTGTCAAAAGGTCAGATTTCGTATTTGGTACACTTCATCCATGTGTCACACTGAAATTTACAATCTGCCACCTGGGAATGTTGTAAGTATCTCGCCCTGATTACCATACAGGAACCTGCACGTAGCAAGAGAAAGAATAGTCTTAGAATAGGCCCCTGTCAAACTCTACAAGTTATCCTGTCCATTTTTTTATTTGCAAAAGGAACCCGACCCAGTTCCAAAACTGACGGATAGATTTAACTCTGTATTTGTTAATGACAGGTGTTTTATGCATTAAAATGTATTACATTATTTCTTTTCAATGTAATTTGGATAGCGTTATCAGTGCACTATCATTTCGTGTCATTATGTTTAACCGCACTTTTGCATTTGGTTATTATAGCTACCAGGGTAATTTTGCATAATTAACCATAAGTTTGACATCTTGAATAAGTTCGGGTACTTTTTTGGGGGACTAAGAATATAACTTTTGAATAGGAATCTGTTTAACGATGGAATTGAACACATTGGGCACCTTGCTCGTTTCTGCGGATATTCCTGATATCATCATAAATCATTCAGAAAAGGTTTCTTAACCGAAAGGAGGGACTGTGACACCCGTAACAGCGTTTCACGCCAACAGAGGGCGCAGGAGTAAAGTTTGTCGTACGTCCGGGAAGCTTGACTGAAAGAAAGGAATGAGCACGAATTTCATAATTTTGGAATTTAAATGAAGGTGTGTAATTACAATTTATCCCTAAAAGTTTGAATTTTAGTCTGTTTCAACCCATCGTTTCGTAAATGTTATTTATTCAATATATCCATTCGTAGTTCAAGATGATTATTTTAAATTATAAATATTTAATTGTTATAAGTTACAATTGATTCCAAGATAATTTGTTTCCCTCGATTACATATGGCATGAACAAGTGGCCGAATGCCAACATTGGCAGGGGCCGACGCACATCCCCAACAGTAATGGATACCATTAAACCCATAAATAACGGATGTTGGTGGTAATTCAAATAAAGTTACGGAATCAGCAGGACTGGTTTGGCTTGGCGGAAGTAAGCGAACTGCTGAGTGCATTTCTGGTTATTAATCACTTGGGTTAATTCATACTAATGCTTCACGGTTCGATGGATATCAAAGTCATATATTACTATCTCTTGTTTGGTTAAAAAATAACTGTATAAAACAATATATGTACTTGTCCTTGACAAATTGGTTTTGTTATTGTTTTGTTACATGCTTTGTTATTCTTACTGTTTTGCTACTTTCTGCTTTTTTTCCAAAAACCACTGGAAATGACAAAAAAATATTATTATGTTAATGTTACATAATACTGGAAACCGTAGTAATTATCTTACATATGTAATTAATACTGCAATATATAAATGTGTTATCTTCCTGACATCACCTTACATTACGTTTCATTGCATTATCTTTACAATTTTATACTTGAAGCAATTGTTGTACTACACTTTATACCATATCTATGTCTGAAGCTACTTGTCAGTAGCGCTGAAATATTACGATATTGTCCGATATTGTCACAGACTTAATGGTCGCTTCTCTCGTGTTGCTTGCTTAATTAATAGCTTGGGAATTATCCGCCAGATGGCATCAAATTCGTACACCACAAACATTCGATGTGTAACAGCTGCTTGTGGGATTAATACAAACAAGTTCCTGATGAAGGCCGATAGAACAAGTACCACATCTAATACTTATCATATAATGCATTTTTTATAGTTTTTGGCATTTAATAATGCTCAACCTATTAAAACTTCATTCTATAGAGGTTGCATCAAGAGGGCCCCAAGACCTGACAGGAAGACACATGACTGTGTGATTTGTTAAAGAGCTGCCAGTACTAGGGTCTCCATTCCTTTCTCTGCAGCGACGTCAGGCACACGGAAACCCAATGACAAGATATTCTAGATCTCAATAAAAAAGGATTTTCTCTTTTACTGTCAGCACTAAACATATTTTTGCTGAAAAAAAAATAAAAGCAATATGTGATGTCAATTCTAATATCAGTTCCAGACGTCAAACTTGCACTTCCCAATGAGGTCAGGCTGTAACTTCCGTTCTTGGATCAACCAGTCACATACCACCATATATCACGCCGAATACATTTGCCAGTGTCATCTGTCGGGGCTCTGCTAACATAACACTTGTAAAATGAGTGTGCTTGTATGTGTGTGCGTGCGTGAGAGAATGAATGAATGATTCAGGAGACAGTAAGGTTTGTAAAATGCATAAACAGAATGAGAAAATTTCATTGAGAGAATATTTAATACAAATATCTGTGGCATGTCAGTCCTATGTCACGGAAACACATTAAAATGTAAAATGATTGATGTACCCTATTATCCAGGAGCTTTACAAGAAATACAAGAATTTCAATAATACCCGAACATCCAAAACATCGGATCAATGTTTGTATATTATAAACATGTACAGCTTTACGGGACAGATTAACAACTGTTCATTTGAACATCTTTAAGCAAGTCATGTTATAAACAAAATAAGATGCTTTCATTTAATTTGTTGTCGGACAGATTAATAGATGTGACTTTTCTTATGTCAGCTGTTGGCGTGACAAAATGATATTTTTTTTTCATCTTATGGACACTCGTAACCCTGTTACCAGATGTTAGTAAATTAAAGAGTTTGGTATTTTTGTTTAGTCAGAACTCTCCCCTGAAGAAACCATTTTCTTCCACAGTTTTTTGGACGAGGCGGAGAGTTTACGTCTGAAGGCAGCTCCCATAGAGTCAGGAGAAAGCAACTGTTTTTCGTCACTGCTGTCTGCTGAATCTCGGGAGATCTCCTCCATGAGATGTCCAGCAAGCCCAAAGGACCGGCCTCGTTTTCGAAGTGTCGGAGGGGTCATAAGGTTCACGTCCTTTGAGCTTGATGTATCTTTGGTAACTTTAGAAAGTTTCCAAGATTTATGGAGTCCGTAGAAAACCTCCCTGGCTTCGTCATATGATTCCCTGACAGAGATATCAAAGTGAGAGGCGCACCCCAGTTCTCTTGCACGTTCTTGCCCTTCCTCGGGCGCCACCATGCGGTCGTGTTCAAGATCGTTTTGATTTCCCACCAGCGCCACCACTGGCTCGTGAGAATGCATAGAACCACCGTGACTCTGTCTTCTGGTTTTCTTGGCGTGGTTTATAAGGAACTTAAGTCTTGTACACTCTTCAAAACTGCAGCGGTCGGCCACAGAGTACACTAGGATATAGGCGTCAGCCCAGCGGACGTGTTCCTCTAACCGGGAAGACTCGCCTCCCTACAACAATCAACACATTAAAATAACAATTAAAATCCACTATCATAAGACTAAAAAAAACTACGGTACCACATACAATTCTATCAAGCATACTTTGTCCCAGATGAAAATAATAAAATACAGAAGCCTAACGCGTGACGACCCTTATAAAAGTCACTATTAAGGGCGGCCCCGAACTTGGTTCTGCTCAAACAACTGACAAAATTTTGTTCATATGTGACAATTTTTCACCTGATATTTATTCTTTCCCTTGCCTAATTTCCAAGGTCGTACACTTCAAAGCTAATTCTCCTCACCGCTAAGTTCCATAAAGGTGTGTAAATGGTGGGGGGGGGGGGGGTCGCAAAAATCCACTTTATCTAATACTTATAAAAGGAATTCGGTTCACGTCTGTTCGCAATGTTCTCCAAAACCGCGTTGTGTACAATACTGTGCCATACATCTTGTTAAAGGTTATTACCCCCGCAGTGACATAGGCGATATGAGAATAAATAATTTTAAATGAACATATAATTTTGAGTGATTTTTCCATTTTTACTTACTTGCACGGAGGTTAGACCAGGCACAGCCGACCTGCCTTCGGCAATGACCGGAATGCGTGCATCGTGGTCACTCATCCTCAAACACTACTATTGTTCATATGAATAACGCTTGATTTCAGTGAGGGATTTGAGCCTCTCGGGCCTTACATAATGTTTCTCGCTTTATGAAATGGAGAGTTCAACCCAAGGGATTAATGACAAAACCTAATTCAAGGTCCCAATTTCAGGAACAGACGTGGGGTGAGGTGAGTATTGGAGTGGTGTCGGAGGTTTCAGGCCTCAAATTTGACTGATACGATGAAAAAAAAAAGGTTGCGGTGGCTGAAAATAGGATACAGACCCTCTGCATATGGAGTCCCGTTGGGCCCGCTTCTGCTACTTAGAGGTATGCATATTTCTGTTTCTTTCTTCAGGAACAGTTTCCTTGCAACTACGCTCTTTACACAACGCTTTACCTATATAGGCCTCCTTCCTATATCATAAGTATCGATAGCTTATGTAGAAGCGTAAGATTTCCGCTGCAACGTACATTTAATATATCTTTCATGTGTTCCTCCCATCATCCTAATCTTTATAAGTCCAATGATAGAATCATCGAAAACCTGAATGCCCCCGCTTCTCTCATTCCGGTTCGCAATGTAAACATCATCACTGACCAGGTCTTCAAGGAAAACATACCGGGGAATGAATTTCTTGCCACGAAGACAGCCCCAAAATATAAATGTAAAAAATGTTTATACATATCTTATTGAGACAGTTTCCAACTGAAAACCTATTTTTCTGTTAACTTTTAGAATAAAAAAATATGAGCAAACATTCCACATCTCAGTAAATAATCTCCCCAAACCCGGTTATAAGCCCGGTATACCGGGTTTATCAGCTAGTTTATGATAACTAACAATGTCTGTAAAACCTAATTGTAGAACTCTTATTGGATTATTTAAATATGGCATAATTTAAATATGACAACAACATGAATGAAATACCTGAGCTGCCGTGTCAAGCACCTCAAATGTAATATTTTCACCATCCATGACAGTCTGCCCGGTGTACTTCTTTTCTGTAAACAGAAAATATATGAATAACCAAAGTTCATATAGTTTATATAGATATCTTTCCTATAAATAATTTCTATTTTCTCAAAAAAATAAGATTTAAATCAATATTGAATTTCCAGTTTCAGATTGTTCTCACAATCGATGATATGTTTTATTTTTTTTAAATACCCACTCTATCTGCTTTCATCCCATCTGAAAATAGTTATGTTTATTGTCATTTGCCTTAAGCTTAGCAAAGCCTGTAACATATTTTATAACAAAAAATCCTCATCCATCATGTATTCACGAATACATCAGTAACTACGTATACATGAATACTTACCAAGAGTTGGATCATATTCTCCGATATATCTTCTGGTGAGAAATCGGACGGTTAATGCTACAAACATAATAAACTGCATTATATGTACGGCTTGACAATTAAATTAACAAATCATATCATTTTGATATCAAAACAATTTTGATAGTTTAAAAAATAGTGAGCCCATTGGATACTGATACACTTATCATTTGGATACTGATACACCTGTGATAGTTCATAAGATAGCATGCCATCAGAATTAACAATATTTTGAAACAGGGCGTCAATACAAACGGGATGAGAGCTACATATCCCTTACCCCTCCTTTTTGCGTTTGGGGCTGATCAATATAATTATTCCCTCCACCACCCCCCCCCCCCCCCGTTCGAAGGATTAGAAAAATAAATTTAAATTAAGTGAATTAATAATTAGAATGACAGACGTTCGCTCCATTTCTGCTTTCCTGTTTGATAGACTAGCATTAACAACTGGGTTGTACATTTATTTTGTATGACATATACACACCAGTTTTAAAAGGTTATCAAGAGACACAGAGCTATGCGCTAGGCTTTTGACGAGACAGATAGATAAATGCATAAAAATGCATATATATCATGAAGTTTGTCCTTTATTTTACTTTGAAGTAACTGACAACTTTAACGCATTGTACATAACCCAAATTAAAAATAAATTAACGTGAGCTTGGGATTAGAGGCAACCTGTACTCCAAATATTTAACCTTAATACTTTTTATTTTGTTGTAATATTTAGTATATTTAGTACTTTATATAATATAGACAAAAAATAAGAGGTCTTACACCTGATAGGGCTAGCAAAAACCTTGATATTTTTTCTCCAATATTAGGGCATAGATAAATTATCATAACAATAAAGAAATATTCTATGTATATATGATATGTATTAAACTAAACATTTTTTTGTTACAAATTATCTGCTCACCACTTTTACCGACCCCCGCTTGCCCGAGCACGAGGATTCTGAAAGGTCGATGCCTGGAGGTGATGGAGATTTTACGGAGCGGAGATCTGGAAAGTTTGGGGGAAGACATGCCGAACGTGTAGCTAAACTTCCTCTTCTGTCCAGGATCTGTCAATAAATAATGTCCTCAGTTAACTATATAAATCTCCGAGAAGTACGAATATAAAGCACTTTCTAATATATAAACATAAAAAGAAAATTACCATTGAAGGACGCGTTTTTTATCCAATCATTTTGGAATACATGCAACAAATAACCAATGACCGTCTTGTAACGAATAGATCATACACGTGATAATCTGTGACTGTAAACATCATCTCTCCTGGTTTATTTGTCAAAGTTCTTTTCACTGAAAACCGCTTAAATTCCATATATTTTTTTCAATTAACAAATATTTAACATCAGATCAGCATTTGGAAGCTATTGAGATTGCTTGATCCATCGGATTCACATGTATTCCTGAAGATTTCTTCTGACAGAGAGACTGTAGAGTGTAAGTTCCTTAAGCCCATTCCTGAAGGCAAACATTGCCTGTGCTCTTCATCTTTAAAAAATTGCCCCTCTCATTGCTATTTACAGCACTACGCCCAATCTATAAGTTATTGATCCGCGCACAATGATACTTGTAGATATTAAAAAAACTCCTCAGAGTTCGCTGTAAAGCTGGTCGTTTCCGTGGTGTTCCAGATCTTACATGTAGTGCTGCATATTGCTGGCTGGAAATCTCAAGTAGCAGGGCCTTTGGGTCGGGATGGCAGCACTGTAGGGGCTGGTTGGATAAGATTGCTGAAGACATCAAGAGGCTGAATGGTGCAGTTCGCCACTTAGACCCTTGTTCCTAGCTTCATCTAACGGGACTGCCCTGATCAGTAAGCCGCCGTGTGTTTGTCTTGCCATCAGCTGATATGGTTCGTGTTAATATAACTCAAACAGAGTCGCTCTTTGTCGGCCAATAAATACAATCATGCGCAAGTTTGGCACATGTACATGCAAGATATAGGGTAATTACCTGTCTACACGTGTTTCAGTAAGTATGCATTGAAATAAATTCAAACTCCTGTTGAAAAGGTTACAAAATTGGGGGTGCCGTTTATTCGGAAGAAAACTACCTCACCTTTCGCCAGTGCGGGCAAGCACACAACATCTAAGATAAATATGTTCATGTGCAAGATTCAAACGGACCACAAATACACTATTATTTGGTGAAACCACTTCATCGGGTTGACAAATGAACATGTAACACATACAAATATTAAACATCCTTCGCCATGTGCCCTTTAAAACTAATAATAAAATTTGAAATTGAAATTATCTAAATCAATCCAGTTTTTGTGACAAAATATCTAAATTTAAAATTAAAACAATGCAATATATTTATGTAAAAAAATCCCAATATAGGAATTGTAAATTAATCAAAGTAGAAGAAACATTTTCCGATGAAAATTTCCGATAGAGAGAAAAAAAGTACTTTTTGGCAAAATATAAATTCAAAATGTAATCTATATAATTTCTCCATATTTAATTTTGTTTTTCTTTTATTCTAAAGGTATTAATGGCATAACCATTACCGCTAGTGTAATAAATTCTCATATATGAAATGCCATTTATAATGCCCCTTATCCATGCTTATTTGTGGAGCTTATGGAGGCTGGGCGTCATTTAATACAGCAGTCTAATCAATAAGCTAGGTAAATCTTCCTTTAATACAGCAGTACAAGCATGCACTAAGCTATAGGTAAATCCTCGCCGACCGTAGAGATAACAGTGCGTTTATCGCACCCGCTCGGCCAGTCCGTAGGCTGTGTTTGCCTGCGTCACTGACTGGATGAACTTCGTCTGCCATAAATGGAGGTTGGCTTATGATTACGTCAACAAGGTGAATCGACGTGGGCGGCTATACTTTGGTAATATTATGAATGATATCAATCTAAATATCAATCATTCCCAGAGGATAAGCCTTTTTTAAATAAATACAGAATTAACTCTTGCCACAGCGTGTGTTCGATCGACTGTTCAACCACTTGTTAAAGGGGACTATTCAACACTAGTATAAAACAATGTAGGAGAATCGGTTAATTCATGGTGACAGTGCTATCAGATGCTGACAGTGCTGTTTATCCTGTCTACTATTGGTCAGAGCCTCTCATGTCAATTAGAGCAATAAACTCATGTATATTTTACATTTTGCTGCCATACTTGCCACTAATTTTCACTGGTATATGTTACCCAACAGAAACGTTCTCTTTATATAACTGATGTGCGATTGAGGACTCAGATCATATGTAAACACAAATGCTTTTAACAAACGTTAATGTTTGTGGTGTCTCATATAAAATCTCTTAACCACTCTACAATAATCTTATGGAAAAATTGCAACTCTTTCTGGAGAAATCTAAAACAGGGGAATGGTAAAATTAAGTATTCTAGCCGCCATTAAACATAAAATAATTTTCTAATTTTAAAAAGTTTACGCTGAACCAAACTTCTGGCAGGATTTTAATGACTCACCAGATATTATTGCCACACTGTGTTGTGTTTAATTATAAAATCAGAGAATATTCGCAGCACGAAATACAATTAATAAAACAGCATTGTAAACAAATATGTATTTAAAGTTTAAAAAAAATACCTGGAATGTTGAGAGCATCTCTGACATCCTTTGAACTTCTCCGTGTGAACACCATAGTGACGGGGTGCACTGGTCACTTTACCTATGAAGCCCAGAGAGTCGAGCTCTTATACTAATCTGCCTGCGCCTTGCTTTGTCTTGGGCAGCAAATTTATTGAGAATTATAGCTGTGGTTATCAGCTCTATTTCTTTGTCTTTCTTCTAGTGATAAGAACTTCCAGTTCTGTTTTCTTAAGGTCTTTGTTTCGCAGAGCCTGCGTGGCGCAGTGTCTGGGTGTATATTGACCAGGGATGACTGGATAACCTGCACTTGCCCGCTCTGATGTTCTTGTTTTCAACCTGTTTCCTGGTTACCGATTTCTACACACGCCTCCGGACCTGTTTATATACAAGTGTTATCACCATGGCGGGTATTTGTTCACGCCGGTTGCTATAGTAAACTCAATGATGACTTCCTGGGCCAGCTGCTGACTGGCTGGCTGGTGGTGGGGTGGTGCTACTCACTGCCCTCTGCCACCTATTTGTTCTAGTTCTAAAACACTTGGCGTGCTTCAGCCTTATTTGGGTCTCGGAATTAGACAAAAGCAGCAATATTCTACATTTCTGTCCCGTAACAAGGATGTTTACAAGCACTGTTGTTGCCCTTCCAGCGTAGTCAACGTAAGGTTTATTCATTTACTCTGCCTACTTTGTATACGTCACAATTAACTTTAGCCGCCGACGGCGACGCAACAGTTTTCAGGGTTCTGTTGCGTCGCCGGCCCACCAAAGGGCTAACTGGGGTTATAACACGATACGATCTGTTACTCTTAGAAAGGAAATTGTTTAAAATTATTTTCTATGGTTTTAACATACCAATGTTCACATTATGTAGTATGTCAAAAGGCCTGTAATGAAAAATAACCATTCTGGACAGCATGAAAAACCTGTAACTTCAACAACTGATTTATTTGTCCAGAGGGATTTGAAGCATTAACAGTCCGGCAGACATCTTGCATTCGGTGGCAGTCCTAAACAATGTTTTACGCCTGTGTACTATAATGTTCATATTTTGCTTCCTTGGCGTAAGATAGTGATGTAATGTTTTTCAGTGGTCAAATATACAATACACATAGAAGTACTGAGCATTAAACAATTGATATATGTTAAATTTCGCAGTTGTGTATGGAGTGTTATAATCACAGTTAACTGCAGGGGCAATCTATGGACTCAAAATTGCGCGTCAGTCACTAAAAAAAAGAGCAATTGAGGAGTCCATTCTAATGGGCTATATTAACTTAGGACACCTTTTGCAAATAAAGTATACAATGTCAATTAAGATGGACCTGCCAAATGAGAGCAACTGTTCATTTTGACCTCTCTCATCAATTTGGATTATAATGTGACTATAAACACTCAGGCTGAAAGACAATGGCTCAGGGGCGGATCCAGGATTTAGGAAAAGGAAGGGTCCAACCAAAGAGGACCAATGACAAAACCTTAAAAAAAAGGTCCAAAGGTCCGGAGAAGGGGGGGGGGGGGGGGGGGGGGGTGTAGACCAATATTTGCAGCCTTAAAATGGGTTATGGCGGCTAAAAAAGGAGGTCCGGACCTAAATGGATCAGCTTCTGTGGCTCCAGATTTAAATCAAGTTATACTTGTTAGCTGTTGATATTTGAGAAAACCTAAGTAAACATCCAGGTGTTATCTCGTAAATGTATGATTATCTAAATGATATCAAAAAGAGGTCATGCAATCAAAGAGTAGTTAAGGTAATACGTGCTGTATGGTTCGGGTAATTTTGATAACATTAATATTTATTTTGATCCTTAATATTTTGAAAACGTAATAATAATAATATATAAAAAAGATGATGAATTTATCACTGTTTTACACTGAATCACGAACACATTACAAACTCCAAAATAATATCAAATATGAGATATTTGCTAAAGAAAATAAATATATTTCACCAAAGCTTTTAAGTTAACGCAGGTGTTCAGATCACCAAACAAAAATCATATGGATTGCTCGAAATCGGCGCTATCTATTATTTATTTATGGACATTAAAAGATATTGAAAGACAATTGAGGCATTTTAAACAGGTTGTTACCGTATCTTTTCTAGCTAAATAAAAACTCTCAAGAACAAATATAAAACACTTCACGTAGCCATGTAGCCAGCTGGTGGAATACACTATAACTACGACCTAAAACAGAGCTTATAGGTGAGGCCGTGGATTCCACAACTACATGTACTTAACATTGACGTGTAAGGAAGAAAAACAACGATAAAAACAACAATTTTCTCTGCTTTGAAGAAAGCAGTACACAGGTAATGGTCTAAAAGCAAGATAAAATGAGGATCCCCCTTTCCTCGCCCTGCTTGGTTCCCTGCCCATCAACTGAGAGAGGCGTTTCCTACATAAAAACATATATTTCTCAAGCACGTTCTCGGCACAAGTACTTTGTTTTCCTTCACCAAGCGTTAGCTCAAGTAGTTTTGTTGAAAAGCATTACTTAACGTCAGGACTGTCTGCATCTAGTTCTGTAGGAAAGCAATGGCTTCACAGCCTCTTTTTCTGTATGGTTCTTTATAACGGAAAGGAAGGCCTGTGCTCAATGGGATCTAGTTCACATTATGATCATTTATGATTATTAGCTTTGCACTGGTTCTATATACGGTACTTAGCAGGTATTAAAATATTACAGCTTGATAGCGAGTATTTACAACTGTTGAAGTTTCACCATTTTTCTATGGTATTTAGAAAAAGTGACATGGTGTATACGTAATTCTGGCGAGATCCTATCTCGTTCTCTCTCTGCTTCTTATAGCTTGCTTGTACTTTACTTTCTTGTTATTTTGCGGTATTCTTATGCTGTGATCCTCCTATGTTGTCTTTATTAACACTTTAGTCTCATTCTGTTATGCTTGTGTTATATTTCTTCGCTTTTTCTGTCGTTCCCTTTTGTTTCACTTTGTGTTATATATTTCTCTTTTTCAAATTTGTTTCGAGTTCTTCCTTGGTAGTGATGCCTTTTCTTTAATCTTTCTTGTTATCCTGTCTATCCGATTTATATGTCTATATACTTGCAAATCAAATCTATCGTTTGTTATAATCGTTTGTCTGTAATTTTCTGTTTTACTTGTTGCTTTCTTTTTATACCTTCTTCATTGTCAACTGTTTTCGGTGTCTGTGCTTTGTTTTGTTCCCGTCTGCATGGTCAGTATTATGTACCTAATACTTCCGAGTCATTGGGTACACTTGATATAGGGTGATGTAAACCAGCTCCACCCTCTACCAGATTACGCTGGCACCGTTAGTATCGTAAGCGGAGGGTCAGCATGTATTCAACCTATGTCAGGTATGTACCGAGGACCAAGGGTTCACCAGGTGTAGAGGGTAAACACTTGAATCATCCATCTCAGTTTGTCAGTGTTTTATTCACTCGGAAAGTATATAATTGTATATCCCACGGTGATCATTTCATAATCTGAAACACTTTCCGGTGTATGCAAACATACAAATAGATTTCATAACTGTATAAACCGAATGACTCGTACCTAAAACAATTCAAAACCGTACTTTTTAGTGCAGAAAGTATATGCAACCTTATATATATATAAATACATGTACCTTATAGGTCTGTTTAAGTTAAGCTTATCATTCCTTTACTGATGAGTATTTCATAAAAAGGGATTTTCTTTTATTCATGTACTGTGTCAGTACATTTCATTGATCTGATAAAATATATATATGATACCTGTTTCTTATACATATAAGTGTTGATTTTGCTTATTTTCTCCTATAAATATTATATTCCACCAATCTGTGTCCACCTAATTTTAGATATACTTTCCTTAAAATGTTTTATATTTTTTCTTTGAAAATAAAAACCTAAACAAAATTTAAGATAAATCTCCAGTTTATGTTTCACAGTTTTTTTGGGACACGTTTATATGATTTAACAAAACAGATGTGTACAACTTTGGTTTATATGGTCATACTTATTAGAATATTTACATGACATCATCCTGTCAGTAGCTGTTAATTGAGGAAGTAACCAGTGGCCTGACATGTTGTAAATGTAATCTGTTTTCTCATATTTTGAAAGTCTCTTAAATATTGTGTAAAGTAGGTAGGTGTTATTTCTCTTGTTGAAACTTAGGTCCTTTAATCTTCTACCCTTTAGGCCTATTAACTTTTTTTCTAAGCAAAAAAATAGGTGGTAATGAGGTGATTAATTTAAATAGACTATATAGATAAAAAAGTATGGTACAATTCGACAAATTATCATATATAAGAATATATGTGTGTTTTCCCCGGTGGTTAGGTTTGTCAGTTCATATAGTAAAAGTTTTTGATACACGTAAAGAGTAGTTCACCTAGGATTTCACATTTTTGTTTTAACAGTGTTGTTTATTCTGAAAAGTTCTGACGCTGTGCAAGAAACATGGTATCTGCAGAATTTTTTTGTATACATATATAATATATTATCATCTATCTACTTTCATCATATATCTAATTTCACCGTGCACAACTTTAATATACAGTTAAAACTACAAATTCTGAAAGTCTACATATATATTACAAAGAAAAACTTCCAGTCTTTGCGAAAACTATTACAACTCCAAAAAGAAAAGAGAAAATGACAATGTGGTTGTCTGTTTCTGAGGTATTACTTTGGAACAGGGGCGTCAATATAGGAGAGGGGTATATATGGTCAATGTAATCATCCCCCCCCCCCCCAATATTTCATATACCTTATTTTCTAAAACATTATACTTAATTAAAGTGTATGTAAAATGTGATCAAGTATATATGTTTGAAATATGTTATACAGACGCTTATTTATTTGAAATGTGTCATACAGACCTAAAGTTATATAATCATACATATATGTGTGTGTGTGTGTGTGTGTGTGTGTGTGTGTGTGTGTGTGTGTGTGTGTGTGGTGAGGGTGTTTGTGTTTGTGTGTGTGTGTGGTATGGTGTGTGTGTGTGTGTGTGTGTGCAAGTCATTCCCAAGTAATGGAAGATAAATTGACGCCATTGTTTTGGAGCGTGCAAGGCATGCAAGATATATTGGCAAGGCATTTATCGTTCTTTCAAGGTATAACAGGGTGGGATATCATCTACAAAAAAAACCTGGACGCACGTTGCTATAAATGGTATAACGTTACAACTTCATGGCACTAACTAGAATATCAGCAAAAGCTGGATAAAGCCTTCAGTCAAAAGAGCAGTGTTTATGGGTTGTAACATTAACAAGTATGAAATATTTGTTCTCACATGAATGTATATATGAACATATTTCTCTTGTTCAAGTTATAAATCTGAACAAGAGAGGTATGTGGTACCTTTGCAAGTCTGGCACCCCCAGTCTTATGCAGCACTAAGAAATCATTAAGGCAATGACCATTATAGGTTTCATAATAATCCACCAAGTGGTTCCTGAGAAATAAGCTCTGTGACCTTGAAAAGTAGTTCAAGGTCACCCATTCTCTAACATGAACGAGATTTTGTCGATATGCATCAGCACTAATGAAATTAGTTCCTGTGTTGAATACTTTTGGAGATATCCCGCTCACAAGCCAAAATTGATAAAGCCAATAATAGAAAAATTTTTAAATCAAGAAATTGTAGGTGGCGCCCCCAAACTCGTGCAGCACTTAAAGATCATCAGGACAAATGACCATAACATGTTTCATCACAATCAACAGAGTGGTTCCTGAGAAATCAGCCCCTATCCAAATAGGAGATTTGGAGATATCCAAAATTAAATAACTGATGAAAATTCTTTAAAAATCAGAACCTATAGGTGGCGCACCCAAACTCGTGCAGCAGTTACAGACTATCAGTGCCAATACTCATAGCATGTTATATAACAATCCACCCAGTGGTTCCTGAGAAATAAGCATCTTAGTTTTTTTCTATAATTAGCTCTGTAACGGTGAAAAATATGTCAAGGTAACCAATCTTCGACCTTGACCGAAATTATGTTAGTATACATCTGCACCGAAGAAATGAAATTCATACGGTGAATTCTTTCAGGGATACTGCACACAAGGTAAGAGTTAACGGACGGACGGACGTCTTGGGTGACGACAAAAGCCCTTCAACCTCTAAGGCTGAGGGTTAACAAAAATAAATGCAGAGATACGTTTTGTTTCTACTTTCAAAATCGCTGAATCTCCATTGGTATCTTTAACTGTCACTGGCTTTGTTTATTTTGCGTGAAATGTAAAGAGGCTTTTCTTCGGAGATGATAAGGACTGTACATTCACAAAAACAGGTGATGTACTAGGTGCAAAATAATGCAACCTTTTCCTCGTCGTGAAAAGAAAATCCAAGCAGTTGTGCATATAGAACTGACGGATGAAACAACTGACGCATTACCGCAAGAACATTTATGAATTGTTAGGCTTATTTTTACAAGCACCTCACATTTCCCTTTTAAGATCTTTATCAAGATCGAGTTTCTCTATGTATCAATATAAGAAGTAATTCCCATAATGCATAAGACCTAACATGTATATACCTATACACAATACATTAACAACACAATATGGATTTGTACCTTACAATAGACACTCCCAGACAAACTTGCCAAGTTTAGCCCAGTTTACTTAAAAACACTCGTTTTTTTGCGTTAAGACACGTTCGGGCGGGTTTTTCAAGGGCCGAGTTTGAATGAGCCGAGTACACTGCATGGCATCTGGCGTTGCGATAGACCCATCGCCAAAAAATGTCAGTTGAAGTTGTCCATATTTTGTCTTCAGTTGTGACATCGTTCCTAGCCCTTCTTGGCCAAAGTCTGCACATCCGAGGCGTGAGAAGTTGCATAACAACAATTACCAAAGTGCCACCTCTGTTTAACGAATTTTTCTGCATTCCAAAATGGTCTTTTCCACTTTCTAACAGATATATGAGTATAAGAAAAACACTTTTACCTTTACGTCCTATGCAAGGATTCCTTAGAGCAAGTGCATTTAATGGATACTAATTTGAATAGATTTATTTACAGATATTGATTTCACAGGACTTAGAATTTTGGTGTTTGTATATATGGTGCCAAAGTTTTCATCTTTTTTATGAACATTTGTCCAATCATTACCAAATATTTTAGACAGGTTTAATCATTTCACTGATATGTGCTAACAGATGGCACTTACTGTGGTAGCTTACTCTCTGTCAGGTGAAATGGTATTTTCTGCTTATTCCTCAATTAGACAGAAAATGTTAAAATTTTATCATTCCTATCATGGCAAATGCACCTTAGACCAAGGAAAATTAAATGTGTGTCACTTGAATAGTTTATTTTCAAAGTTGCTTCTCCATGCAAATACAAATGTTTTAAAATTCATACGCCGTGTTTCCTTCCTTTTATTTTGCAAATAAGAACCTTGCACTTCTATAATATTGGGAAGTACAAATGAACGTTAAGGGCATCTAACTGGATTTAAGCATACCCGCTTGTTAAATAAGTCCCATTTTCTCTCGAAATTACGACCATCAATGTGACCTCGATATAAAATGGTCGCAGTCTCATGTAAAGAGCGAAGACTAATATAGATAACAAAAAAGAAACGGAACCATGATCAAGTGGTCGTTATATTGAGGTGGTCGCTAAAAAGAGGTGATTGTTAGACGAGGTTTCACTGTACTAACAAACACAGACACAGCCCGAGGTTAGCAGCATCGTGTTTACACGACGTGCCTGGTTACTGGACAGTCTGACTGGAGAGACTACAGCAGCAACAGATACCAGCAATTTCCTGATGCTCATATTACCACAGCTTTGTGCTCCAACACTGGATGCTGATACCGGCTATCACAGGGGCCAGCGGGTGCCAGCCCTCCCCTGTGGATACTGAGGGGCAGTGACATCACAGTATCTGACTCCTATTAGCAAGTGGCCCTTGCTTGCAGCCTCCAGCTTCACATCTAGAAGTCAGGGCCTTGCCTGCAGTGATGTTGCTATTCGTTTGCTAATATTTGGATAAGAAGAGACAATGACATTTCAAAACCTAAATAGGTGGCCTTGTTTTATTGGTTTTTATAAGACGGGTTTATCGGCAGTTTGCTGACACTGTCTCTTAAATTATGAAAATAGTTAATCATAAGATAAGAATGATGTGTTTTTGTTATTATGTTATACGGATCTCAACGTTTTCTATGCTATGGCATTTATATAGGAATAATCCAGAAGTTATAACCTTACATTGAGACAGAAGAGCGAGTCTCTATATTGTTCTATCGAGAACCGTTCTGCCTTTTGGGTACGGCGGGGTTAAAGCCGAGGACTGCCAGGTCAGAAGTCCAACTGTAAAAACCCTAATCTCAACAATAAAGCTTAAATGGTTGTTTTCCTTGGTTACATCGAAAAGAGTAAATGTATGTGTGTATATGGGGAGAGGTCGGGGTAGGTAACATGTATGCACTCCTCACAGATTTTGCTAATGAATGAAGCATAATTTCAAAAGTTACGGGTGAAGTTTTATTTTAAGAACCACATCGTTTCAAAACAGCAAATGCACGCCTAGTCCAAGATTTACGATGTTGTTTACTTATACAAACCGTTGATTTGTTTTCTGATTTTATGTAGGGTCTAATTCTTAGTATAACATATAATTGTTAGTTATGCCACGAGATTCTCATTACCAACCAAATCTGGCCAGAAATTTAGCGAAGACTCTTGATCAGGTTTTCAGCGTAGCAGACATGCGATCGTTGCAATGGTCAGAATGTTAGGGCTTTGTAGTTTTAAGTGAATACAAGCGGATACCTCTTTCGTCCAATCCACATTTTGACTAAATATCACATCCATTATCCCGGTATTTTAGCAAAGCCTCATAATCACACATTTATATAATTCTAGGCCTAACTGACGAGTAATTGACGTCTGTCATAAAGATTTCATGAAATGAGCCACAGGCAATAGCAGCGTCGCCTGGTGCATTCTGATAACCAAGCTGAGCATGTATATATGTTACAGGCAATTTGTGAAACCAGGCATTTCGTGAAATGACTAAAATTTTTAGGCACTTCGTGAAATGTCTGTTTCACTCAGGCATTTCATGAAATGACTAAAATTTCCAGGCATTACACGTAATGACTGAAATTCGGGCCCAGTCATTTCACGTAATGCCTGGATGCTATTTCTTGCTGAATGAGAACACCCATGGTCGGTTGAAAATCAGTTTATTTTATTTTTCGCTCTTGTAACACAAAATATTGTTTTAAAACAAAGCTCTCAAGTGCACTCTGGAGCACTCTGAAGTGCAATATATAACCGCTTTTTACTTATTACTGCATGACAGACTGTTGTGGCAGCGACTGTTACACTTTTATTGGCCATGAAACACTGACACCTCCTGGAACTACACTTCTTTGACCAAGAACTTGCACCACTGCAACGCAGAAATCCTTGGCCTCCTGAAGCGCTCTTTTTCAGTGCTTCTCTTACATATATCCTCTCTTCTGTGTTGATATCAGTGTTGGTCAGTAAACGTTGTGGGCAAAGGGAAAACTGATTTCTGGTGAACTTTGACTTCAGTAGCCCAGCTTTCACGCCAATGGTGTGTGAGCTATTCAATATCTCCAAATTTGAGGACCTCGTATCTGCAATTAAAGTGAATAATAATGTTCGATTAATTCCTAAAATTGAAAAAAAATATATACTATATTTACAATATATTCTATACATAAGACAACTGGTGACAAACTGTCTAATGTTAATACACAAGGTTTATCAATATCAATTAGATGACCCGCATTTTTTTAATGTTATGCTAGTGATAATTTGAGCAATTAAATAAACGAAATAATTTTTTAAAATATTTCACAACATATATCAATTATATATAATATATAATATATATAATATATATAATTATATAAAATATATAATAAATAAAAAGTATAGATAAATAAAAATAAATAACTAACTAGACATTTCTTGGCACCGCAGGTGCCAGAGTATCCCCAGACATAGTAGGCCCCCCCCTCTCTTTATAAATAGACCCCCATTTTTAGCAGCATATACTGACACTTGGCATATTTATTGTTTCTTCCATCTAACAATCCACAATCTTGTTGAAGATGTTGGTCCTGTGACCTTGATCTTTTTAAAGATGTGTCCTGTGACCTTGACCTTTGACCTTATGACCCCAAAATCAATTCTGGTCTTGCTTTTCCAATGGGACATATGCAAGTTAAGTTTGAAATCTATACATCAATAAAGCAGGAATTTTCACCCAGAAACTAATTTTTGGACAGATGGCTCCTGTGACCTTCACCTTTGACCTTGTGACCTCAAAATTGATAGTGTTCTTCCTCTCTTGGCAGGAGATCTATATGTGCAAGATGATAGATCTGAGGTGAAATGTTTGGCTGAAAATGCATCCACATCTTTTTAAAGATGTGTCCTGTGACCTTGACCTTTGACCTCATGACCCCAAAATCAATTTGGGTCTTGCTTTTCCAATGGGACATATACAAGTCAAGATTGAAATCCATACATCAATAAAAGCAGATATTATCATCCAGAAACTAATTTTTGGACAGATGGCTCCTGTGACCTTCACCTTTGACCTTGTGACCTAAAAATTGATAGGGGTCTTCCACTCTTGGCAGGTGAACTATATGTGCAAGATGAAAGATCTGGGATGAATTGTTTGGCTGAAAATGCATCCACAATCTTTTTAAAGAGGTTTCCTGTGACCTTGACCTTTGACCTCATGACCCCAAAATCAATTCAGGTCTTGCTTTTCCAATAGGTCAAATACAAGTCAAGTTTGAAATAAATACATCAATAAAAGAAGGAATTATCATCCAGAAACTAATTTTTGAACAGATGGCTCCTGTGACCTTCACCTTTGACCTTGTGACCTCAAAATTGATAGGGTTCTTCCTCTCTTGGCAGGTGAACTATATGTGCAAGATGAAAGATCTGAGATGAAATGTTTGGCTGAAAATGCATCCACAATCTTTTTAAAGATGTCCTGTGACCTTGACCTTTGACCTCATGACCCAAAAATCAATTTGGGTCTTGCTTTTTCAATGGGACATATATAAGTCAAGTTTGAAATCAATACATCAATAAAAGCAGGATTTATCATCCAGAAACTAATTTTTGGACAGATAGCTTCTGTGGCCTTGACCTTTGACCTTGTGACCCCAAAATTTATATGGATCATCCACTATTGGCAAGTGAGCTATATATTCAAGATGGAAGACCTAGGATGAAAGTTTGGCTTAAAATGCATCCACAGTATCTTTTAAAATGCCAGTCCAGTGACCTTGAACTTTGAACTCATGACCCTAGAACCTAAAGGGTTCTTACTTTAGTGGTGGGCCATACATAAGTCATGTTTGAAATCCATATGGCTATCAACACTGGAGATATCATAAGAGGTGTGTGATTTTCACCATATATGGCAATATTCAAGGTCAAGGCCACTATCATAGGAAAGGTCATGACCCCAATTTAAATAAACATCATCCCATAACCCATACCTATGTATATGCATAATATAAAAGAAATCTGTCCATTAGTTTTTGACTTATAATGCTCACAGTACTGTAAGGTGGCAATTTTGGGGGTATTAAACGGCACGAAAACAAGTAAAGAATAATAGGTGGCGCCACCAGTTTCTGAAACATGACAACCCTATCCATGATCTTCCATCAAGTTGATTTTGGGATAAATCCATGCAAGATTTCTTGAGATATTAAAGAGTTTGTGTGATTTTCCCCAAAATTGGACCTATTCAAGGTCAAGGACACTCTCCTATTAAAGGTTATGACCTCATTTTAAATAGGCGTCGTCCTCTCACCCATATCTATACATATACCAAGTTTGGTAAAGTTCCGTGAAATATTTTTTGGGTTATCGCGCCAACAAGATTTATATGCGGCGGCGGCGGCGGTGGCGGCGGCGGCGGTGGCGGCGGCGGCGGCGGCGGGACCGGTATGAAAACATAGTATCCCCCGACTTTGTCTGGGGATACAATAATCAGTAATTTGGCATTGTTCTCAATTATTTCAGAATTGGAAAAAGCAATGTGTGGTAATGCTAACTTCTAATAAAGTAAATTAAATGTATATAATGATATCTGACTTACTTCTTCCGTATATAGTAGACATGCCTTGATTTGGTAGAAGTGCTCTGGGAGTCATTCTTCAGCTGATCAATTGTAGAGTAATATTCATCTCTAGGAATCAGATACTTCTGACACTTTGCGTACTTTTCAAACAATTCTTCTCTAAATTTAAGTTCATTAGCCATATTCAATGAGTGAACAAATGACAGCAGTTCAGTTGTCATCAAGTGACAAGTGATGAACAAAATGCTGGTCACCTCTTATACCCCCAATCTCAACAGTAAATCACTGGAGGATGTGAGCAGATCAAGGTAATCAACTGCTGGCAGACCCGTACTGTGGTTTGGACAGATTGAGCAGATCAGTGATTAGATCAGTGGCATGTGCCCATAACATTCAGCCCTAATGAGCAGATCCCTGGAGAGCATGTGTGTTACCAAACTGAGCTGTGACTATGGGCTGCAGAGATCTGAGCAGGTCAGTTGATATAGCAAACAGTCATAGTTGATAAAATATCATGATGTAAGCAGATCAGTGGTGAATAAGTGTCATTGACAATGTACACAGCCAAAATGCATGCATGGACCACTTGTGGTGACTATTTTGAAAAATAAAACACAAGAAATGAAGATTCGGTTGTTACACTTATTGCCTAAAACACCCTCAGGCAAAGTGTGTAAAAATGATCACCAAATTTCAGTCATTACGTGTAATGCCTGGAAATTTTAGTCATTTCATGAAATGCCTGAGTGAAACAGTCATTTCACGAAATGCCTAAAAATTTCAGTCATTTCACGAAATGCCTGGTTTCACAAATTGCCTGTAACATATATAGCTGATTAATTCAAGCCTGTATGCTCGTGGTTTGAGGCCTCGAGTAGGGTTACACACTGGTATACGGAGGCCTTGTACCAGCTGTCAGTATCCTCCCGCCGTTGACCTATAGTCCTTGTCAAATGTGTTACGAAACCATAGCTAAAGGTTGACTCTATCCGTCAACAACTCAAGGCTGATCTGTCTAGCTATGCCTCAGATACGTGTAGATTTCAATTATTTAGATTTATTTTTCAATACGTGTTTCTTAAATACATATCTGATAACTTTTTATGTTCTCGGTATGGGTTCAATGGTGCAAATCATTATAATGATTAACATTATGTGAATAATCTTTGAGGAAATCACGTTGATAGAGTTGCAGAAACATCATCGTACCTAGCATAACTAAATATTGTATTGTCGTAGGTTTTATAATTGTTTTAAAAAACTGCACAGGATAATTATTTGACAAAGCGGTCCTGGCCTGTTACTTAACTGACCCCTGCAGCTATATGCCTGTATGTAATGCTGCAACAGCCGAGCAGCCTCGTGCTCCGTAACGTGATACACAGATAAGAAACTGACAGAAATCTTGCTTCTGAAGGTCGCGGCTTCTGCACATTGATATTTGTTCAGCAATATCTATCTTGCATTATTGGTCGCCTTTTCTTTTGCATGTTTTTTTTTTATTTTACTATAAATGTTAAACAAAGGAAGACATATAGCTGCATGTCATTTCAATATTTTATTATTTGTCATGCATATATATCGCATGGCTAACCAGGAGAGTAGGACGAAGAGTGGTCTATCCCGTTATAAACTACCCTTTAATTTTGTCCCCAAAAGTATGCGACATAATATATGAAAATTATACTGAGGAAAATGAATTTGTTCTGTGTCTATCTGCTGCATGCAGCATTATGAATTTTGTTCAAACTTTTTTCAACTAATAACCTTATACACACACATACACACACACACACACATATATATATATATATATATATATATATATATATATATATATATATATATATATGTTGCATCATATATCATATATTCGTTAATTTTAATGAAGATATTTTATCATTTTTAAAATATTGCACCGCTCTCTTCATTGCTGACTATAAAAAGATTCAGGATATATTGTTTTATGTACAGTTACTGACAGTCATAAATCGCTGGTTGCATAAACATGTTATGAAAGCGGTTATAAAAGACTTATATAACGACCTAGTGCTGACCCCTAGCGGTGAGGGGAGAGGGTGTATAAGTATACGGCTTTGTTCTTCACCCCTCACTCCTATTCTCACCACATACAAGAAGACAAGGGACCACAGACCATCCATCCAGCATGCATATTGCCCTAGCCGTGGTCGCTATCTTGTCTGCGATATTCTGCAATTTGCCTGTCGCTCAAGGGTAAGTAATTAATTTTGAGTTAAAATATATAGCTGCATGTGGTTACTTACGCTATCTGTGATAATTCACTCAACTCTAGTTAAAATCGTTGGTAATTTTTACAAACTTAGTTAAATTCTTAGTAATGTACTTAACTGTTGGCTAATCCCTGATTTTCTGCTCAGCTGTACGTGTCCATTTTTCATGATGCACTGAACTGTACTTTTAAACCTTTGATTATGTATTTTTTGTAAGCTTTAGTTAAATCCAACTGTAATCAAATCTTTGAAAAGTTACTCAACTACCGTAAAATCTTTGATAATTTATTTAACTGAAGTTAAATCCTCATAATTTATGTATTCAACTGTGTATATTTTTAATTCTTGTTTTTGTACTCAACTGCACCGCTTGGCGAATATCCTGTATCAACCGTAGTTAAATATTTGAAAATGTTAAAATTTCAATAAATTTTCTATTATTAACCCAACTGTATTTAAATCTAAGATAATTTTCTTAGTTGTATTTAAATCTGTGATAATGCACTCTCCTTTATGTTTGTTAAACCGATGATCCTGTATACTCTTGTAGTTGAATTATTGATAATGTACTCAACTGTTTATTAATGATAATATACACAATAATGAATTCACTCAATTGTACTTGGATCCTTGATACTAATATACTTATCTGCAGCTAAATCCTTGAAAGTATACTTAAGTTAAGTCATAAATGCTAAATAAACTCTATTTATCAACTTTTTTTCATTTATCAAATTACTTAACCCCATACATGTCAAATATCAATATGTATGAAAAATGGTAAGGTCTAATACTACTTCAATACTCAAAGCAGTGCAGAAAACTCTGCAGGGAGATAGTGATCAACTATTTGACAGATGAAAATAATTCATTATCCTAACAATTCTGGATACATATGAGAGAAAGAGTGTAAGTCTTCAGACATTTGATAATCAGACACATAACCCTGTAAAATGAGTATTCAAATGTGTGAAAATCGTTTTGAGAAAACAAAGAGAAACTGCATGGGTTTATTTGGATAATTCCAACCGTGGATCTATGGGTTATGTTTAGTTTTTACAACATGCCCTAGATGGCAGCAGCATAGCAGGCAACAACATTGACGAGATCGTTGTGTATCTCAAAATCGACCACCTGTGAAAATGTGATAAAATTACATATGAGATTTTGCGAGTGAGTCTTAAGGGAATACTGATATGAACAGAGAATTGTTCATTTCGAAACATTTAGAATTTGCGACATTTTAAACAGATGTTATGTTTTTTTATATATTTCAAAGAATGTTCTCCTTATTTCATCATAAATATTTCTGCACTTCTATCAGACAAACATTTTAACTCCCACACTCATACTCAATGGAAGCATGGTAGACTTTGGAATTATATAAATCCATAATTTAAGTTTAGATTGAAGGCGTTCACTGTCTCTACCGTTTGTATTGGCATATTCAGTTGTATTAAAAGAAAAAAATAACTTTATTGTGTTTACATTTTTGTATTTCGTGGGACATACATTATCATATGGCTTTCTTTAGGCATTTTCTTAACTTTATATAAACCTGTAACAAATAAGCTTCATTCTAACCCCCCCCCCCCCCTTCCTAATTGTCCAAATGTTAAAGTTACCCTCCATATGGATTTCCGGAAACATGTATCATTGCATACATGGTGTTTATGTGCATGTATGTATATTTGTGTATATATGATATATGTGTGTGTGTGTGTCTGCGCGCGCGCGCGCGTGTGTGTGTGTGTGTGTGTGTGTGAGTGTGGAACATATGTAAGTATCTTATAAATATTTTAAATATATATTGTTGTTTCTGTAGAGTCCGATGGCCTCGGGGATGCACCAAGCCCTGTGGCTCGCTGATGACCCCGGGCAGGGCTTACCGTTGGCGACGAGATGAGACTGACCACTGTTTCCCGGAGAACAACTCTGACCATATGGTGTGCTGTACCCACATACAGAACCCCCGGAACATTTACAACCGTCACGACCGCTGGGTGGCGTACCGTAACCCTCTGTACGGCCCGATCATGCGAAACAGCAGGGACCCCAACAACCTGTCGTGGTGCACGTGTTCTGTGTCTATCTGTATCAACCAGCTGAATGGAACAGTGGAGTGGGACAGATGCTGACAGCGTGTACATAAGCTAAGATAGAGCAGAAAATGGTGAATATAATGACTGAACCAGTCTGTTATCACACTGCCAGGCTACAATTTCAGCATAATCATGTGTTTTTCTGTAAATAGGAAAATGCGGGTGGCATTAAAGTTCACTGTTTATATGTAAATGCACTGTGCTATTTATTGATATACATGGTGAAAAAAATGATGTTAGCCTATTTTTGGTTACCACAAGTATCAGGAATGTTATATATGTATTTTTCATCTAACATAAAAACGCACGTGCTGATTTCTGCTTCTGTGACATAGTCGTGGTGCGTCTAATTTAGGGTCCAAGTCCTAACTCTCCCTGAGTTAGAGTGAAATTGGAAAGTGAGAGAGAAATAATGGAAATGAAAATGAAGGAGAGAAATTTAGAATATAAACAAAGGTTAATTCGTATATATATATATATATATATATATATATATATATATATATATATATATATATGTATATATATATATATATATATATAAACATAAGTTTGGCCGTTATTGATTTATGTTAATGTTGTATGGTGTTGCTTTATACCTTATATAAAGAATAATGGCCAATGGTTTCCATTATGTTCACTGTAATATGGTCACTATAAATGCTATGTATATATGTTAAAGTACTTTTCTTTCTCTAGACCTTTTCACTAAAGTCTGAACGTGCACATACATCATGCATTTCATTCTTCTTCTCTGATCTATATGCATTAGGGAGATTTTTTACAACGATTTAATAGTGTATCAGGAACAAGTGATGTATTATTACCAATAAATGTTTTCTATTTTCTTACAACTCTTTATTATGTTATTTGTTTTGGTGACTCATGTTAGTGAATGTTATAGACGTCTTATTAAAGAAAATAAAAACAAAATAGAAAATCCATCATAATATAGTGGTGCTCGGGTCTAATTGCATTACCCCCCCCCCCCCCAAACACACACAGGCACGCGCACACAGATCCTTTTGTTTAATCAACCCAAACGCCAATAAGGACAGACTCTTATAGATGCAGCATAATATATATATATATATATATATATATATATATATATATATATATATATATATATATATATACCTTACATATACTTTATATAAATCCAATAAATCCCCCATCCTTCGCGGCTACATCTGTGCTGTGTGGTCACCTGCACACCAGCCCAGTAATATGAGTTGACGATTGACCACATGTTATATGTGTCTACCTTAGTGTTATACATACATAACACTGACGTAGACACGCTTGTCTTGGCCTTGGTACGTACGTCATATTAGAAAGAATTTAACTTTTACTGTACCGGTACATTCATGATATTGTAACAACATGCAGCTTAATACAGTAGGACAGAAATCTTAGGAATCAATTATAACTAAAATGCACCAGAATTTATAATTTTCCCATACCCTCCCTTACCGGGGTATAAAGTCCACAGACCCCCAACCCCTCCCCTCGTTCCACACACACACCGAACCTTACAGGGCGGTTTCGATTTTGTCTACACACATACACCTAAAATAGCTATGGTCATATAAATATGAACAACGGAAATATATTCATGATCAACACACTCTGCATACTTGTAATCATTATCATATTATACTTATATAATCGGTTTTGTGCCAAATGTCATTTAATGCGGAAAAGATACATCTATCTGAACTGAAGTTGGGGAATCATAATCCATGAATCCTCAGGTGACGTCACGGTCCGGGTACCATGCACAGCCCGATCAATTATTTTATAGTTACATAAAGGCGCCGCGTGGCATTTATGCAACATAACAGTGGCGACACCTGGCGGTCCAATTGTGAGGCATATAAAGTCAGCCAGCTTGGTGTGGATGCGGGTATCATCTTCCGCACTGAGGAAACAGAACTAGAAGTAAGGCCTGCAGGAGACAGAACTGACAAAGCAAAACTTCAACATGCATGTCTCACTGACCATCAGTGCCATATCTGTTGCAATAGTATGCACATTAACAACAACAGAGGGGTAAGTGCATTAAGGTTTTATTTGTAAACAACTTAGGGGGCTGACTTTATATAACAACACCCACACATATATGAATCACTGGGCAGCAGTTCAAGTTTATAAAGGGATGGCGCGGGGATTCAGGTAAACCTTCAGTAATTGAAAATAGTTAAATTATACCAGATAATGTCTAGATTCCAGGGCCGTCCCGTTTATATGAAGGAATAGATGGGATGTATGTTTGGTCAGATATCAGCCGGTCACGCGGCCATCGAACCAACACAACGTGATCGGGGCTCCAAGCACCTACCTACATAAACGAAGGATGTCTTTGTAGCCATATTTTATCAAACATTTAGCCGAGCCATCGCCCTTCAGTTTCAAACAAATATTTTAAATTTTTACAGGTCCCAATTTTTACCAATATGAGCTCCTGTAGGTAAATATCCTAGAGTTCCGGGTAACTGAAGTCTTTGTTTACTATATACCACGCCGCGCGCCCGGGCCAACTATACGTATATACTAGTTGTATGTATTCAGTTACAATCCAGGTCAATGACCCCCTGCTTGAGCACCAATGCACGCACATACTGTAAACATGTGGAGTTCGTATCTTCCCGGAGCAAAACCAAATTGTCATAAATTTCATTTGACGATATATTTAATCCATTCAATTTCAGTAATAACGTTTCACCAGTAAAGAAGACACAATGAAAAGTACGAAAAAAAGTGATTCTCAGTGCAAATCATGGACCCCCAGATTAAGGCTTGGTGGCTCAGACTTAACAATAAATCCGTGTCATTGTTGCCCTTCACATTTGTAAATAAGAAGTCTTATTTCAGCAAACTTGTTAATCCGCCTGTGTTATATAAAACAGTTCAGTGACGTCAATTTATCTTCAAGGGTGGAATTATGAATCACAGGCGTTGGACGATTTTTTTTATAAACACACACCCACACGCACACCTACACACACATTTATATTACAAATTTTCCAATTAAGTATAAGGTTTTATCATATAAGGCAGTATTTATTTCCATTTTTTTTTAATATTTCATAGTAAACCCAGATATGGAACCAAAGCCTATAATTCTAATTATTAATACATGTATGTTTCATTTCCAGTATATAAATAGTATTCTCTGAATGGCAGGGGTCTGATTACACTGAACATCTCCCTTGCTGAAACATTGGGTGATATATATATACAACCACCCGCGTCCTTGTATTGGCGCTGCTGAATCCCTAGCCTCATGTCTGCGCTTATAAGTCTACTTAGAACATACCGCAATTTAGATATTATAAAAATAAATGTTTATTTTATTGTCGAACAAGTTGCTATAAGTGCTATATATATAAATATATATATTTATATATATATATATATATATATATATATATATATATATATATATATATTTTATTCATTCATATTCAAGCACCTATTTAATAATGCTAAGCTCGGTCGGCCTGTAAATGTTCGTGTGTCCTAGACATCAGTTGCCCCTCCCCCCCCCCCCCCCCCATCCTGCTGTGAATATAACCTAATTTTAGGATTTGGGCGTTTTCCATAAAAGTTATATTCCGCACTAAACTAAGCCGAAACACGCCCCCTTTCCACCAGATTCTCCACATATAGTTTCTTGTCCTGCTGAACGATTTATGTACCGGTAAATGGACTTATTTTGTAAATGGAGCTAATTATAATATTGTATTCTCCACAGTCTGCGATGGCCGAGGGGATGCACAAAACCCTGCGGATCCTTGATGACACCGGGGAAGTCTCATGGTTATAGAACAGACGAGACTGATCACTGCTTCCCGGAGAACAACTCGGATCACATGGTGTGCTGTACCCACATACAGAACGTCAAGAACAAATACAACACTAAAGACAGGAGTGTAGCTCATCACAACCCGCTGGAGGGCCCTATCACCCGTAACAGCGCGGACCCCAACAACCTGTCCTGGTGCGTGTGCTCAGTGTCCATCTGTAGGGATCAACTCAACGGAACTGTAGAGTGGGACCGGTGTTAATCCTATATGACTTTTGATTGGTGGAGGTATACGCGGGTTCATGTTGTTTCAGCCAAAATGCAAATATATTGAAGCCTGTATTTGTTTTCCTATTAAGTAAGATCTGAAGCGCACAAATTTGAATACTTGGGAGAATAGTTTGGCAGCTCAGGGATTATCTCAAATGTATTTGAGGGCGCGGTATGTGTTGGTGTGTATGTTCCGTTTTCTAAAGGCGTTACGTGTATGGGTTATTGTCTCATTCAATCCATTTTTATCATATAAAAATTAATATTTTAGTCTTTGGGGAAAGTTGTCGCTCCTTGTTTCGCGGACTTGATTTAAAAATGACTCCAACCATAAACAAACTTCGTGTTTAAGTCTGCATGGCCTGTATTTCAGGCATTCGCATATATACACTTGATTCTATGCATGCAAACGAGAAAAATGTAAATTTGGATAGATCATGCATTTATTTTTTTAATTATTTCTACTTATCTATACATCATAAATATGTAAAAGACGGAACGAATAAAGTATGTTTTTACATCTACATCTATGTTTCTGACTCCTTTTTTAGTTTCCGCAGTTGTACCAGTTTTATTAAAAGACCAATTATACGCCCATGTGCTCAGAAGCGGACCTCTGTTAGTCAACGATAACATACAAACAGCTGAGCACGTGCATTTGACGCTACGTCAGTGTGCTTCTGAGTTAATATAGTCAGGGAGAGGACCAGGATTTTGTACTCGAACATAGGGTGATATGAAAATATGAACCCTCTCGGCAGCTGGAGTGTCCCCTTAAATTCCCTGGAGTAAAGTAGACATCAAATATAAACGGAGACGGTAATCTGTTACAATTAATATAAACTCTTGCGAAGTCAAATTTAACTTGGTAATATTGATGCTTGCATAAAATGCTATATGTTCATTGTTTGTCTTTCACAGGAATGTAAAATGGCAAAAACTATTTCTGATAAAATCATAAATCGCAAAAATAAAAATGTGAAAGCAAAATATTACTGGGAAATAATCATGTTTATAATAATACAAAGAAAAAGAACAATATCAAACAATATCAAAGCAATATAAATGTATAAAGACCTCTGCGTACCCAGGATACAATGACCTATTGATCTACCCGTGCGAAGTAAACCAACAGCTGGCTCTGAAAGCATGACCAAGTGATGCATGCTGGGCCACGTGATCTACAATACAGCATCTATACACTTATCAGGACCTGAACGTCCTGAATAACGGTCAATGGTTCACGTTCAGTGCAAGTCACAAACTATCAAACATACACACACACACACAAATACATACATGCATGTGAACATCAACTGATGGATAGTGTGACATTATATGTCTGCTTACACCCTCTCCCTGTTCCCAATTGTGTAACTGTCTGTCCATCTGTGCGCAGCTGCCTGTCTCTCTCTGTCTCTCTCTCTATCCTCTATCTGTTTCTCTCTCTCTCTCTCTCTCTCTCTCTCTCTCTCTCTCTCTCTCTCTCTCTCTCTCTCTCTCTCTCTCTCTTTGCCTCGGATATATATAAATATGCGTTTAAGGATGTGCATGCGAGTGTGAAATGAATTCAAACAAATTTAAAAAAAGTGGTGAATATTGAACATCAAAACACATTGCTTACGACAAACCAGCTTGTTAAGTCGTTTTAAATATACCTCCATCAACGTCATACTTGTGTGGCGTAGTCAGAGGGCCTTCCTTGATTCATATGAATTTTCAGTACTAGGTGTAAGTGATGCATGGTTCCAATTGACTGGGATTATGCAGTCCAAGCTCTTAGAGCATGTTCAACCCTATAGATTCTTGAGCAGGAGACCATGTATGTATAATAGTGTAGACGGGGATGTATTTCCGTAGGAATTTGATGCCCAAATTGCGAAAATGACTGATTTAGCATTAAAAGGATATGTACTAATGAAAAATATTAAGTTACAAATGTTCAGATCCCTCTGAAACCCAAAATCCAAGATGGCCGACTTTACCAATGGGAATTATTGAGTGTTGTGGATATAGTGTACTTCCACGTTTACCGAACGTTTTCTTAGGAATTGAATAAGACAGTTCCCGCTTTCAATTTATTTGCACTTAAGCTGATTAATGAATGCAGGTTTTAGTATTATCGCCAGACAAAGTCTGGAGATACTGTGGTTTAGGCAAGGATGCGCCGCCGCCGCCGACGCAGAGATTTCGTTTGGACGCGTTAACTCAAAAAATATTTTCAGGGATCTTTACCAAACTTGACATGTGCATAGATATGGGTGAGAGGACTACGCCTATTTTAAATGGGGTCATGACCTTTACTAGGAGTGACCTTGACCTTGAATAGATCCATTTTGGGGGAAAATCACACAAATTCTTAAATATCTAAAGAAGTCTTCCATGGATTGATCCAAAAATCAACTTGGCCGAAGATCTTGGACAGTGTTGTCATGTACCGGAAACTGGTGGCGCCACCTGTTATCATTTTCTTGTTTTCATGCCGTTTAATACACCCTTCATTACCACTTAACAGTACTGTGAACATTATAAGTAAAAAAACTAATAGACATATTTCTTTCATATTATGCATATTGTTACGGAACCTAATATAAACAGATCACGTATACGTGATGAACACAAATTTTGTAATGGAGATAAAAAAATCAGATTCTGTAACACTAGGCAGCGTGAAATGTCTAGGGGAATGAATAAAGAAGTCAGTGGTTTTTTGTTAACAAATAACCAGAATTTCTTCTTAAAACAACCCTAACATTACAATACATTAAATCAATACAATTATACAGTAAAACAGCGGTATAACAACAAATCAATACAATCACACAGAAAAATAATCAATGTGCACAGTACCTGGATCCCAACACCGTCACAACGATAAGTTCCTTAAATGTATACTCTCGGAGAATGACAGTCCAGCGTAAAGCTCTTGTAACAATCCAGAAAGTAAACTGAAGTCCAAATGCACAAAATCCAAGAGAACCTCTGAAGAAAATCTATAATTGCCGCACACGTCGGATAAGGTCCCAGAAACTGACACGCTTTTGCGTCCGCTGGAAAACTTCTCTGCTCTCTGCTCCCGGCCCTAAAACACAGCCTCTTTATATACTCTTCACCCCAAGCCGAGAATTTTCCACCTCTAGAACATTCGAAGAATAATACATTATACACGTTAAGCACGCGTCACAAGAATTATCTAGAAGAACATAGCCGTGTGTATCCCCACACACCAGGGTCATCACGTGACCCACGACCAGATGTGAAAGCCCAAGGCTAACATGACAAAAGAGCCCAACCAGCACGTACTAAACACAGAATGCAACAAACGGCCCGGCGAGGGCGTCACAACACGAGCTACGCCCGTGCCACACAATGAAAAGAGCACCTGTAACACTCCCCATCCTGTAAGATCACAATCACTAAAATTTTACAACATCTCAAAAATCATCTTATTTACAACATTACATAAACATCTTGTTTACAACATTTCATAATCACTCGATAAGCAATCAGCAAGTACATTGTCTTTCCCTTTAATGTGTACGATATCAAGATTGTTATCCTGTAAGAACAAACTCCATCTCAACAATCCCCGATCTTTACACTTCAACTTGTTCATGAACGTGAGGGGATTGTGATCACTGAAGACAATGATAGGCCTGACTGATGAAGTAACATAAACTTTAAAATGTTGCAATGCCAAAATCAAAGCCAAACATTCTTTTTCAATAGTGGAGTAGTTTTTCTGGTTTGCATTAAACTTTCACGAGAAATAACAAATTGGATGATCTATGCCATCATTGCCTTCTTGTAACAACACAGCACCAGCAGCAGTATCACTAGCATCCACAGCTAACTTAAAGGTACAGAAAAGTCTGAAACTGCTAAAACTGGTGAACTTTGCAGAATTGCTTTCAAATTCTGAAATGCACTTTCACACTGAACATTCCATACAAACTTTTGTCTCTCCCCTAACAAACTAGTCAAAAGTTCAGCTACAGCAGCAAAATTTGGACAAAACTTCCTGTAGTACCCAACCATACCAAAAAAAAGGCATTATTTGCTTTTTGTTCTCTGGTCTAGGAAATGCAGAAATAGCACGTATTTTACCATCAACAGGCTTACCCGACCCTGCCCTACAATATGACCCAAAAATGTTACTTGTGCATGACAAAACTCAGATTTCACTAAGGTGGAGTTTTTCGAAGAGGTCGCGAAAAATTTGCAGATGTTTCTCCCAGGTGTCGCTGTACACGATTAGGTCATCAATATATGCGTCGCAGCCCTGAATGTCCTTGAAAACCATATGGATGAGGCGCTGGAACGTTGCTGGCGAGTTCTTCATGCCAAACGGCATAACTTTACACTGGCACAGTCCTTGCGATGTCACAAATGCGGACACCTCTTTCGCTCGATCTGTCAGCGGAACTTGCCAGGATCCTCTTAGCAAGTCATACTTGGAGACATATCTGGAGCTACCGACTCTATCAATAAAATCATCCTTCCTCGGAATCGGGAACGTGTCAGTCTTGGTGACAGAGATCAGTTTTCGATAATCTGTGCACATGCCGTAACTTCCATCAGGTTTTGGCACAAGAATACAAGTTTAAACTCCAGTTACTGTTACTAGGTTCATTAATATATCAATAAGGGATGCATGAATTGGTCTAAAAATCAAATTGACTGAATATCTAGGATAGCTTTGTCTTTTGCGGAAGACAGGTGGCACCACCACTCTTGTTTTTGTGCCTTTTAATACCCCATCATTGCCTCTTGACATTACTGTGAGCATTAAAAGTATAAAACTTATGGACAGATTCGGCTGAAATTGCATGTACATTTATCTTGCGTTTTAAGACTGGTGGCGCCATCTGCAACCGTTTGCCGTGGCGTCCATCTGTACATGTGGTTTTGGGTGAAAATTGCTCATATCTCCGGAGTGGTTCAAGATATTGGTCTGAAATTTGACATGTTCATCCATCTTGAAATTTTTCTCATAAACCAGACAGGTGGCGCCACCTACCTTCCCGTTTATGTAGAATAAATTAATGCCCTTTTCTGAGGAGTGATTAGTTCTATTGGCCTGAAATTGTGCATATCCATAGATCTTGGACTCCTTCATCTTGTACATAAGACTGATGGCGCCATCTGCAATCGTTTTGCCATGGTGTCCATCTGTACATGTGCTTTCGGTGAAAATTTCTCATATCTCCAGAGCGGTTCTAGGTATTGGCCTTACATTTGGCATGTATATTAATCATGAAAAAATTTCTCGTAAACCAGACAGGTGGAGACCCCTGTGACCACAAGGAATCAATGATGACCATCACTGCAGTCTTTGCATAAAAATAATGCTATTATACTGCAACTGTCACTTAAAACTTAATTATATTGTATCTATTTATACGTTTTTAAATGTGCTCTGTCGATTGCAACTGAAAAGGAGTTTTTATGACCCCAGGTTTTCAAAAAAGGGCGGCAATAGCAATCTTAACATAGAGATAATGATAAAATAATGTAACTGTCGCATAAAACTTAATGATATTTGGATCGATTTATACATTGTTAGAATGTCTTCTGTTTATTGCAACCTACCAGGAGTTGTCGGAAGCTCACAGAGGGTACGCAAGATCAAAGTCAAATGTATGTACTAATATCTTAAAGCATAAATTATCTTTAGCTCTACACTGTCATATGTTATGTGATATGGTGATAAAAAGAAAATAAACCTTGTGAAAATCCTGCTCGTGATCTCTTTTTCATATTTCTGATCTCTCATAGTAGTACTACATTGTCTAGGTGCCTACCATATTACAACAAACCAAACATTTAGAATTAATTTTCTTGGTTATAACGAAGATTCCAAGATTCCAAAAGCCTTGTTGGTGTCTTGATACAGAAATATTCAGGCCATATTAAACAAGTGCCTTGTAGAACAGTGGGATCGGTAGAAACTGTTGTTTGGATGTTTGATATTTCTTTATAGTTTATCTGAATATGAGCTGAAACAGGATTAATTGTTACAAGTTATAGATAAGGTACTTCTTAAAACTAAAAAGATAATACACACACAAAACTAATCAGCCATATTTGATCAGCAGAAAAAAAGCACATCTGCATATGTATAATGGCATATAAGTACGCATTTTTATTAAAGGAACGTTTGGAAAGGAACGGGAAGACAAATATCTACAGTACACTAGTTGGATAAAACGGACCATGTAGATCCAGGAAAAAGACCAACACCACGGGTGGAATCTTTTTTTTATATTTTATTTTGGTTGAGGTAGCCGCCTCAATCTTTAATGCAATCTTAACTACATATACATATGTACATCTGCAGATTTCCATTCCGGTTTCGGACTACGTGAGAGGGCAATATCACAGGCTTCATCTCATTTTATATCCTTACGTTAACCATGCCCAAATGACTACTGCACATGCGGGTCCTGGGTGCGTAATCACCCCCATTGCTGGGTAATACCACCGAGGATCCCCCGAAAGGCGCACTCGATTTTGAGTGAAAGACGCCCGTTGGGCACGACCTTCCCATTACGCCCGGATGGAATGACTGTGCATCAACCAGGGGATGCAAATGCCATAATAATATAAACCATCAGCTGTTTCCGATGGTGACCCCCCCCCCCTTGAGTGCTAACACCTCTCATGTAATTTGATTCTTTTCCAATTTATTCGTGATTAATTTTGTTTTCAGATTTCATTTTTATTCCCCAGCAATTAGATTATGAATTGACTTATGTGTGATTTGCACCGTTAAGATAACATCTAATATTTGTTTACTTAGGAAGGGGGTCTTTCCTCAATTGCATTCTGCGTGAGTGAGGCACAGCCTTCCCGTTAGTCTGCAGGTCGCCAAGTCTGGGTTGGTGTCGGCTGTAACTCTTACATGTGCTCTGCCTAGACTGCAGAAGTCATTAAACATAGACTTCCACATCAATTATTTTACTACGAAAATTAAATTTAAGTGTTGATATTTTAAGTGGTTGACGTAGATGCGCATTTTCACCGATGAATCAACATGCAACATACAATTGAATGTATGGACCGGGCAGTTTATATCTTTTAAGTTTTAACTTGTAAAAATATAAATATTAAAGCTAAGCTCCCCTAAGGTTTAACCACATTATCCAAAGACATTTAATGGAATAATACTTGTGGAGCAGAAAATCCTCATTTTTCTTATTTGAATAATGCCTCAAATATTCCTCTATAAATTGCATATTTAAAACTCTCTCCCTATACAGGAAGCATTATTTATATCAAGGTTTTTTTATATCGTGTGCACAGATAATCGTTGAAGAGAAAACGTTTTGAGGCTCTTATCGTGCGATTATACTACCGTATTGTTACAGGTGTTTTGTTTCATGAATTGACATTTGATTTCAACATATTTTCGAATTTCTGTGTCTTTAATCCCCCGATATTACCAACGATATTACCAACATATATAACAGGTATGTAATAATGAATATGATCATGCAGTAGAGTGTTTCTAAATAAAAGAAGGAACCTTCACCAGAGATCTTTCATTGTTTCTCGTTTTTCAAGAAGAGCGGCGCAGATTGCCCAATGTAACACTAAATATCTAACACAGCATCGGCCTTCGTAGTTTCATGGTCAACGGTTTCACCAAATAATTTATATAATAGGACTGTATAGAAGAAAAACAAGTATTTCCGATGGTGCCACAGACTGTCTTTGGTATTGCTGTACCTTAGAATTGACATATAATACATAATTTCAACCATGTTCAAGATAAACACATGTTGACTTTACCTAAATAAATATACATGGTTATTTGAAACAGTTATCCTTTTATCATATATTTCACTACCCATCTCAAAAATATTCGAATACGTTCTCAGTGTATCTTGCAACCAGCTGCTGTGGCATTCTTGTTTTCCTAAGCACGCGCATCTTCTGGTCGACGCAGACCTGATAGTAATTCCTGATATTATCATCCGTGGCATATAGTGGTTTCTAAATCTTGAGGTGCTTGGTCCCGATTATCCGACATTAACCTTATGGGGTTCTTAAAGGTACATGTATTTGAACTCGCCAGATAATAAATAATAATAATAATAATAATATAAAAAATTTATATAGCGCCAATTCTCCGATGGTCAGACTCAGCGCAATTCACACACACATACCTACAAACAATTTCATGGAAATCTACTCCCTGTGACCGACCCAAGGGGAAAAATGATGCATATTATTTACCAAAAGCTTGCCGAAAGATATACGTTTTTAAATTAGTTTTAAATGATACAAGAGATGGAGATTTGCTAACTGTAATGTGAAGTGAATTCTTAGTATTTAATTTACATGTGCACATAATTTTTTACGGACCACACCAGTTTGACCCTGTGCACGTGCAGATGTGTTTTCTTCTTTCGTTTGCCGCCATTCTTTTGTCAGGGCAGCATATTTTTCTGTTTTACTCTTTCAATATTTTTGTGAAAATTACAATAATATCGGACCTATTTCCGTCCATATTCAGGTAAACTCCAAAGATATTCAGACAAAGGTTTTACTGAAGCTCCTCGAAGTGTACCAGGCGTTTGGATTAGTTAACATGCCATAAATTGTTCCTGTATCAGGATCAACAAGGCTGTTTTAATCGTTTTTTACTAACCACACAAATTGATTTCAAAATGGTTGTTTCGCATTAATACTGTTGACGATTAATGTAGGGGATGACCACACACATAGTAGTATAAGCGGATTGAACGCTCTGACGTTTTACTTTCTTTATTTACCAATATCGGTTTTAACCACCAAATGGAGGTTCACTGAAACAGAACAAAAAAATATAAAACTTTCTAAAAGATACTATGTAAAAATATAAGTAAACTTCCCTGGGAATTGAAATAGTATAAAACTGACAATGACAGATACAATGAACAAATATTGATAATTCCTGTGACGTTAATGTAACATATTGACCACTGTTATACGTGAAACAGTATTAACATAAATGTGTCACAAATTCAGCGTGTACAAACAAAATGAATATGCCTGAAAGAAATTAAATATGTTGAGACTGTATTACTATATTACGGTATTTCCTCAAGACATTTAGCATATCTTTACAGCATATTAAAGTATTCTAAAGTATTCATTTAACACATCAGGAATTTTAACGTTGTTCATACTACTACACAGGAATGGGCTGGTCATAATATGGAAACGGTCAGTTATTCGTGACCTACATATGCTTTCTTCACAAATAATACAATATCAACAACATTTTGAGTATAGTATTTTCAAATATAACTTATTATAATTTGTTATTTACATAACGCTACAAAATAGTGCTTATCTGGTCCCCCTACAGACATAAATATCTCCAAATTACGCCTCGTAATTGTCGTAGTTGTCACCATGAACACACGTGTCGGTTTTCCACTTAACCTTCACCTTGTTAAAATTCATCAGAAAAGGGTATCCCCGTTACAATCTGTTATCCGTACCCTCCACCAGGAGGCGCCATCGGACCGAAATTATACGATGCAGAAAGTATGCAGAACGTATGCAATACCCATGTAAGTCCGTTACATATATATACCTGCCCCTCAAATGTCACCTACACCTGACATATAAATGTGACAATGTGACAAACCTATTGAAACCCAAGTGCAATGGTTCTTAAGAAACAATCTTACAAAGTATCCCTTATTTTAAAAAAATGGATATAAATCAAAAAGTCTAGAAAACAGAGTTTATTCACTGGCCTGGTCAGGATTGTGGACCTCATTTTTAATTCAACGCACCGAACCAGACCGTCTTTTCCTGGTAATGTCTTGTGTAAACGACCTCACGGCTAGAGATTCCTTGGCGTGTTCCCATCCTACAAATGATTAATATCACCTGGTTTCAAATTTCTCCCGGATTTCAACCACTTCGAACGAAATTGTGTAGTTGGCAAATATTCCCGTATCCATCGGCGCCAAAACACATCGGCCAAATACTGCACCTGACGCCATCTTTTGCGGTACATGTCATCTTTCACGAACAAACCAAGAGGCAGTGACGGACCAGCTCTTAACAGAAGCAAATGATTTGGTGTTAAAGACTCCAAATCTGATGGATTTGTTTGATAGGTTTGTTAGTGGTCTGCTATTGACGATGGATTCCACCAAACACATGAGTGTATTGAGCCCTTCATCATCTAAGGTTTGCTCTTTTACTAATCCGTTCAACACCTTTCTGACGGTACGGATTTGGCGTTCCCAAACTCCCTCCATATGCGACGCCGCCGGGGGATTAAACACAAACTCTATTTCCTTTTGTTAACAAAAATTTAAGGAATTCCCAAATTTTCTGTTGGTTCCACTCTCGGATGGCATGCTTCAGCTCTCTGTTGCTCCCAGTAAAATTAGTCCCTTTATCTGATCTGATATTTTTGGCTGTCTCCTACGAGATATAAATCTCTGCAACGCGTTTATCAGTGAGTCAGTGGTCATATCGGCAACTACCTCAATGTGAATGGCACGAAGATTAAGGCAGGTGAAGAGACAGCCGTACCTTTTAACCGTACTATAAAATGGTCCGAAACATTCAACACCTACATAGGTATTAAAGGGCGGCTCGTTTGGTGTGACTCTCACTGCAGGCAAGCATGCCTTCCTCTGTGTCCCTAGACGCGCGTGTCTGCGTTTGCAGCTGAAACAGTGTTTGATCACCCGATTGATTACCGTACGCGCGCCAATGATCCGAAAACGTTCTCTGAGCAAAGCTAGAACGTGTTCTCGTCCCAGTGACCTGACAAATGATGACAGTGCTGAGCAATCAAATCAGTAATGTGATGTGAGTTTGGAACTGATATTTACAGCTTTGCGGCTTCAGCAGTAGCAGCATGTGTAAGCCGACCTCCGACACACAGAATTCCCTTTGAACAACAAACTGGTTCCAATCGCAATAATGGGCTCGATTTTTCTTAAGCTCGTTTCTGCCTTTACGGATGGTTTTTATCTCTTCTAGGTATATCTTTTCTTGTACATATCTGAAATAGCTCTTTTTGCTTCTTTCAAATCCTCAATGCTTATCCTGCCTTTGAGAGAATCCTTTGGCTCCTTGGTTTTTATTTTATTGAGCAGGTAGTTCTTGAATTTAATAACCAAGGCTACTACTTTCTCTAGACGGCATCTTTCTCCGTTTTTACGGCAGCATAGAGGTCTCCCTCCTAAACCTCAACATTGCATGTTAGACCACCGCATAACTTTGCCTTTGCAGGCCATTCTTCATCTTTCTGCCCAAAAAAATCTGGACCTGACCACCAGTGCTTGTTTTGTATCAATTCATTAGGTGTAAGTCCGCGCGAGGCATCATCCGCTGGATTCTGACTAGTTTCGACCAGTGGCGTTAATTTTTTCTTCCAGGGTGGGGGGGATGACTTTGTATATTTAAATACACACACACACATATACCTTTTTCAGCGTCTCCGAGTGACATATTCAACGATATATATATATATATATATATATATATATATATATATATATATATATGTATATATAAATATATATAAATATATATATATCTAAATCTATATATATATGATATATATATTTATATATATTATATATTATATATTTAATCATATTTCAAATAATTATAATATAATTATAATATTGTAATAGAAAATAAGTTATTTTGTAATTTAAAGCAAGGTTTAGATATAACATTTTTGAGTAAATGGATGAAAAGTCTTTAATTCTATTTATCAATTTATTTGATTTGCAATATTATAATATTATTCTCTGAAATGTTGGGGGGGATGATAACATTGGCCATCCCCCCTTGCCAAAAAGTGGGGGGTATATATACCCCCATCCCCCCTATATTGACGCCCCTGGTTTCGACAAAGCGCCATTGATCAGGAGATGAAGCAGCGTGGATTTCACGGTTAGCAACAAAGGTGTGAAAGCGTTTCTACTCATTGTGAATATATTGTAGGACGAGCATACTATCCGTTCAAAAAGTTGAATGATCAATCACAATATCAAGTTCGTTGCGTAGCAATTGATCAAGCTTCACTGCTTCTACAGCCGCAGACAGTTCCAGATTAGGGATGGTCATCGTTTTTATGGGAGCTAATTTTGATTTTCACATTCTCAAAGTACGTGAATCCCCAGTTTGTATTTGTCGAAAATTTGTGGATCTCTCACTAATCTTTTTCCAAGGAGCTCCAATCGGGACTTTGCTACGATTTTATTGTTAAGTAGACCAGGGGGTTCCATTTTAAGGGGAAGGGCAAATTCATAGTGGCCAACATCTCGTCTCATTGACCTGTTCTATATATCGACTGCTTTCTTATCATTTATGGACCTTTGGAGAGTTTTATCAGCCAAGTATTCTGGATTTTCCAACTCCCAAAACCGCCTCACTTGGATTTCCAATTGTAGGTCTGTTGAAATGAAATTACAAACATTTCTGCGATGTTTCTCCAGATGAAGAGGTCCATGTAGAACCCATCCGAGACATGTTTTCACAGCAAATGGCTCTTTGGGACCCCCGCATCTAACCTCAAGTGGTACCAACGCTTCCGGAACATCCTGTCCAATCAGGATAGTTAGTTCGCTTTCTCTGATAGGTGGCATACATATGTCCGCTAAGTGAGACCAACCCTGCGTGTCTTCCCGGTTTGCTTGGACCTCTGGCACAGAGAAATTGTCTACACGTATACGGTAGATTGAGCAAGTTTGTATCCTCAAGATCTGATATCTGAAGTGAATGTATGAATGCATGCCGATAAGACATGGTTGCGACGTGCCTAAAAACTCATTTGTGGTGTCATCAGGAAAATAATATGCTGATCTTTGTGTCAAAAATGGATTATTGTTCTGTTTTGCGGAATATCAGTGAAAATAAAGCAGTTGAAACAGGTGCCCCAGAGTATGGGCCAGATAAAGTTAGGTACCTTGTTCATTATATGTATACAGAGACACTCCCCAGTACCAACCTTCTATAGGAAATACGTTATTAATGACTTAAATTCTTATGTGATATGTGACAGGTGCCTGTGTTTGTTACCTACATTTGCTTCATAGCAAATAATACAATATCAACAACATTTTGAGTATCGTAATTTCAAATATAACTTATTATAATTTGTTACTTACATAACGCTTCAAAAGAGTGCTTATCTAGTCCCCCTTCAGACATAATTATCTTCAGATTACGCCTCTTAATTGTCATAGTTGTCACCGTGAACACACATATGTCGGTTTTCCACTTAACCTTCACCTTTAGTCCAGCGGTTAAGCTTCCATATTTTTAGGAATTGTGCAAAAAATGAAAGAAGCATGAAAGTTGGCAAAAGTATCATTTGGAGCTTATTGATGAATTTCAGATATAGGGCCAAGCTGAAAAAAAAATTATCATGGCCAAAATCCGAGATGGCGGCCAAGATGTCCCCAGAAAACATTGCAAATGCTCTAATAACATGGGTTTTGGGCAACAAAATTCGATTTTTGAGGTTTCAAACCTCTTCAGATACTCATTAGCTAGGTTTTATCAAGAATTTGGTAATATTCTCTTAGTCCTGCGGTAAAGCTGCGTATTGAGAAGAATTGTGCAAAAGATGAAAGAAGAATGAAACTTAGCATAATAATTTTCCAGACAATATTCTATATGTTCAGATATGGAGCCGAGCGGAATTCACCATGTTTTGGTAAAAATCCAAGATGGCGACCAAGATGGCCACCGAAATATAAAATACCAATACAGCCAGTTATATTTGTCCTAGAATGCATTGCAAGTGAACTGTTTTTATGTTATTGGGGTTGAGAAATTCATTTATAAGGGTTTGAGGTCTGTATCATGAATTTATGAATGACGTCTGAATTTGCTGGTTTTGAAATTGTACTAAAATTGCCCTTTTAACCAGCACATCTTACGGTTAAACGTCTTTGTTGATTACCCTGCTGAAATTTAACATATTTGTCAATTTTAAGTATTTGAACACTGTCTCTTTCAATGTAAAGGAAGAGACAGTCGATTGGTAAAAACGCTCGGCTCTCTTCACTTGCGACCAAGTTTCTATCCCTGATGTTGCTATGAGAGTGGGTTGTAGTGGTCCGTACAGAGTCGGTTGATTTCTTCTTGTCCTCTGATTCCGTCCGACCCAAGGAAAGTGCCTTGAAGTTGTTATTATAACCAGTTGTACAATCCACGTTAAAGAATTTTTTTGTTAATAAGTTGATGGTTCTTTTGCCAGCTTCCAGACTATTTGCTTGCATGAAGACTCAATACATATTTTATCTTCAAGTGCACAAGATGCAAAATTGTAGATCGAACTGAACCTTGCACAAAAGATCGAAGAACCGATAGTAAGTCGGAATTGTGTGTGTTTTACCAGAAGAAGAACACTTTTGTCCTGCCAAATCTAAAAGAAAATATTCAGGCAAAGGCAATAAAAAATTACTGGCGATATTACAAAGAATGCTGTAATAAACTGTTCTGTTCAGTAATAATATTCAGAAGTAGTGTATTCTCAAAAATGGTAGTTCACTTAATGAAGCAGATGGTATGAAATACAAGTTTCCCAAGCATTCTGCAATTGGACATAAGACTGACAAAGGGAAAGTGTAACTGTACTGAGGTGCCAGACCTCAGAAGCTGAAAGCACAAAAAAGTAACAATCACCAAACAAGTCGATAAAAACTCAAACCAAACTTTGTACTGAATTTTGAGGCATTCAGATTGAAGATAAAATGCATGTCTGGAACCTGAGGGTGCATTACATTTTTTTAACCTTGTTTTGTGAATTCGACTCTCCATATCTTCCGCATTGCTTTTCCATTTTCTGATCATCCATCCATGAAAGATCAGCTAGCTTGAACCTGGCAGCACCGACTCATACATGTAGTGAAAATTTCTAACAATACATGCAGGTACAACATGAGTTTACAAATGTGCATAATGTCAACAAATGGAAGTATTTTGTTGACATAAACACATTATGCCTAAAGAATTTTAATGGCAACTCGTTGGCAAGGAATTAGTTCTATATCACAAAGAAAGCATCACAGCAAAGGGCAGTGATATTTTACTGACATGGGTTGGTTCTTTCATACGGGCATACAGTCTAAAGTCTGCATCATCACCATATTACATAGTAATCTGCAAAAGGTATCTACATGAATATTGATTATTTCATGCATTTATCACCATATTACAAAGGCAGCTTATAGAAACCTGTTGCGCACCTCTAAATGTGTGTTGATTCTGTTTTTATGCCAACATAAAAAGCCATCACTATATATATACGTGGCAAAAAAAACTTAGAATCTATACAGCTAACAGGTGTGACCTTCTACATAAGCGCGTATCTTGTCCTGCACGCATGTAGTCTAAATAAATTATAAATAAAAGTCTAAAAAGTCTTTCCTTTGAAACAGACATGATGTTCAAATACATGTAGCAATGTAAATTCAATTTCAGCTGAACTTTTTTATATTTCTTAATTGCACTAATAAAGATTTGAATGTTTAAGTTGATGGTAAAATTGAATAACATGTTTGTAGATATTTAAAAATTCCTAACTATTCTTCACGGATATATCAAGCTCCCACTTTGATACGAGAAAGGATACCTAAGTTTCTTTTACCTCTGCAAAGCAGTTAATACATTCGTCAGCATGCAAATAATGGGATATCAAACAGAGGAAATCAGATATGAAATATTAATATAATAAAACCTATCCGAGCAAATGACACTTTCATTAAAGGTGCAGCATTCGAAAAAAATATCAAATTTAACCGTTTGGTGTGCTGATGAAAAAGGGACTTTTAGCACGTACAATTTCAGTTATTACACAAGGCAGAATCTATACAGCTGACAGGTGTCAGCTTCTTACATAGATCTGTATCCTGCCACCCACGCATTCAGTCTGATATAAAAGTTAGAAACAAGCAAAACTCTATATTATATGGATTGTCTTATTTTATTATTATATATATTTTATATGGACAGTTAGTTATAATTACTATTACAAGCCACGCTCCAAGGCTCGGATGGTGGCGTTTGGTGGTATATATACAGGGGTGGAGGAAAGCGAAGGACAAGGAGAAATTCACCAATTTTGGACGGACCATTACAAGTACAACCCACTTATAGGAACGATGTTGATTAAAAACGGGGCGCTAGTGGAGATAGCCGAGCGTTTTACCACTGGATTGCCCTTACATTACATAGAAACAGACATAGGGCTCAAATACGTAAAATTAATATATATATATATATATTGTTACGGGGTGACATAAAAGCGGACCGAACTGTCTCGCTAGTGAAGCTTGCTTTGCTAGAAAAGTGGTAAATTGGTTCGCCGGACTTGTACGCCACCGATCTGTGTTCGACTCCCAGATCGGCAAAGGATTTTCCCCTCATTTATTTGTCTTCCTAACAAAATGGGGGCTCGTCTAACGTGACGTTTAACTTTGTGGTCAAGGGAATAAGCTCACCAAAGTGTGACTCCTGGGATAATTAGTCTTGTTCTGAAAGCAGAACGCTCTTAAGAGGGGGTGTGTTACAGGGTGACATAAAAGCGGACCGAAGCTTGCTTTGCTAGCGAAGCGGTTGGTTCGCCGGTTTGTGCGCCACCGACCTGGGTTCGACTCCCGGATCGGCCCAGGAATTTTCCCCTCAACAATTTGTCTTCGTAACAATATATATATATATATATATATATACATGTGTATATACAAATATATATTAAATGTCAGCACAGTTCGTTTTATGCATTTGATATTTCCCAATTGCACTTACAGACGTTTACATGAAAGCTGGTCGTAAAATCAAATTACATGTATGTAGGTTTAAATATTCTAATGATTAGTGTTAACGGATATATCAAGTTCAATCCTAATTTTATTGCAGATTTCGACAGATAAGTTTTTTGCAACCATCACCTCTTCAAAGCAATTACATTTGTAAGCATGTAAATAAAGGATAATTCAAAGGAAGAATATTGCATGACAAAGGAGACAAATCTAAGCCATAAAAAGGACACTTTCATTTGATTACAATCACAATGTATGCGAATACTGTGCAAAACCTAACAAATAATGATTGCTGTACATGTGATAGTAAATGAAAGCAAATTTAAGACAGTTTCAATATAAACAAAACCAGGATTCATTCACATAGTTATTTTACAGACTTAAAACCTTTATAAATGAATTTATCGACCCCGAAATCATAGGAATAGTGCACTTGGAAAGCATTCTTGGACAAATATAACCGAATGTATTGATATCTTATAATCCGGCGGCCATCTTGGCCGCCATCTTGGATTTTGACCAACATGGGGTGAGTTCGCTTGGCCCTATATCTGAAAATGTTAAGTATGGTCTGGCCAACTATTATGCCAAGTTTCATGCTTCTTTCACTTGTTGCACAATTCTTCTCTTAACAGCTGGACTACTTGTTAAAATTCATCAAAAAAAAGTATCCCCGTTACAATCTGTTATCCGTACCCTCCACCAGGAGGCGCCATCGGCGGGAAATTATACGATGCAGAACGTATGCAGAACGTATGCAGAACGTATGCAATACCCATATAGCTCTGTTACACTGTTGACGTTTAATACTTAGCAATAAATCAGCAGAGAATCAGCAATATTTGAGATATGTAACACGCACATCAATTTCATGGTTTAAAGGGGCCGAGTCACATATCTGACCTTTATCAACTAAAATTGATCCCTTGAAGATTTTATACAAAATAGGCCAGAAAACCTTTATATCACGCACACTGCCTGCTTTTTTTTGTTTACATCAACATGTTTATAATATGTGGGGGCCCGCAAAAATAAAAAAAATCAACAATGGCATCGGACAGCAAGTCAGAAAGGCGAGAGTTTTGCAAATGGCGTTTTGCAACAAATAACCTTAATTTCTCCCTCCGCATATATGCCACATACCATCGTAGGTTACATGTTTTCCTCTTTTGTCAACATTGCTGTGTTTAAAAACATGTTGTTGATCAACAAGTTTATGCATCCTTCACGGAGGTATAAGAAATTTCCAAAACCAGAATTACCTTTAGATCATTAATCACAAATTCTCTTTCAAAAAGGTAGGTGAATGGGTACCTTTAAGGTCCATTTGAAAACCATATGACAGTATTTTAGTGTAAAGTATTTTAATATTGTCCCTATGATATATTATTCAGCTATGACAATTATTAATACTGTTGACTATTTGAAAATCATATTACATAATATATGACAGCGTAGTACCCAAGTTGTCTATTATTATTCTTAAGATCGAAGGTTGGTTAATAAGTTTGATATTGACCTTGAAAACCCTCCCTAATCTTTGAACAGCTCCTGGAGTAGTTGGTAATCTTATAAATCGATACAATATTTTTTATTTTGATGCGACAGTTACAATATCAAAGCAATATCTAGGCTTTTTTATTATGATGGCGGCGATCTTGGATTTTTGGGGGGTCAGGGGGTTGACAAAACTTGTTACCTAACTTTTCCATCAGCTTTCACCTAAATGAAGTGAAAACAAGTGCTATCTCAATTTGGGCAATCAATTCCTACGGGACTGGGATTTTGCTACATGAGCGACTACACTAGATATCAAACCAAATTCTTGGCGCGCTCCTGGCGCCTATAAGCGGAACTATGTTTCTGGGCATTCTCTTCCCTTTTGCAAATGCGATTGTAAGTAAAACATAAATATATAACATAAAACATAATATATGAATAACCTTCAAGCCAGCAATTCATCCACGTTTTCTGAAGACGATATGCGATTCCTGGCCAACTCTGCGTACATATTAATTAATTCTAGGTAATTCCTGCTATGGTGCTTACACCGCATCTGCGATGGACGTAAGAACTTGTTTATCTACAAGCCGTTAGTAAACACGGGATATGCGTCAATGTGGACAATGTGGACAAACAGGAAACCATGTGGTTGCACATGTGCGGAAGCTGACAGGTCACTTGTTGTAAACGCACTTTACAAAACTGGTTCGTCTGACTTGCCGCCAGATGTCTTTGTATGGAATGTGGTTTTTATTATTTTGACGGGTGCCCCACATGTTATAAACACGTTCATATAAACAAAACGAACAGCCTGTGTGCGGTGAGATTTCCTGGCCCACTTTAATTAAAGGTCCAACCATTATCTTTAGTTAAAAGACATCAGATGTCGGAATAGGTCTCTTTAACGTACTCTCATTACTTTATAGTGGGTACGGGACAACCTAGTGTATTATAGGAGTTAATAGCAGTACAGTTCTGATATCATTCATTCTCGTGTCTTTCCTACAGGGTGCCGTTATCGGGGGTCTAGTATTTATTGCTGTGACTCTGTAGATAAACATTTGTTCTTACATAACTGTACCGCACAGATACCGGCTGCCGACAGATGTCACTAACTGTACATTCAGCAGCAACATTATTTCCATTTTTATTCCATAAAGTTTTATTGCGATTAATCATATGGGCTAATATTAAATCCTCAGACCATCGCATGTTATGACGCATATTTAAGCGTCATTGGTATTATAACGTAGACCGCCGGAGTCAATCTTTGCCCTCTACCGCATCTCCTTTGCATGGATACAAGTCGTGGGCCCCTTAATTGTCAACATTGTTGGAATCCTGGTATCTTTGTTGACTCGTGGCTAGTTTTATTTTTAGACACTTCAATACCAGTGATGATATTTATTTATTTGATATATATCCAACACTCCTATCCAATTATTTTTTCACGATATTTCTTTCAACTATATTTTGTTTGAAACTTCAAATTAGCTGTTATCAGAGGAAGTAATGTGGCAATGTATCATAATTTAAATAATGTTTAATTAAATTTATTTACTTTGCGACGCTGGGATGATGTTCACCTTTCCAGAGAGATGTGCAAAAATGACGACGTCAATTCAAATGACCATCATCTGTGTATCCATGCGATGGAGTAGGAACGTATATGTGATGTAATAATATATGAAGTACAAATATTACTAGACGTCATCAGTATAAATTATATGTGAAATATGTAGCTTAAGACCGTCAGATTTGTCCTTCAACGAAAGGTCACAAGGCCGTTCATGTTTGTTAAGTCATATTTCTTTCTGAATCAATCATATACAATACATACACGGAAGAGTATTATTTTGCTGTTAGATAAAAAACACATTTTGCCTGATTTGCCTCGGAGGTAAATACAGGTAAACTTTAGTGCACTGTATAAGAATAATCACCAAAAAAAATCAGGTGGACAGGATAATGGAATGGAGTACACATATATTTTGAAACAACGGAACAAAACAGCGCTTGGAACTAATCACTCGCTTGGCAGGGAGCATCCATTCGAATCAATTATCTAAAGATCAATCATTTCAATCAGTAATCTGTATTCACGGATCCCAAGGTACATCTCACTTATAGAACTGTAATGATTAATATGATCGTTATGATTATACTGTCACATTGGAATCAACGTTTATGGATGTAAGAAACTGTTTGGATTTTTCTCAACATATATGCACCGAAATCCTTGGAGTAAAATCGTCTTGGAAATTATCATTGAATTGTAGAGAATACATGTAATCCCTAGAAATTTCAGATAATACATAAAATATGATTGAATCCGAGATTACGCGAATTTCTTCATGTTTTAGTGTATACAAGTGAATTTAAATGTCATTAACCAAATCTGGTAAACAATATATATATATATATATATGTATATATATATATATATATATATATATATATATATATATATATATATATATATATATATATATATATATATAATCATTCCAACTGTGGGGACTAATGTTTTAAATTTTTTTGTGAATGTATTTGAAAAGAGATCTGTAATCGTGATATTGATTACATAAGTGTGCGGTAGACAAAGGGCCTGTGTTTAATCAATTACCTTTCCAGATCGTTTCGATGTATCTAACCTAAAGCCGTTTAGTACTCCCGACCAGTAACAACTACCTGTGCTGGTGTTCTCCTGAGTCAGTTCGTCCGCTATTCTGTTGTGGGGTGGACCACGACAGGCCTGATACACAGACGAAAGGTGACACGTTTTAAGGTTTATTTTAGCCCTGTCAGCACTGAACTATTTATGTTTGCTGCAAAAAATGTGTAAAATGAAACGTGGTTCCATGTGCCCATAGCAGAAACTCAGTGAAAGCTCTTACTATTAGTTAAGTGATTTCCCGCAAGGTGGCAGTACATTTTCTAGGGTTTGTGCCACAGCAAGAATAAGTTTGATTGGTCTTATAATGTTTAACCACCGCATCGCCTGAGACAGTCTAGGTTCATGTCTTCTCGACATTTTAGTGTTTCAATTTTTCGATCTTTTTTTACATAAGGATATACATGTATCTTTGGTGCTGCTTCAAGTGTTGTTTATGTGATTAAAATATATTGTTTTAGGAATGCCCTGTTGATCATGAAATTGACCACGATCCAAGTCGTTGCGGTTTCTATGGGAATAGTATCAGAAGAGCTGGAATTGAGTCACCTTTGATGATGTAGTTAACCAGCGGAGATCCCCGACCTATGAGTTACATTGCCGTGGACAACGACAGGTGATGAAACAAGAGTGGTGACAAATGTAATCCGACGTGATACCTGCGTGACGCAAGAACATAATCTATATCAGAAAACCGTGTACATAACATTTAGACCACCGACATGTTTGGGTCACCAGATATGTTTTAACGCTGAAAATGGATGCTTTTAGCATTTGATCTATATTTCAACTCTTGGAATCATTTCTTATCAGAATGCAGAACCTGACATGTTGATGTAATATACAAGAAAATATTTGTTTTATATCGTGCAGACAGATGGAGCTTTGCGCTGACACTCTCAGTATATAAATGTATATAAATGGCTTACATTGCAGTGCGAACGTTAGGATAGATAAAGTGTGCCCGTTTGAGACATAACCAATTAAACATGTGACGCATGCATCATCACACGCTGAATACTAAAATGTAAAATTAAAAGATTTAAATAAAAAATAATACGTAGCCAGCGGACAGCTTATATAGTATACATAATAATACAAAGATAACCCGCGTGGCGATGTTTAATCCTAAGATGTAACTCAGCAAGGTTTCATTCCTGTCGCCGAGGTAATAAGGTGACAGTGACCAGGTTGAAGATAAAGAGAATTCCTATAATAAAATATGCATGGAACTTAGTTCACAGGCATATACGGGATATAAATAAGTCTATTAAAATGAACGAATATTGATGAAAAGCGTTTTGCTAATAAATGTCCGTGATCCAGTTCCTGTTCTTGTCATTGGCCGTCTGGGTAAAATCTGTAATAGGCCCCTTATGGCCATGAGGATGATAAAACAAAGCTTCCAAAACCTAACGACCTTTCTTCGTTAATCCTGGACCAAACATTGCATTATGCATCTTACCCATACTTATGGAGTGCAAAAAGTGATAGTATCAACTAATTAATCTCTCCTTCAGCCCATTTTACTGCCCATGTCACTTATTATCCCATTACAAGAAATATGTGTCTCAGAGACACGGTCTGTCTAGTGAACATGGCCTCTCTACATACACATGATTTGTCTAATGAACATGGCTTATCTAATTAAAACGTTTTGTTTAATAAACATGGTTTGTCTAATGCACATGGGTTATCTAATTAACATGCATGGCCTGTCGAATGATTATGGCCTGTCGAACGAACATGGTCTGTCTAATGAAAAAGGTCTGTCCAATGAACATGGTCTGTCTAATGAACATTAGCCTTTCCTATGAATATGCATGGCCTGTCGAATGAACAGTGCCTTTCAAGGAACATAGCCTGTCTAATAAACATGACCGGTATAATGAAGATATGCCTTTCTAATGAACATGGTTTGTCTAATAAACATGTCCGTTATAATGATCATAGGCCTTTCTAATGAACATGGCCTGTCGAATGAACAAAGCCTTTCTTATGAGCATAGTCTTTTGCATGAACAAGGCCTGTCGAATGAACATGGCCTGTCTTATGAACATGGCCTGTCTTATGAAAATTGCCTGTCAAATGAACTTTGTAATGATTGTGCCCGCATCTGATAATTGCAAAATGAAACAAGATACGAACTTTGATGCATTTAATGTCGGCTAAACAGCTCTCCCGCGGTACTTACATACCGCTATTCTATATCTGACCACACCAAAGTACACGGGTTCCACTTACGCAAAAAAAGGGCATTTAGAAGGTCCTGACTGGTTATTTAATGTTACAATTATTCTAAACCAGTACATGTATATGTAAAAGACAGAGCCCCCTGCACCGATGCTATAGAAAAGACACGGGAATATAGAAATTATTAGTATAATTAATATTCCTCCACATTTATATAGCACTCTTTTCATTCAAAGAGTATCCACAAGTGCTTTACAATGTACATATCTTATTATCAGGGGCGTCAATAAAGGCGGGATGGGGGTATATATACCCCCCACTTCTTGGCAAGCGGGGGATGGCCTATGTAATCATCCCCCTCCCCCCCCCCCCCAGCCCCCCCCCCCCCCACTTTTCAGAGAATAATATTATATAATATTGCAAATGAAACATAATAATAAATAGAATTTAAGACTTTCGATCCATTTAATAAAAATTGTATATCTAAACCTTGCTTATAATTCACAAAATAACTTCTTTTATATTATAATATTATAATTATTTGAAATATGATTAAGTATATATACATAGATATATAATTGAATATGTCACTCATAGACGCTGAAAAAGGTATATATGCATGTGTGTGTGTATATATATATATATATATACAAAGTCACCCCACCCCCCCTTCCCTGGAAGAATAATTGACGCCACTGCTTATTATAACAGTAAACACGTGTATATTTAGGTGATTATTAAAGTACACATTACAATTACCAAATCTTTATGTAATATAAACAGGTTAAACATTGAGATAATAAGAGTTTAAAAAACTTCCGACTTAATTTAGTAATATATTTTACAAATTACGAATTACGATGACTGATATAAAAATAAAGAGACAAAAAATATGATAAAATTCACTTGTGCACAATTGCCAATCATTGAATATTTAGAGTTCAGTAAAGTTTAAAAAGTAGTTTTTTTCAGTAATTTGCTAAAATTGGAAACCGATTTGGACTCATTAAACCTGCTTCATGGAAATTTATTCCTGATGCAACACAACTAAAAAAAACTTTCTAGTTATGGTTTAGTTCGTATTTTGGATTCACCAATGTAAAAAAGTTCCCTGACGGGGAGTGATTTATCAGGACTGTATATATACATCTAACACATCTCTGATATATTTTGGTGACTGACCATGCCCTGCCATTATAAGCAGGTGTTTATAGTGTGTAGACACACACACATATATATATATATATATATATATATATATATATTATCTATATATATATATAATTTGAATTGATCACATAACATGAATACATTACATCTAGGTGATAGTGCTCTATACCATGTGGAAGCATTTTATAATGAATTAATGTTTAGTTAGTTTGACTTAGAATTCATCTGTTGGTACTACAGTACTGTTTTTGGAGCAATGTTGAGGTTGCTCTCACTCGTCAGGTGCCAGCAGATGAAGTCTAACTAACTGAACATTAAATTTATATATATATATATATATATATATATATATATATATATATATATATATATATATATATATATAATCCCTACGCTTATACACGAATCAGCTTATATACAAATTACAATGGGATCCAGAGGTTAAGATTAAATCCTCTAACGAGCTTAGGGTTGAGTGGCACGTTTCAACTAACCACTCTGACCGCAACAGACAAGTGCATCCCGTGTAGATTTCCTTTCAGAATAATCTTGTAACAACCCCTGTCACTCGGGACTCTGGTGTCAACGTCAAAACGCTTCGATCACGTGACACAGGGCGGAAAGGCTTGTGACACTCTCCCAAAATGTGTCTTAATTCATTACAATAGGAGGTTTGACGTATTCATACTCGGTGGGGACAACGTTCAAGATGTTAATTGTCATACCTTTGTGGCCTTTGATCATCTCTCTCTCTCTCTCTCTCTCTCTCTCTCTCTCTCTCTCTCTCTATATATATATATATATATATATATATATATATATATATATATATATATATAATTTCACTAGGTGTGCCGGGTGTATTTTTTCGCTTTAAAGAAGACTTACATCAACTACATAAACAGGAATTATACACTAAATGAATGCAGGGTGTGTGCGATTTATCTGATTTCTTCGCGTTGGTACACTTATAATTCTGCGAGTGCTATGCCTGTATTGCCCTCACACCATTCCGCGTACTGAATATCAGCTATTTAAGTGGGCATATATAAAACGAGAACTCTGGCATGTGAAATTCACCGTGAATGTATAAACACTTGTTATTTTTGAGTCACACAATTAAACCTTTTGTGTGTATTATACCATATACATTTCTTTGAGCCAACTATGGAGCTCAACAAAAGTTTGCCGGGCCAGAGGTACCTGCAAGCTAGAAAAACAAATCTAGAACCTTGTTATGTTAATACACATGTTGCCAACAACGATTTATCGCGGTATGATTTGTATAGTTTACCTAACTTGGTACCACGTCAAAAGGCACGTGAAGGTTGTGTAGTACATTTCACATTCTGATCGCGTCATGTTAGTTTCACGGTTGTCAGTTTCAGTGAGTCGCAGTTGCTCGTGCAGAAACGCTCCACACGTTTGCCGCAAACGGGAACATCCTGTATAGTTATTCAAACAACACTGAATTGAGAATCGGGATTACACCTTGAGACGTTTAGAGTATATGCTAATATACATTTTCCGTAAAGGTAAACAATGTATATTGAATATTGTTATGTTTAGCTATATAACTGTGCATATCATTCATGTAAACAACGCAGCAGGATTACCTTAAGAGTACCTTAAGTAAGCAAGTGTAAATTTAAGTCACTAATTAGGCCATGACTGCCGTGCTTGACAAAAGTAACGCCACAAAACAACTTGTTGACGTGATTCAGATTGTGGTTTATTGAATGTATGACTAATAATGAACATCCCTGGATTTGGCGACATGGAGCACGTAAACCCGGCAAAGGACCAACAAACGTTTCCAATCAAGGCTAGCTCGAGGCGCTGATTACAATTAGCCCGACATCAGAGGCTTAATTGGGACTAGACTTTTAATTATACTCGTTTCATAATTGCGACATTGTGATCGACTGATGTGTTGATTGCTTAGCTGTGAAGCTGTATGTATGTTTACAATGGTGGGCTCATTATCTGCGCTGGACACCGTGTACTGGCTCAGTACGTGTGAAATAATTTGTAATAAACAGAACACTTGTGTTTCACGGTATGTATTGGATGGACAGAGGCCAACTGCGAAATCATACAAATAATACATAGTGGATCTTTTATTAACAATGTTCAAGCTGGCTTCATTTAGCAAAAACGGTCTACTGCTAAAAGTATTTAAAACAGAGATGTTACAATTAAGTAATCCACAGACGGATAGCTGCCTGAGGGAGGAACCTTCAGTGACAGGTCATACAAGAAATCATTTTTTATCCCGAAGACTGGACCGAGGTATACACTAAGCGTAAGTATATCAATTATATAATATAATATTATATAATAGTATAGATTATTATATATCATATTAAAATATAATATTTTGGAAAAAAATTAAAATATAATAAATTGAAATATAATATATCAAAATATAATTTTGAATTAAAAAATAATATGTTGAAATATAATTTATTAAAAATATAAAATATGAAAAAAATATGATATTAAAATATATTACGTTAAAATATAATATATTGAATAATACATCTTTTGTATTTTTACAGTATTTGCATAATTTTGTTTTCATGTAAGAATATCAGGAAAGGAATTTATATAAATCTACGCCCTGTTTTCCAATCCTAATTGGTATATATTCAATAAAATACTCTATATACCAAAATATATTATACTATAATGTAAAATATTAAAATATAATATATTAAAATATTATATAATATCAAGATATAACTGCAGGTATCAGACACCTGTTAAGCTATATAGGCTATACCGATGCAGAAAAAGGTATATATATATATATATATATATATATATATATATCTTTAGAATAAATCAATCACATGCATATGTTAAATATGGACGGTTTCGTCCATAAACCTGGAAGGGTAATTCACATATTATAAATGTGAGTATAGTGTCACATTTTAATTAGTGTGGGGTAAACTCAGAGGGGCAAAATTGGACCATTTAACTCATTGAATATAATTACACATTTATACAAGTGTCATATGCGTGAGAGCATGCAGGTTTAATCAAGAATTATGTGCGAAATAAGAACTCACTTTCAACTATAGAACGATTACTGACATCCATTCTCAGTACAAATCTCGAGTATTAATATAATTGTATATATTCGGTATAGATTCTCAGTTAATCTGCGTATTGAGAGATGACCGGTAAGTTAAAATTTGAGATTTTACTTTGTATTCTACATTTCATTGTCGCCTATAATCAGTATGTAATCGATATGTTTGCTTGTTGGTACAGTACTACTCGACATTAATATCTCTGACATGATATATATATATATATATATATATATATATATATTTATAGATATATATAAATATTCGCCACCTGTTGATCGTGATCTTTTGCTGCAAAATCTTCATCGAGTGTACAAATATTAAATATCAAAGGTTGATTATTTTCCAAAAAAGGCTATATATATCCCATTCCTCTGTGTAGATATAAATAAAACAAGTTATTTTTTTCATAAATGATCTCTAGATGTCATTGAAAAATGTATATACCCAAAGTTGGCTATTTGTTTAATATTTTATAAAAAATATGATTTTATCGCAATTTTAATTTTGAAATGAACTTTTATCTTTTTTTAAATAATTTGTTCCTCTCAGTATTTTGCTTCCATAAAATTTAATGAAATCACGCTATTTAGAGCGCATATTACAAGTATATGTAAAGAAAATGCATGGAATGTATTGAATACTGTGGTTGCCTTTTTGTTCGCGAGGGTTTTTATTTTGCCATATTCGCGAATGGTAAATACTGTGGTTGCCTTTTTGTTCGCGAGGGTTTTAATTTCGCGATATTCGCGAATGGGAAATAATCGCGAAAATGAAACCCTCGGGAATAATCGGCCAATTGAGAATGTCCTTCTTATTTAGTGTAATCAATTACTTGTATGGTAATAGGTTAAAACAGAGAGAATTTTTAAATAAATTACATCCTTGCAGGTATAGGGAAATGTAAGCCTTAAACTTGAACTAAACCACCCATGCTGTGTGTGCGGGCCTATCATTATATAAGAAAATGTCACAAACTCATGACTTATTCTCATTTTATAATACACACAGGTATATGGCTTTGCCAAAGATTTGATATAGGTTCTTGTGAGATCGCGAAAATGAAAACCTCGCAAAACATTAAAAATGGAAAAATCGCGAAATTTCAGCCTCGCGAATGTGAAGCCAACCACAGTAATCGCGAAAATGAAACCCTCGGGAATAATCGGCCAATTGAGAATGTCCTTCTTATTTAGTGTAATCAATACTTGTATGGTAATAGGTTAAAACAGAGAGAATTTTTAAATAAATTACATCCTTGCAGGTATAGGGAAATGTAAGCCTTAAATTTGAACTAAACCACCTATGCTGTGTGTGCGGGCCTATCATTATATAAGAAAATGTCACAAACTTATGACTTATTCTCATTTTATAATACACACAGGTATATGGCTTTGCCAAAGATTTGATATAGGTTCTTGTGAGATCGCGAAAATGAAACCCTCGCAAAACATTAAAAATGGAAAAATCGCGAAATTTCAGCCTCGCGAATGTGAAGCCAACCACAGTTATCGCGAAAATGAAACCCCCGGGAATAATCGGCCAATTGAGAATGTCCTTCTTATTTAGTGTAATCAATACTTGTATGGTAATAGGTTAAAACAGAGAGAATTTTTAAATAAATTACATCCTTGCAGGTATAGGGAAATGTAAGCCTTAAATTTGAAATAAACCACCTATGCTGTGTGTGCGGGCCTATCATTATATAAGAAAATGTCACAAACTCATGACTTATTCTCATTTTATAATACACACAGGTATATGGCTTTGCCAAAGATTTGATATAGGTTCTTGTGAGATCGCGAAAATGAAAACCTCGCAAAACATTAAAAATGGAAAAATCGCGAAATTTCAGCCTCGCGAATGTGAAGCCAACCACAGTAATCGCGAAAATGAAACCCTCGGGAATAATCGGCCAATTGAGAATGTCCTTCTTATTTAGTGTAATCAATACTTGTATGGTAATAGGTTAAAACAGAGAGAATTTTTAAATAAATTACATCCTTGCAGGTATAGGGAAATGTAAGCCTTAAATTTGAACTAAACCACCTATGCTGTGTGTGCGGGCCTATCATTATATAAGAAAATGTCACAAACTCATGACTTATTCTCATTTTATAATACACACAGGTATATGGCTTTGCCAAAGATTTGATATAGGTTCTTGTGAGATCGCGAAAATGAAAACCTCGCAAAACATTAAAAATGGAAAAATCGCGAAATTTCAGCCTCGCGAATGTGAAGCCAACCACAGTAATCGCGAAAATGAAACCCTCGGGAATAATCGGCCAATTGAGAATGTCCTTCTTATTTAGTGTAATCAATACTTGTATGGTAATAGGTTAAAACAGAGAGAATTTTTAAATAAATTACATCCTTGCAGGTATAGGGAAATGTAAGCCTTAAATTTGAACTAAACCACCTATGCTGTGTGTGCGGGCCTATCATTATATAAGAAAATGTCAGCCTCGCGAATGTGAAGCCAACCACAGTACTTAACTGGCTGTGAAATATGTCAATGTCAAGTTAAAATATAAAATTTTTCGAATTTGTATCAAATCAACCAGTTTTGGGAAATCACACAGGTTTTATAATGGACAATGTATAGAACAGTCCTAGCTTTCATAATTTGTATACATGTCATGTGCATGGCTCAGGAGCAGTAGTTTAATTGGATAATGTTTTCTGTAAAGTAAACTGTATTATACGATTACATGCACACGTTCCTGCATGAGACAGTTCTCAAAAATTGAAGTATAAGGAAAGGTATACTATACTTGACTGATGCGATGGTATTGTTTGCTCAGAATTCTTGTGTTTATTTTCATATAATTTCCATGCATCCATGTATTTTTATCTTTCAGTTATATGATTTGAATTGAGAATAAAGATATAAATATTTTGAAGGCTTGATATGTGAATGATATATACATCGCAAAAGTATTTTTATATATTGTAATCAATTACAATCACATCTCTCCTGAGGTTTTATATATGATAAGCCATGCAGGATATATTTTTAATAATAAGTGCGTGACCTTTAAAAATGATTATTATCTATCATCCACCAACTACAATTCATATAGGTGCGAGCTGCAAGGAAAATGTTTTGTCACTTTTATTCAAAATAATGTTGAATTATACTAGAATATAGGACATGGCCAAGAAACGATGATGAATGAGTAAATAGTCGAGAAAATGTATTCCTGACAATGTTTCCGTATTATTATCGATCCAGGAATAAAACCTGCGGCGGGTTCAAAGATCATGACCATTTAGTTAACATATGGTGTTCCGGCAATATATGTTTATATAGTTCCGCCTGTCATGATCGAATCACAGTAGCCATTCCATTGATCAAATAAAAGCATAAACATTAGAATCGGCTATTTGGGTCCCACGTTCAGCCCACAGGCGTGGACCTTTCTTATGTATATACATTTCCTAGGCTGTCAGCATTTTGTGCGCAAATTTACCTTTATACTAATACAATCCTAATCGATGCTGTAATAAGGACCGGCGGTGCAGGAATAAACGTAGGGTCACCAAGTTGCCACCACCCCTCCTTCAAGAATGTGCCCTAATCCTACCTCGCTGATGAAGGGCAAACCCTTAAGAATAGAATTCCCAAAGTTTGGACAGACGACAGTAAACGCACTTGCGTCTGTAAACCATTACAGTGTGTCCGCTCAATTTTCACCTGCCACCAGAGAAAGCCATGTATCCGAAGAAAACAAACACCAAACAATGTGGGAGTTGTTGTGGATGTATGACTATCAAAGCCCTGGGCCGTGGGTGCTGAAAAGATCCCTGGATTTTTCCAATTTCTCCACTCCCGCCAGATAGTCCCAGAGTAAATTAGGCTACTATTCACTATAAGGTAGGCACAGACAGGACTGGTGGATAATGAGGGCTCTACAAGGTGTGCAAAAAGCGACCCCGCATGAGCACTGAGTCGCTACAATGTGGACCAGCCGCCCCTTACTGTTTCTGCCGTGTCCGTGACTATTCTAAAGGGGAACGGTCCTAATCATTACTTACATTATGATAGATCAACATTTCCATATGAAAGCCCATTGTACCGGCACGACTAAGCGCGTTACACCGGGATCGTTAGAGTGGTCTATACCCTCTCGCCCCTGCCAGCGCTTACTGCGGGAGCCCGTCTGATCTCATCTAATTATTATATGCTCGTGACAGAACCGGCTGAACTTTCTGAGGTGTAGCGTCACCGAAGTGCCATTGACCCGGCAACCCTGAGAAGTCCAGGAAAAAAGCAGGGCATGTCGGCTATTTTTCATAATCCAAGGGTGGTCAGAGACGTTAAACACTTGAGGAACGTGTTCAACAGACCCAGTGTTCCGAGAGAGCTTCTCGTCCGGCCCTGGCATGATTTTAATTACATGCCAGCCGTTCTTCCAGCAGCCCAGTTTATGACACGTACTTAGAGGAAGCAGTGGGGGACCACGCTTTAAGGGAAATACTGCCTTATAATGAGTCTGAACTTTGTTAGGGTTTCACTAGGTGCGACGACCGCATGAGACCATGTGAACATTTTATGGACTCAGGTAAATTTACATAGTTATCAACCCACTATGATGTGACGGTTTGACAGCATTGTAATGACACCCAAATTAACATTTATGAGACTGTTTTAACAATTAAGAAAGAGATTTACGGATTTTGTATTAAATGATTACGATTATAGACACTCTGGCCTAGGTAGACTGAGTCAGTACATAGGCTAGAATTTCTAAACGGTGAGTGGAATAGTCACAAATTCATCTGTTTAACAGTCTCGTTCATCTCGAGCTGGAATGTTTTACGTATTTTATTTCACTTTGGGCATAAAGAAATTATAACACCCCGATTAAGTCTATTGCCATGACTTCGATTTTTCCGTTCTTCAATCTTCATACTTCCAACAGGATATTGAAAATCTTCTATAGGAAGATTCAAATCACATAATTAACGGACAGGGATTGATTTTGTAGACCTTGTTACTTATTTCCGTCGGTGATTTTATTATATTTCTTACCCAGATGATGGTTTGGTTTGAACATGTTTATTTCATTAGGACAAGAAAATAACCAATTTGTCTAATTTATATTAACAAGGTAAGAAAATAGCCATCTGTCTTAATTTTTCATGTTTTCCTCTTTAACTGTACGCGTAAATTAAAATTTATAATTGCATAATTAAACTTGAATGAATGAAAACATTTTGGTGACGGAAAGAGCTTGTAACGACTTTTGGAAAAATTTAGATATGGAAGTGTATTAAATCCATCATAATTGAAACGTGACAATTGAATATTGTTAGGAATATTTCATATAGAATTATCAGCTCTATTTATTATTTGATTTTTTTGTCATAGCGCACGGCAGGTTTTATTCCTTTTTTCTGGAAGCACTTAGATGGAACACAAGTCATACACATACGGCAAATTTAAAAAAAAAAAAAACTGTTTACTATCTGCTTCTTAATTCCTTCATCATGGCATGTGTTCATTGGATATACACAGAGGGATTGTGAGTAATTCCTATACCAGTTAAGTTTTACATGTAATATTTTGCTATTCTGATTCTCGCAGTTATTTCTTAACCACCAGTTATATCAGGTAGGTTTGTAAGTTAGGTTAAGAGAGAGAAATGAAAAAGAAAATGTATTAATGGAATATTCTTATTTGGTGAGATACAAAGGGAAAATTATGATCATCCAAGTTTAAATTTAAATGCATTTATTATGTTTATCTATATTGTTATTCAGGTAGACAGTGTATCCAGGTCATTCTCTACACGCAGTAGAGACTTGGGAGTGAATGAAGCAGAGTTAACAACACGATATTTCCCGTGCAAGAACACGCTGAAGGAGCTGATAATACCTGATGAGACATATGTGGCGAGGATTATCAGGGCCGGGTCGATAACGTATGCAGGGGCCCACAGGTGCGCGCATCAGCCGCTTCATCCATTATCGAACTCGGGCAGGAGGGTGTGGCAGGCACGATTGAGACTTCTGCTAATTCCCGAGTTTTCCATCAGACCTAAGCCGAATCGTACAAGGGTCACGCTTTTACCATCGAAATCGACATTGTTAAGCCGACAGCAGGTGTGAAACCGACAAAGTGTACCAACTGGAGCCGCCCATTTCTGATCGGGCTTCACCAGGAAACCTATGCAGTCACAAATACCGACATGAGCGAACGTTTATAGGCCACCTGGGCTAGAGAATTGCTTTGACTGCACAAGAAGTATTATTATTATGTTGTAATTACACTGTAATTGCGTGTACAAATAATATAGAGATATTGTCAAGTAGAGTAATTCTGTAGATGAAGTGGATATACAATTACTCTACGCAATCTGAAACGTGAAACCGGTGTTGTGCCCAAGGCCATGGTTTGATATAGAATACCGTTATACAAACTAATCGGTGTGATCAAGCATAACAAGGAGTCGTGAATAGATTTGGTCAGTGCTTCAAGTACTTGGACATTTCACGCCTGCCTACCTTTATATGATATTCTGTACATCAATAATCTCAAGGTATGTTTATAGAATCAACAAAAGCTCGCGCCAGCCCGCTTTAAGTATAGAACAGACTTAAGGTTGTACAGAACTACAGTGGTCAACACAATATAAACAAGCTTGAGGCGTTTTGACTTTGCGTTATGAAGGCTGGGCTGGTCCTAATGTTGGGGCTGGGCTTCTGCCTAGGGTTTCTCTTCAGCTTGCTCTTGCAGCTTCCACGCGTGTCGTCACCTGTCCACCATCGGGAGATCAAAAATATTCATTGGGAATCCAGACGAACATTACAAAATGTGTATGGTGGTAGAAATCTGGACAATGGTCAGTTTAAACAACCTGTGCCGTTGCGGTTTGTGCAAGGTAATTCAAACAGGTATCTGTTAGCAGAACGCAAGACCTCTGATAGGGACACATTTGTGCGACACGGAGAATCCGACAGCGGCCTCATTGAAGATTTGAGCAAATATCCACATTCGGATAATAAGTTGGCTAAACATATCTCGCTCCCCCGTGTGAAAGGAGAGCCCCAGAAAGGCACACAAATTGTTGCGACCCAAGTGGCTGAAGACACACAATCCCGAACAATAATCTCCTCAGAACACGGCCAACAAACACCCCTCAGACCGTCAAAGATACAAGGCTCCCGTGTCAGTGACGGGCAAAGAGATATAAAACGACATCTCAGGTCAGGCCCAGCTAATGTACCTACAACTGGCAAATTGAATCGTGTGTCACAGCTCGTCAATCAAGATAAAACCATCATAAATACAAGACAAACAGTCAACTCTGCCAAAAACACTCTTGATGTTTCAATACGAAACACGACAGGTAAAATGGAGGTGTCGCTACACTCACTGAATTCTAGCGCCGTGTTCGATGGCATTTATTTTACGCAAAATATAGAAACGTTAGTGCCAGGCTTCACGGGGAAAAACATGTCAAAATGGCAGCACAAAGCGCGGATTCAGAAGGTGGTCGGTTTACAAGAAGGGTGTGGGAGGATGCAGAACCGGCTGCTGACTCTGGATGACGACACTAAAGCTTGCGCGCGATACAGGATCAACACAGACCAAATGCAAGGGGAGGTCTACACCTTCTATTTAGCATTGTTACTGGGTATCAGAAACGTGCTCCCCCTCGCCGTGCTGTCGCCCGACCCCCGGGACTCCCAGTGGTCGGGGGTTCCAAAGGAGCTAACAGCAGCCCAGTGGGGTTCTGACCGCCCTGTAATTGTAACTCCGTGGGTAGAAGACCTTGGGGAGGCTTGCATTCCACGAGAACTAAGAAGCTCAGAGGGGCGTCTTTCACCAACACAAGATACCATCTCTGACCGGACTTCAGCAGATTTAACAGAATTAGCACAATGGTCAGACTTAATTGTATTGGATTATATAACAGGCCATGTGGACAGGGTGGTTAACAACATGTTTAACGAACAGTGGAATCCAGACATCATGAACAGCCCTACGCATAATTTAGCGAAATCACAAAAGACAGGAATGTTAGTTTTCTTGGACAATGAGTCCGGCTTGTTCCACAGTTACAGACTTCTCGATAAATACCACCATTATCACGAGTCTCTATTAAAACGCTTGTGCATATTCCGGAAGTCCACCGTGAAGGCTTTGAGAAAACTGCACAGTGGTAATAACGTGAGTAACACACTGCAAGATATATTCCGAAACTCTGAACCCAATAGTCATTTAATTCCAAAAATCCCTTCCCGTTATAGTAAAATATTATCTGAAAGACTTGCCCATGTGCTTAATCAAGTGGAAATATGTGAACGTAAGTACGCAACGTAGTGTACCTTTGTACATAGATATATCATTTTTACATTTTGTATGGGAACACATGAAAAATTATGATAAATTTCAAATGGTGCATATATAGCTTCTTGTCGTGTAAATCCATGAAATGGAATATGTTGTATATATTATTATATTATTATCTGACAGTCATTAAAGTATTATTTATCTATTATCAGTGTTTATATCAACTAATTTTCAACTCATAATATGTCTTATATGTGAGTGCACATTAGTTTGATTTACGTAACCCAGGACCACCCCAGAGAGAAATAGAGAGAACAAGTGTGTATATTTGTTTGGTATACCACATCTGAAAAACATCTGCCACGACAATATACAACCACCATATTAAGATAAAAATAAATTCTTTTTCTAAAAGAAAATAAAAAGTATGTAAACTGAATTCTCCTCTTAGGAAATAAAACTTTAAGTTCCCAACCCATCTTTAAAAAAATCGAATAAATATTAATATATGCTTAATTGAATTCTCCTCTCAAGAAATAAAACATTTAATTCCCGCTCCATCTTGAAAAAAAAATCGGAATAACGACGTAATCTCATTCGTGGTGTATGTAATTTTTAGAGAAATTTTCTTTTCTGTTATAAGGTGTTTGTCCAACCATTTTCAATTCAATTTAATCCTACATGATTGAACAACTTAAACAACTACATTATTTAACAGCGGCTCTTTCTTGCCTTAAAAGACAAACTACTATATATTACTATATTCTGTGTGTTAATAAGATTGACTAGAAAGATATATGTATATAAATATATGTATATTTATATATATATATATATAATTAATTTACATTCAGCATAAAGAAATTTGACGAAGATGGCTTCATACAGCGTAATCCCGACGCATCAAATACTGATAAATTAAACATATATATATATATATATATATATATGACATATGAAAAGTTTTTGAAATTAAATGAATATGTTATGATTTGGTGGAAGTTGTACTTTAATACAATTTAAGTGGATAATTGAAATAATCGTTTATAATTTTTAGGATTCCTCACCACATTTATAAGTTTTATCACTCTTATAAAGTAATTTATCAGCAAGGTGTATACCGAACACAATACATATATAACTATATACGGTGTCATGCTGAAGGATTTATTTGTTATTTATTTAATGAACCTATAAAATTAACTACCATGCATGCATATAGTTTTCTTCTCTCTCTGACTGTGTACATATAATTTAGAAATTGTCATATACATGTATTTATGGCAAAAAATGTTAGGTTAGAGCTTAAACCTAAGCGATAATTAAATAAAGTCTATATTTAAAGTCCTAATGAAGTTTTCATATATATACAATCAAGTGACGGAAACAAAATGCAAGACTCGCGAAATTTTTAACCAATGAAACATGCAAGTATATCTGCAAAGCTGCATTAATTATTGTTCTACATTTGTTTGTTTTGCACATTGAATCTTCTACACATTTGAAAATGACACAACCCTATATATATATATATATATATATATATATATATATATATATATATATATATATATATATATACTGCGTGAACAAAAGCACTTCTGTCTGTTCTGCCGTCTAAAAGTACATACTATACTACATGGTGACAGGGCCTTCAGGTCAGCAGCACCGCGTCTGCATGTGCATGCATGTCACCTTGATGACAGTCTCCGCCAAGCACAGAAGCGGATCCAAGGGGGGGGGGGAGTCCGGACCCCCCTTTTTCATCCGAAGCAACCTTTTTTAGGGTTTTCAGACAAAATTTTGCGGCCTGGAGCTCCCCCCCCCCCTTTTCCGGACCTGATGACCTTTTTTTATATAGGATTTACATTAGTCCTCTTGGATTGGACCCCCCCCCCCCCTTTTAAAAAATCCTGGATCCGCCCCCGCAAGCACCATCCTTAGAGGCTTTCAAAAAGGCCTTTAAGACTTGTTCTCACAATATGACTCATGGACACACGGCTCTCCAGCACATAGAAATGAAGATAATTTTGCGCGCATAAATGAATATCATTATTATCTATTTATTTTATTTTGCACATATACAAGTGTATATGCAGATATTGGAGTTTAAACACCTAAACGGTCACCATGCATTCTCCGTTCAATGTCCGCATATCATCCGTGAGTAAAGAATTACTATATATGAACTGCAATATCTTACAGAGTTCCGGTTTTTGCGATCGAAGTATTTATTTATAACAACATTCTGCAGGGTAGCCTGCACCAGAAGAACACGTCTGTTGTATGCAGGACCCTGTTCCAGGTAAAGATACAGAGAATTAGTGATCAACATGTCAATAAAATAAAAATACAATTGCATATATACTCTCTCGTAATAGAAAATATGCAGATATATATATATATGACAAATCACATTAATTAAAATGGGAACTTGCAAACTACCATTAGTCATAACAGTCTTTGATTTTATATATCAGAAATATATTTTCTCACGTATATATATAATATATATATTTTAACAATATTATTAATTTACATATATAAAATATATATATATATATATATATATATATTTATTTTTACATATTATGTAACATGATAATATTGCCTGATATGAAAGCTTGCAATGTTTGACCCTCTCTCTCTCCCCCACCCCCCAACCAAGACCATTTATGTACAGGCTTTTATTTGATTTTCAATAGACTGGGTTTAATGAATATTTACGTGTTTGATCCAAGTACAGAGGCGGATTCGGCCTTAAAATCAACAAATTTCACCACCTCACGACCATGTATACAGCAGCCCTGAAACCATGCTGACAAAGGATTTATCATGTCTTAAGAGGAATGAAAATAATAATAGCAGGGTTTTAGTATATTTCCATATACAAATTGGCCAGTGGGACAGGCAAGCGTACATAATACCCCACTGTAATTAGCATCCTTCACACCGCCCGTGACAGTAATTGGTGCTGACTTCCATCAAGAAGAATTTGTGATTGCACCTGCGCTACGACCACACCCCCGTGTGTTCAGGCCAGCGAGTGCTAATGCGTATTATAGCATCTCTCATTTCAAACCAGACCTATATATAATATGCGCAACAAACGACCTGGAAAGGGACTAAGGGGTTTATTGCGTAATTTTATGATTTCTTGTTTCGTGAAAATATTGTGAAAATCATACGTACAGGTTACAAAAGAACTTTGTATAGCACAACGGAAGGTTTTCTTCATGATAGGCATGACCACCGCATCCAGTTATTTTCATTTTTCATCTCTATTGTAAACGTCCTGTTTACAGGTATCTTATAAGCAATGAGCTGGAGGACCTATAGAATTATTTTAATGCCTCTCCTGTATGTATTATACACTTGTAACCTTATTTTCATTATAATATCTATAAAATATTATGTAAATATTTTATAGACTTATACACTAATAATAAGCATCACTCTGTTTATCTCGACAAATTAACGCAAGATAATTCCAATTTCAAAAGGTTAATAGTCTTGAAAGGCAGCTTCTGAAGCCCTAGAAAATTGAACGATATTTCCAATAATAAATGTAGTTAAAATATATTGCCTTCACGAATAAAAATTCATAATAATAATTTATACTGGTATATACAATATCAGAAATATATCATAACATTTAATACATGCATGTGTGTTTGTGTATGGCAATATATGTTATAATTAAGTCCTTATTTCCAGGCCATGCATGTTCATCAGTGTTACCAGCGGGTCAGCAAGTTTATGTATATTATAGGCAACAAAAGCTGTATTATGTTCAAAGGTTTTCCGCGAGCACATTATCACTTCTTTACCTATAAAACGGTCACTGTGGTATATTTGCTTCGCAAACTCTCTGTTTACGCAATAATGCCCTCGGATATATATTTTCCGCGAGTCTCTTTAAAGAGCTCTTTGAACATTGTTATTGCCATACAATGGACACCTGTGTATAGTGTTATATAAAAATCATGTAATCCTTAAATGTTTATTCGGTCACTTTATCCAATTTCCCACGAATAGTTATTAAAGTTTATACGAGAAAAATACAGCAACATGCATAGCAAACGTATACCATATACCCGATACATGCATATAAATGTAATATATAAAAAGTAATATGAACGTAATATAACCTAAACACAAGCTTAAAAATCAAAATAATATAAACTGAATGTCATATCAAATAATATCATATCATATCATAAATTTATTGTAATATAAATTGTCGGTAAAATGTGTAGGTTTTGTTTTCACTATACCGGTACGTCCACGTTACTGCAATTACTTGTCATTACTTTATATTGTATAGTAACTTTATAGGCCTAACAATATAACTTTTTTATATAAACGATCTTATATATTTTCGAAGAAAATATTTGTAATAGCCTAGGCTAACGGCTGGTTTATATTCCTGATTAAATAATTGTTTGAACCAAGTTTTTAAAAAGAAAAAAATAAATATCATTTTTATATATTTGATTTTATATTAAGCACGATAAAATACCTCAATCTGATATCAGTTAAAAGATTCGCGTAAACTTAACCTTCAATAATGTACGAATCTACGCATGACTCCTTAATTACAACAGTCATCCACTGAACTGAAAAAAAGTAATGACGCAACTGTATCCTTGGGAACAAAGTCATGAGACCGAGATTGACAGCTGCGCCACCCCGCTGATAATGACATGTTCATAACACGGATTGTTTTGTTTTCTTTGATCTTAATTCACGATCTCAAACTAACTGCTGGGCATGAAAACATGAATGAACCCAGGTTCTATTTGTGTAGGGCATCCAGGTAACTAGCGGTTGCCATTTTCCACATTCTTTTTCATTTCACAAAACCCAGCCCGCAGCGGTCTACAAAAGGTGGGCAAACCCGGGAAGTGCTCTCAAAGCAGACGACAGCCGGCGTGTTTCTATGGAAACCACATTCCCATTGCATGTCGATTTCAAGCATGATTTGAATCCTAGTTAACATGTGGCTCACGGATAAGGGCTTACTATAATCAGCATGCCAGGTGAAAATACCTGGAGGTTCTATACATTCATGAGAACTGATGAAATATTAAATCAACGCTATTAAAATCAAACCTAAACCTGTGGGTTCATCAATATTTATAATTCATATATTACTCGTTAGTCAAAGGTGGTTGCTATTTAGAATAGGAAATGGCCCCTCATAGCTGAATATTTTCCTTCAGTTATGGATGTTTGTTTACTCTGGACCTTCACAGAATATTCCATCGTGCCAAAGCCGAATATTATTATGTGCCCACCTCAAACGAGTTTTGTGCCCACGCACTTTTTAATGCGAAAATATATTAATCTGGTGTATTGACATATATGTTTGAAATAATCAAATGCATCGTACATGATAGTATATAACAAAAAATAACTTAACTCAGCTAAAGCCCGGGTTGGATCTGGACTTTTGTCGTATATATATATATATATATATATATATATATATATATATATATATATATATATATACGGACTGGGAAACATAGAGTTTAAAATGTTCAAGGGATAAGATTATTTAATCATTCTTAAACTAGGTAATCTCTTTTTTTTCATGTAAATAACGTTCTTTTTAGAATATGTTACATGAAGTTCATTTTAAAATATTAAATGTAAATAAAATTCTTTTTTTAAATATTATAAATTACTATCATCAGAGGAATGACTGAATATTCTATATATAGGAATACTTCATGACTTAAAAATTATACGAAAAAGCGTCCAGAGAAAAAGAGAGGAAAGAGAATTCTATTTTTTCCCGGGAACAACAGAAATTCTCAAATTTCCTGGAATCCAATTAATTGTAAATTTTGTTTGTAGATAATATTAAAAATATACTTCCTCACATCACATCATAATATACTGTTTGTAGCATTAGGTGTAACCATTCCTGGTCTTTTAAATGGAAGGTAATTTGATAATTTGATACGTATCCTAACTTGCAATAGTTTCCATCTTATTTTATTAACAAGTCTAAAACTTGTTATATTTTCCAGGGAAAAACGAGAAATCAACTTCTTCCCGGGAAGATTCTGGATCATCCCAGATTCTCAATCTTCCCTCGACATATATATATACACACACACATATATATATATATATATATTTATATATATATATATATATATATATATATTCTTGAAAAAATGAGTGATTCTCCCGGAACTTCCCGGAAAGACTGGAACTTTTTAGGAATGCCCATGCAGAATTAAAAGAACAGACATCTTCCTATATATATGTGTGTGTGTGAGTGTGTGTGTGTGTGTGAAAGCGAAAATCCTGTGGGATTATTTTGTGTTTATAAAATCTACCAATTTTTAATGCTTTTAATAGACACTCAGATGAGAAGAAAAGCGCTAAAACAAACATTATATGTCATTTCATAAATATCATCTCTGCAATTTTGCATGGGATTATTAAGGATATGAGCATCTATGTGTTTTTAATATATATATATATATATATATATATATATATATATATATATATTAATAGAAAGAAGGACGCCTTTTAGATAGACTAACTAGGCTAATAAACAAGTTTTCTATCTGAAAGGCGTCCCTCTTTCCCTTTACCTATACACTACGACTGCAGACTAACACGGCTGTATATATATATATACTATTATATACATGTGTTTGACTGTCGTGATTGGAATCCGATAAAGTTTTAGATTCTACCGAGAATTTCATTGTCACATTTTAAATAACAAACATGTATAAGACAGCTACAGCTTATATGAAAATATTGAATGGATAGAGGTGTCAATTATTACAATCAATTTAAAGTATTTATCATTTTTGGGGGGGAGGCAAAGATTCATTTTTCCATTTTTTGGTTATCTGATGACTCATTCAGAAATTTAACCATGCGATAGATTCTACGTATAGCCTGAATTATTGCAGATGAAAGTGTACAAATAAAGAACTTGATATAACCTTGAATAATATTTTCATGTTCTGAAAATTACTTCCATACACTAATTTAACAGATATTTATTGATTTGAAAATGTATTCTCAATATTACATACCGATAAAGTTTGATGGGAGTGGGAAGGTTGTTGCTCGCCTGGATAAGCGCTAGCTAAATATAATTACTTGTGGTATAGCTGATAGAAAAGCTTGTACAAACATTTTACTTTGGTTACAAAAATGCAATAATTTAGAAATCATCTGCTCAAATAAGACGTCCTGTAGCTTATGGAAAATCTAATAATTAGATAATAATGTAATATAAAAGCAATATTTACATTACCCACCTTGTATTGATACTTGAATATTCGACGATTATGGCTTCATATAATGAAAGATCAAATCTTATCACGTGACTTTTAGTGTTACCAAAATAAAGCAGAGCCCTCTTGGGGTCAAACATGGTACAAACTATACAAAAAGTGCACAAGGGTATTTTAGCAGTAGTAGGGTATTACAGACTCTAGTGGTATAAAATACTCACTGGTCTTCGGCAAAATATGTGTAGCAGGACACCCTTTCACTTCCAAGAATACCTTTCCAGAATACCCTTCCTTCCATCAGTGTAGGTATATATACCACATGATTCCGATTGTATATTTCCCGATCTACCAATTAACACCTTGCAACCTCTTTCAGCATAACATGCGGTGCAAATTAAAAACAAAATATAAAAATTTCTATCTGTTTTTAAATCATTTTGTAAGTTACCTGTCCCAATTTTTTCCCATATAATAGGGTGTTAATTCCTTTCTTTCATTGTTGAAGTTAATGTTCAAATGGTGCATGTTTTAATCATTGTATATAGATGCACAATTGAAATATATGTTTGTGTTTTATTACTTTCTATTCTTGTTTAGTATATCGTGTAAAATTGTTTTTATATGAGGAGACGAATTAAAATATATGGCTGTGCCCTGTTTTCAGTCAACTTTCCATTTTGCAAGAAATATTGTGTAAACCAATATAGAAAACATCGCGGGAACATATTGTGCGGTTGGGATGGACATTCACCTGTCGATTTCAACAAAGAGAACAAGTTTTTTTTTTTCATTTCTTTTTACAATATATTAAATATGTATCCTGGAAAATTCATTATAGTATTTGCTAACAATGGATTCGTTGTAAAAATCCTCTGAAATTTAATTGACTGGGGCATTAAACGGGGACCAGTTCTGATATATATATATTATATACATGATTTTATCTTCTACTTATACATGTATGTATTTTTTTTTAATTAATTACAAAACTTGAACAACACAGAAATACAGAAACTATATTTATTCGATAGCGTAACATGAACTCCATTTTGTTTACTATAAAGCCAATTAGCGCATAATGAAAGTATTTAAATAAATGTCACAGAATAACATAACATTTACAAAGGTTATCTTATATATGCTATTACACTCTTCACAGTCACAGTAAAAAAATTATGATAAAATAGATAGGATTTAAGGTAGAAAAAACAAACTAAATCGCTAAAATCGCGGTCAGATTCGTACAATGAGCCTAGGCATGAAAATTTAATGAATTAGCAGATTCAGTATTTACATATATATAGTGCTATTAATTTAAATGTGTTGGAATGAAAATGATAAATGTATTAGAAGAATCTTTTCAATGAAACCATGTTTATGCAAATACATGATATATAAATATAGGCTGGTTTAATATGCAACTATATATGCAACTATATGCAATTTAATTTACAAAAAAAAACAAAATATCCTGTTGGTTAAAAGTAATATTTTATATTAAATAAAATATTATGAAATAATAATAATAATTATTATTATTATTATAATTATTATGATTATAGTTATTATAATAATTATAATTATAATTATAATAATAATATGGTACAGTTACATAAAATAAATTCAGTCGCTTTAAGTTATATTCAATGTATAGTTTTTTAACAGAGCATTATGAAACGGGCGGCATCCAACATCAACAATCATTTATAATGACCAGACATATAGTGTTTGGTCTGTTGTCGTCGTCCGTAGTCGTTGGCGTCGTCGTCTGTGTCATTTTTGTGAACGCTATCACTTTTGAACCACTAAATATTTTGTCATGAAATGTTAAATTTTACTTGTTTGTACCAAAATCCCTGACTGATGACCTTGACCTACACCTTCAAGATATTATAACAAAAAATATATATATTTTTTTGTGAACCGCAAACTTTTGAAGCAGTCAGTGTTTTTCCCCTCAAATTTGGGATCTGAGGCCATTGGGAGGGCAGACATTTCTCATTCTAGGCCGCTATATCAGAATCCGAAACCCCCACGATTTTAACAACTCCGTGCAAATACAATATAATTCGTCTTACTTCTAGCGGTGGAAAAATGTGCCTTTTTTTATATACGTATTATTTAAGAGTGCATGATAGTAAAATTTATACTCTGGAGTTTGTGTATACCTACTTATCATAATAAAAATAACTCATTTAGATTCCAAACATAAGAAAACATACTTGGCTTTCAAACCACAGTATAATCATAACGTATGTGATAAAACATCTCGCTCGGAATGAAGACGATAAACGCAGTACAATATATTCTATTCACAGTTATTGTCATAGAGGGTGCGTGTTATTTTTAAATCATTTACAATTCACTCAGATCATTCGGTATATACAATGACTTGTCTGAAATAGGACCCACCGCCGAGCACTTTATACCTGCTGTGCGAACAAACAAGATGTTTCGATTGAATCACGACAACTATTGACCTTTCAGAATAAGGGAATGTTATCTCCCTGGCGCCGAAGACAAGATAGATTTTTTTTTCTGGGTTTTGTATGAGGTTCGATTCTCCCTCTCGCTATGCACGTATAAGTATATTGAATGAAATTGGGTTTTGCTGATTAGAGTTTGAACCAGATCAAGATACTAATGGAGAATTCTTGCTTGTTTGTACATGTGCAACTGTCACCATTCCCCCAATCTTTGATTGCCAATCTACCATGTTTCATGCATGAATTAGAAATTAAATGATAAAGTCACAAACATTTTAGTTCATCTGGGATCTGACGTATTTAATCATTTTTTATAATTTTTGTGTTTTAACTGAAACATTAAAGAAAAGAAAGGTTTACATTTTTAAAATGCTACAGGGCATCTTCTGGATTACTCCTTGGACCATAAGTTTCAAAATAGTTATGTAAATTCAAGTCGAATCAAGTTTTCAACTTTAAATACATGCTTTTTAAAATACATGACAAAATTAATTTAAAAAAAACCTTTTCGAATTAGTTATACACATTATCGGTTAGTTGAGGAATAAACGCTATCATCATACTAATTATTGAAACTTTTTCAACTTTAATATAATACTGAAATTAATAGGCAATTTCACACATGTTAAAAAAACGCTCTACTTAACCCTTCATTAGTTAGGGTACCTCTACCAATGGGAAATAATCACATCATGAACAAGCACATTTGTAAAGCAGACATCACCTTGTGAGTATATAAGTAACAGTCTAAACAAAAAAATATGAATTAATCGTAGAAACTCATTACATTTATCTTGTTCATGCATCCTATCAATGGAGGGGGGGGGGGGGGGGGGGCTTATTAAATTTGTATAAAAGCCACGGTTTCTCCTCCACTGCTTTTTATCAATTTTCAGATTATAAAAGACTTAATCCAGAAGTTAATCTGCAGTCCTTACAGGAAAAATACGCCGCGGTCAAAGTTGGGCAAACCTTTGTGCTGCGTTTATACTAAAGACCACGATCGCCACGATTCTGTCATTTCTCTTTAAATCGTGTTGAGATCACACCTCATCAATAAGAGCGAGACAAAATCGTGGTGATCGCGAGGGCTCAACATGATCCTGCCAAAATTTAATCCTGCTTAAAAGTTTGCCAGGATCATGCCCATATTAAACAATCGCTTCAGAGCGTATATAGCATCCTAGCCTATATAAGTCACAAACATCGTACAACATATATTTGACAGATCTACAACAGAAAATGGGGGAAATTTCTAGGATAGTCGTGAGTGTTTCGTGCGAAATTCAGGTGTTCTGTCGTAGACCCTTTTCGTTGAATTTTGAACATCTTTATATATGTCAGGCCTATCTCATAGCTCTGTTGTACGATGCCGTATACAACTGTGTTACGATAAATCTATGACTTCTTTACAATTTTTGGCTATCTGAGGCCTTACGAATCGTTAAGACTTTCCTACGACAGCCCAACGATTGCCGCCCGTTCTACCCATGACAGTCCTACGAATGTTCTATCGTTGTATTCCTTCGACTGCCGTGGGTTTCGTCCATGCATGTTTCGTCGGAGGAGTCACTGGACAGACTGTTGGAATGCAAAATCTACTTTCTTTTTATACCGATCTTGTCCCAATCGTGTATATACGTCCTCAGAAGGCAACAAAAGGCAATGGATTTTCTTGAACGTAAGGGATCCAATCAAGTGTCAGATATCGTAGATAAATATCGTGATGATCGAAGAAGATCAGAACGGATCGTCATGGAATCGTAACATATCTTCATAGAATGGTAAGGGATCGGTTATTAAATCTTGGCAGATCTTAAAAAGTGACCCATGGGTCATGACGCTCAGCCGACTTTCTTGTTGACAATATTGCAACCAGTTTAGATAATGTAGGTGGCATCATCATCCGTGCATATTAACTTAAGTTCATCAAGACCCATAAGCACACCAAATTTAATAACGAGCCATCCAGCCTCTTCTGAGGAATCTGGCAATTTGTATGTATTTTACATTGGTTCTGGGATGCTCAAACACCCCCCGTAAGTTGGAGAATATAGGTCAGAGGGACCTAATTTCGGGTTTCTGAAAACCTTTGAGGAACGCTCAGGATGCAGAAGCTCATGATTTTCGCCTTTACGGGTATGATTTGTGCCTTGTTAACAGACCTATAGTGTTCTCAAAAATACAGGTAAAATTTCAAAGAAATAAGATACTGCAGATGGAACCACCATTTATGCTAAGTAGCGAAGGTTCATTAGACTCAATAAGCACACCAAATTTTATGACAATCCATCAAGCAATTCAAAGGAATCTGGCAATTAGTATTTCTTAAATTAACCCTAAGAATTTAGGTCTATGTGACCTAATTTCAGGTTTCTGAGAACTTTTGAGGACCTCTCAGGATGCAGAGGTTCATGATACAAGGCTTTATGGTTACGATTGATGCCCTAGCTGTTAACTGATGACCGCATCTTTGAAGTTCTCATAAATAGAGATAAAAATGAGTAAAAATTAGAAACACCATTCTACAGGAACAGATGATATACTCCATGATCAATATGCATGCAAAGAATCATGTGCAATTTTTATTCAGATACTGGAGCTTGGGTATCATTATTCGGGGGCGGGGGTAACAGAGACCTAATTTCAGGTTTCCAAGGAGTTTTCATTGAACCTCGCTGGTTGTCAAGTAATAAGATTTTAGGTCAAATGGTTACGATTTGTGACCTGTTAACAGACGACATCATCTTTGAAGGTCTCAAAATATAGAAACAATGGACCCATGGGTCACATCGCTCAGCTGAATTTTGGAAAATATTAGTAACTGCAACATATGGAATGCACCAAGGGAAAAATGGGCCTACGGTAAGTGTTATATAAAAGTAACATTACATAAACAAATTATGTGTGAAGGTAATTAAGTTTTCAAAAGTTAAATATATGGCCATATGAGTTAAAGATTGATCCCACCAAGTTTGACCAATACTCCTAATTTTAATACTAAGTAAACAGTGTTATTCACACCTAGACCCCGCCAGCTTAAAGAGATAAGAATGAAATGTTACAAAGTATTTATATCTTCTTAAATCTTGTCAGTTAGCACTTACATTAGATCCTAATATTTTTTTCACATTTGAATATTACGATTAAATTCCTGAACAATTTTTTCTTTTAAAAAATCAAAATTGTCCAAGTCTCATCAAAAAGAATTCATTTAACATTAAAATTATAAGATTCATCTTGTTTATTAGTCCTGTGTATTGAAGGGATGGGTTTCGGAGGGGTCTCTGTTGTTACTGCTCGTTGCTGGAAAAAAAATGTTAATTATAAGATTCATCTAATTCATAGTACAGGTCTGTAAACAGAATGGGGTGGGGGTGGGGGTGGGGGGGGGGGGGAGAGAAAAAGGCTCCATGTGGTATTAACTGCAGACAGCCTGATCAAGCTCAACCCAGTGGAGAGAGGGCTTGCATTAGTGATGGGATTACATAACATTATGCCAACAGCCAGGGGAGCATAGAGAGCTGCACTGAATGACCTACAGTGACCAAAGTGGACTGCTTGACAATGTAAGGGAATACAACAAGGACCTCCAAAAAATGAATAACTAGTCTAATTTTGCAGCTTTTCTTTTCAAATTTCAGATTAAATCCTTATGTGTACATGCTGTAAAAATTAAATCCACAGTACTAACAGGAAAAAACATGCCGTGGCCAAAGTTGGGAAAAATTTAAGGTACCAATTTTTTATTTTGCTAATATTTAAAAAAAAAATTAAAGATTTTGATCTAATTTTGGGTATACAATTTAATTTTAGATTAATTAAAGTTATATTACTGGAAAAAAATCCTTAGCTTTAACATGTTTTGTGTTAAGTGATCGAATATCTTTCCTGATTTTTTACAAAATGCATTTTGTTTGAGCCCATAACTTTTTAAAACTAGAATACGGGTAGTCGACAAGCGACTACGTGTATCCGCTAAAATCAGAGTAGGATCGGTTAAGTGAAGCATGGATTGAGTGGCTAGGGGAAATAGAGTTACATGTGGTTACATATTAGAATGGATGTCTGCCACGTAAACATGATTGAAGGTGGCGCCACCTGTTATTTGAACGAGAAACTATCCAAGATGTATACACACGCAAAATTTCAGGTTGAAAAGTAAACAACTGCAGAGATTTGAGTGATTTTATCCAACAGCAGACAAACAGATGGACGCTATGCAAATATGGCTGCAGGTGGCGCCACCATTTTTGTGTATGTTATAAAACTATCCAAGGGCTACATTTGTGTGAAATCTTTTTCCTGATTGGTTGAACGAGTCCGGAGATATAAGCATGGATGTCCACAGCGTGAACGTCGATGTAGGTGGCGCCACCTGTCATAAAATCAAGAAAGCTATGCGGGATGTTAACGCATGCCGAATTTCAGGTAATTCGGTCGAACAACTGCAGAGATATGAGTGATTTTATTCCAAGGCAGAAAAACAGATGGACGCTGTGCAAAATTGGCTGCAGGTGGCACCACCATTTTTGTGTATGTTATAAAGTTATCCAAGGGCTACATTTGTACAGAAAAATTTTTCCTGATCGGTCAAACGGTTCCCGAGATAAGTGGGTTTATGTGTGGAAACAGACGCACAAATGGACGCTGGGCTGAGATGAAAGGTCAGAGGTCAAGGCCAATTGATTAGGCACCAGTTCACATGTGACCCGATAATTAGTGCAAGTTTCGGAAAAATCCGTCCAGTAGTCTCAGAGGAGTTCTCCGGAAATGAACGCCGCGACGGCGGAACCCGGTCCAAAACATGGTATCCGTAAAACTATATAACACAGACCTAATTTCTGGTATGTACATAGGAACTATATAGAGGAATATTTATATGGTAAATATAAAGAAAAACAGATGCGTGGTTTCGATATTAGGCAGTCCTGAAGTGTGGAAATAGATTTTTAATAAAAAATTGAGGTTTTTCCTTAATTTCTGAAAGGAACGAAGTCGCAAAGACCCAGTTTTCGGCTTGGTAGGAGATCTTGCGGGCATCTAAAAGCTTGGGGAGCATAGAGAGCTGCACTGAATGACCAACAGTGACCAAAGTGGATTGTTTGACAATGTAAAGGAATACAACAAAAGCCTCCAAAAAATTCAATAACTAGCCTTATTTTGCAGCTTTTATTTACAAATTTCAGATTTTAACAGATTAAATTCTTATTTGTACATGCTGTGAAAACTAAATCCACAGTACTTACAGGAAAAAAACGTGCCATGGCCAAAGTTGGGCAAAATTTAAGGTACCAATTTTTATTTTTGCTAATTTTTTAAAAATTTTAAAGATTTTGATCTTATTTTAGGTATTCAATTTTATTTGGATTAATTAAAGTTATATTACTGGAAAAAAGTCCTGATCTTTAAAATATTTTGTGTTAAGTGATCAAACATCTTAACTGATTTTTTACAAAATGCTTTATGTTTGAGCCCATAACTTTTTTAAATTATATAATACAGACCTAATTTCTGGCATGTACATAGGAACTATTTAGAGGAATATTTATTGTAAATATGAGGAAAAACAGATGAGTGGTTTCGATATTAGGCAGTCCTGAAGTGTAAAAATAGGTTTTTAATAAATTTTTTTTTTTAAATCCTTAATTTCTCAAAGGAATGAAGTCGCAAAGACCCAGTTTTCGGCTTGGTAGGAGATCTCGGGGACATCTACCATTATGCTGAATTTTGGATTCATAGGTCTTACGGTTTCAAAACATGCCACATCTAAGGAAAGACGGACGGACAGACGGACGGACGACGGACAATGGAACACGACTATAGCTCAGATGACTTATAGGCAGCCGAGCTAAAAAAAAAGCGTAGAATTTAGAAAAACACAGGTGGCGCCACCAGTCTGCAGGAACTGATAAACTAGTCATGGTCAATAGTCAAGGCAAGATTCATGACAATCCATGCATTAATTATCAAGATATTGAAGTTTTGTATCAATTTTTTATTATTCTTGGGGGTACCTACAAGCCCCATAGCTCGGAGGATATAGGTCGCAGTGACTTAATTTCAGGTTTCCAAGGAGATTTTTTATGGACATCCCTGGATTTTCAATAACAGATTTCTAGGGTCAGCGGTTACGATTTGTGCTCTGCTGACGGACGGCCGGACGGCCAGACGGACGATGAACAAAGCGCCATACCTATACCTCAGTAGACTAAGTCAGCTGAGCTTAAAAACTGCAGTTACATATTCGAATGTTCACTTCTAGTTTTATTTATATGAATTGAGCGCCTTCATTTTATGGATTCCCTCCTTGGAGTCACAGGGCTACAGGGACAACCAGGTAAATGTATGTGAACATGCACTGAATAGAAATGGCCAATTTGGCCTATTCATAAAAACAACAAACTGTGTTTACAGTTTTATTAGACATCTGCGTATGATGGTATAGCGCACCCGAAAGTGTTCAAAGACACCAGGCGTGCTCACAAGCTTTGTAAAATCCTCATATTTACAAACAATATATACATATAACAAAATATACTTGTTGATACAAAATGTTACCATTACGCCCCATGTTAACTTTTCACCATGCTCTCTGATGATTGTTGACACATCATTACAGGCAATCTGGCATTCCTTTAACAGTGTCGGTATCTCAATCATTACACCCTACAAATAACGTTTTATAAATCCGTCTAACATACAACGTTTAACTTATTCATTATGCTTAAATAGAAAAGATTCGCTTTATACAAATAATATTCCTTAGGATGATATATATATATTACACATTGTGACACCCGACTATCGCAATCATTGTAAATCATGGCCCCTTATACATTTGATTGTCGCTGTAAATGGAATTATGGAATTATGTTTATAACATCACCAAATCATAATGATTTACTATTACAAACGATTTACCATGTTGAACCTATGAACCACCAAGAGTGTTCTATTCTATGTCACAGGTAATTTTTTTTCAAGAGCCATAACATTTTGATATAGATATATATGAGATGACGCCACCTTGTGGCCAAGATATGTAGCTATCCCCAACCCATGCGTTTCCAAACGGTGGTACGTTTCGATAAGGGAGACGGTTTTCCAACTTATACTTGAAAGCAAGTCTGACAAAACAGTCGCCTCCTTCAGATTTAGATATTCACATCTCTGATTGTGAGATATGGAAGTTAACGAACAATAGCACTGGTTTTGTGATTCAAGGGTGTATCTGAAAAACTAGATAAGAATGGAAACTGTGACTTAACTGTCTGAAGGCGATAATAAAAAGAATCTTTAGGAGAATATAAAGATTAAGATCACCCTCCATAATTAGCCTGAAGATCAGTATTTAATGGCACTTTTTCTTTTTTCCGCGGAGAGAAAAGAGAAACTAGTTTCATCAGTTTTCGGACTCTGCATCATCACATGTTGATCGAATGATGATAACTGCATAAGCGGGACAGTTGTCTTCTACCACAAGATTCACCATCAAAGCATGAAGCTAATCATCCATCACTCATGTACCTTGTATAATCCATACAAATACCTTTAACCATTTTATTTCATCCATAGTTCAAGACCGCACTACGTCATTTTACGTTAAATTTATTTATCATCTGGCACTATCTTTGTTGAATGCATTAGTAATTTAAAGACTGGGTTCCAGCAGTATAAGGATGGAGTCCTGCTCCCTGAACTAAGCGAAAGTGTATACACATCAATGAAGAAAGTTGACTGGTGAAGCGGGGAGCCTTTGTAACGGGCGCCTCATGACAGAGATCGCGATATGTAATGGGTCAACAGAGATACATTATAAACTCTTTCCTAGTGACAAAGGCTGAGTAAACCGACAGGGACACAGTATTAGGAATCACTGCCATTTTTATTGATAACTTAGCAAGAAAGCACCCCGTGGCGTCGCATTTGGCTTTCGGATACTTAACTAAACAGGTGGGCCGGCGATGCAACTGGAATACCAAACAAAAAACATCGCACAGCAACGCCGCCGGTGACCGACAGTCATGGCATGTGACGGATCGACACCAGACAGCCGACGAATGACAGATGACAAGAAACTTGTACAGACAGCTTAACATAGACAGGTTAGAAGGGCTGAATATTTACCTAACTATTCATCCTACTGTACTTGGATATAACGAAATCATACCTGTACTTGTGTTTGATATTGTTAGGCTTTGAGGGTACATACAGGTGACAAACTAATGCCAATTTAAGTTACGATTGTGAGACCAGCACTTGACATTGCAAGATATAAGACTTGCTGTACCCTATCTCTAAATCCAGTTATGATTGTACAAGACTGATACAATGTTACACACACGTCATATCAATAGAGTAATTGTAAGATGTATAGCATAAAACACTACGAGCAAAGGCACTGTGAGTCTACCAGAATGGTCACCCCGTTCATGATAAGTAAGAAACGTTTATTTTCTTCCGTCTACTATGGTAAATATGACAACCCGGTCTGCTTGGCTCATGTGTGACGTATTGTTATATCAATTTTCTTATCAACCTCATCAGAAACCTCATTTATTTCCAGTGGTCTTTTATACTGTCATCATTTATACAGGTTTAAGGGGGGGGGGGAGGGATAGGTTGAACAATAATATCCAAAGCAAAGCAGGTACCTGGAATACCCTGGAATAAATACGTGCGTCTATAAGACTTATTTGTGTCTGACTGGATCATAATTGATTGGGCTGACGCGCGTGAATCCATGACGACCTGAGTAATTATGACGTTCCTAACACCTGACAGTAGTGGGCGGAGTAACAGTCCTCTGACAAATGTTCAAGCACATCACTCATTTTTTTTAACAATCGGGAGGCCAGTGATAACCTTTAGGTCATGCAACAGGATTATGTGACGTACAGTGTCAATGTATAAGGTATAGTGCCGCAGAAGCAATTAATAAATATATGCTAATAAAGGACCACCCTAGACTGCAGTTTTCTAAGCATGTAAAAGACTCTCATACTGACGATTTATTTATGAAAATAGGCCTTCACTCTACTGATGAATATTCATAATATCGCATTAATATTCATGATATGGCGACCTTCACCTCAACTGATACTGTTTGACGTCATTACTGATTCTCTTACATCATCAGAGACTATATGACCATCAATGGGTAACTGGCGTGGACTATGTAGCATTATTTTTAAACTGACAAACAAACAAAAATATTTAATATACATGGGAAATGTTCCAACTGTCATGACGAATAAGCACGGCCCCTGATAGACAAGTAATAAACTTGGCTACAATGCATACATTGATTTGTAACTATTTAACCTTCACAGATCTTACTGTATAAATCTTATAAATGCACATAACATAGTGTTACCCTGTATATCAGTTTGCCCAGTATCAGAAAGCTTATAAATATGCATGCGTGATGGAAATTTTTTTTATGTACATATATTTTACAAACAAACAGCAAAAAAAAAACAATAAAAAAACTTTTTTTCTCTAATTTTCCGTGATCTAAAATTACTGATTGACCTACTTACTGATGCTTTTCTGTGGTTCAATTCAGCTTTATTGAAAACAGTTCAGTATAAAGTAAAATCAAATAAAAAAACAATATTACATGAACACAACTGTATGACGTTGGTAATTACAACAAATCGTTTTAGTTAATTCACCAATAATGTCTTAACATGATCAAATTAATTATCTGGAATAATAAATAATAATTAAATTCTTATATAAAATGAAACATTTAAAGAAACAAGTGACCCAGGGGTCATGACTCTCAGCTGTCTAGGAAGACATTTACAAAAGGAATTTTATCATCTGAATGCCAAATTTAGTAGGTGCTATCCCAACAGAAACCTAATTGTTTCAAAGGAGATTTTTCATGGATCTCCCTTGATGTTAAATTAGAAGATTCTATGTTGAATGGTTACGATTTGTACCTGGACAGACGGACAAAGACTGACCGCTATTGCTCAGATGACTGAAAAAAAGGTCTTGTGATCACACCAGGGGTAGTGAGCTGATTTTAGCACTGTGCAATGGCCAAGATTATAAAAATATGCTGCACAGCGGAATACTTAGCATGTCGGATGTCGTTAGCACACACGTTATTGTACACAAAATGTTCTACCCCTGGTGTGATAAACCTTTCGAATACTTCTGCTAACACATGAACAAACCAGTATGATATGTAATCAGCTACCAATCATCATCTGAAATATTTTATACAGACATTCAGGGGACAAAACTTGAAACTGATCATCACCAGAAACACCGTTTATAGGTGTCCTGTATTTGTAAACGGGATTCAGCTCATAAGTTAAGCATGCTTTCTTCAACATAAAAAAAAAAATTTATTCAAAATGAAATTTATCTTGATCAACCGATTATAACTGACACTGATCATAAAGTCAGTGATCAAGGGGGGGGGGGGGTGATAGATTACCAAGGTTAGATATAGATTAACAAGCCTGTTTTGATCTCCTTAATACGCTCATGAACCATCATTAAAACTTTTGTATGAACTGCTATCGTTTAATTGGTCATACATATGCATTGTTCAGAAAACTATTTTAGACTCAAGTCCAGGATCAGGTTTATATACAGTGAAACCTCGTTGTGTCGAACTCGCTTAAGTCGAATACCCCGCATATGTCGAAGTTACAGACTCGATACTCCGGTCAACTCTAGTTAAATTATAACCAAATAAAACCCGCTTGTGTCGAACCTCGGATGTGTCGAAGTTTTCTGAGGATCCCTTCGACTTCGACACAACGAGGTTTCACTGTACCTTTGTTACACTGGCTACTACATAGTGGTTACCATTATGACTAACACATGCCTTTTAAATTTTTCCAAAGATAAGAGCATGACAGTTTACTGTAATGGATCAACCCTAGCGCCATCTCGTATCACAAGAGGATCCGTCGTATCAGATTAACATTTAACAATTTCCAATAAAATGTTCCAAAATGCTACTTTCAATGCCGGCAGTTCAGTCCAGTACACACACTGAGTAATGACTGCTGCCAGTACACACGCTGCGTAATGACTACTGCCAAAATGAGACATTTTTCTACTGAAAAAAAAAATGCTATTTTTATCACGTTTCTCAATTTCTACTGATCAGATATGAATAAAAATTTGTAAATCCAGATATAAACTTAAAAAGGCGTTTATGTAAATATCTTATCAATAAAAAGGTATTCATATTGATTTTATATATCCTATATAATTGGAAAACAGAATATAATACTGTTTCACAGCATCTATTTATTGTGAATTATCACGTATTCCAAATATCTGTCGTAAGTATAAGAAAATGTCAATTTACAGGATCTTTATCTGGATTTTATTCAATAGAATTTTTACTTCAAATCACTATAACATTAACATGGCCTACATTGATATTGAGATGAGGTAGCCACTTGCTGTAAAATAGTTAAGTATTAAGCTTAACATGTGCACAAAAACTAGTTTGGCTCTGCACCATTGGCATGCTTTTGCATATTTTACAAGTTAAGGTGATGGTGTAATGCAGTACATTTTAGGGAGTGTATTCTTCATCAAACTGAATAAAGTAATAAGACTAATTTCTCCTTATTACATTCATTGGATTCAGCTGTATCAGCGCACTAAACTGCAGCCCTCCAAGTACTGGGATGAAATTGACAAAATGCACTACCCTGGATGGGTTGTCATTCAATAAATATATTGATTTTTTTTTATTTTACCTTCATATTGACTTTCACGTAATCATATTAGCCCTTTGTCCTTCTGGTTAAAGCTGATACTGCTTCTCTCAGGTTAACAAATAATGTGTACTATATTGATCAACAACAGTGCAGCACAAGGCGATTTCAGGTTCATTAATCAATAGGACTGATACAGTATCCTATTCCAGTTACAGAGTAAACTCTTTCTTGGCAAAATGTGATGGGTTTTAAATATTGTGAAAAAGAAAAGCATTACCTAAATATATATTAATACCTATTAAGCATCCAATGACCATCAATATGGAGAATTAGACCTAAAATTATTCTACAAATTTGATGACATTGCACTCTTTAAAATTTGTTGTTTATAACACCATTACAAAAATCAATTCATGAGAAACCTGGCATGATACAGGCAAAAAGTCTTCAACAACAACAAAACATACCATAAACAACTAATACACGGGCTATTTCTTTGACAACATATTTCTCTTTCAGTATGGCTCAAAACATGCAGAGACATCTGGTGAGAAAACTTCAAACCATGCAGCTGGAATCCTACATTGCAGCACCATGTAAACACATTTAACATCAAATATTTTGTGCAGATCACATTGACTTGGATTATTACATCATTTTGTCAAAAACACCCTCTGTTTTGTTAACCCACAGTAGTATATCCAATAAAATATGATCATTATGACTGATGGAATAAATCTGTTGAAATGTGAGAAGCACATGTTAGTGAATGCCCCACATATAAATAATCCTTTTCATGCCCTCCTCAAATGGCTAGACAAATGATGTGCATGAGCTACCCTTCCTGGCAAGGACAAGCCTTTACTGTAGGATATCAGTATAACTGATTATACTAATATAGCTAATAAATGGTATTCAAATGAAGGAGTTTCTTCACTATTCTATATTTCACCAGCCGATGGCAGAACATTCAATACAGCAATATATTCTTGTTCAGTCATCACCCACAGTCACTTAATTTCTTATTTCAGGGGAAATTGGAAGAAAGCAATAGAGCACAGGTCACCTCTTTTGTGATACATGCCATCTCCTTATAAAGCAAGGCACGGCAGTATACTCACTTAGTGAACAGTTTTGTCTATTTCTCAATGAAATCACCCCCACAAATACGGATTCAAATGACTATGCTTTAGCCAAGAGATAAGTAGGACAGTTCTATCTTTAGCCAGAATATGGCATTTATTGTAACCCACATTACATCATATGGTGGTTCTGTTGTCAGCCAGCAGATGGCAGGGCAGTCTGTTCAGTCCATTCAGTTGGTTCTTATTGCAGCAGGCGGACATTTTCCATTAGACAAGGAAATTATTTGGCCAAAATCCTCTGGTACACCCTTTTTTTAGTATGGGATATGAAAGTGGAAAATCAAATGTACAGATCATGTGATGTGGATGGACTGGTCTCTCCCTCATAAACACCTGAACGTGCTGCACTCAATCCAAAATGAGCCTTTCTTACACGTGGTCTTTTAGCATTATATTTACACCTGAAAAATAAAAGAGACATTTTTATTCAGTATTTTTCATCTACATGAGAACTTGGAAGATACCCCTATGACTTAACATGTATAGAAACAAAATCTAATCAAAATTAGGTCACAATACAAATGCCCTAGAAAATATCAGAAATCGTTACACAATAAAATAAGGGACCCATGGGTCACTGCGCTCAGCTGTTATTGATTATCATTAGATATGATTGGGTAGACAAGTGCGGTAATATACCGTAAAAATAGAATCAACGATCAAGCTCAAGTTTACCACTTCTGCTTATCTGACAATGGATCAAATAAAATAATCTTCGTCAATGTTCAATATTGATTATCTGTGAATGACAACATGATATCCGTTCATATTTTTGTATTTTAAATCCCAGTACTTAACAGAATGCGGATTTATCAGCTACTTGATATGATCACTGGCTGAATGGAACACTTATCTCGTCTGACCTGTTTAGGCAACCACAGTTATATGCAGGTCATGGCGGTCGTCATTGCATATAATTCCAAGCTAACTGTCAGCATTTTAACTGTCGGAAGAAACAGTTATGAAACCATTGCGCTCTGAAGACCAATGACGTGTCAATGGGAAAATGGCTTGACGTTCACCTGAGTTTGCGCACCTTTTGTCACCAGTTCATATTCACAAACAGCTGCCTGCGGTCATTTGCGCGTTTGCTCTCTTGTGCAAGCATCAAATGTTGTTGCAGATCAATTCTTAAACAGACTTTGATGTCAAATACACAGGGGTCAATGCCATTGATAAAACCCAAATTGATTACACAATACTCATGCCTCCTTCATCAATGCTCAATCGCCAAAGAATGAAGCTTGTTAATTATAACTAGGCGTGAGGTCACGTGGTGGTTGTCAGCATCCAGGTTTATCACATGAATTTTGATATACCACATTACCCAATTAAAAGGACAGCGTAAATGGCCAAACTTGTAAAAACAAGGGACCTAAGGGTCACGACGCTCAGCTGTTATATATGATAAAAAAATATGATTTAGAAATGAGGCACATGCTGGTTTTGTGTGGTAATAAATATAAGCTGTATTATGAGTTGTTGTTTAGCTTATGTATGATTTTGATAGTACCTTTGGAGACAGGGAAGAGGACTGATTTCATTTATTTTATTAACAAATGGAGTACTATTGTAACACAGATTTTGACTTGGTCATATAACTTATAAGCAGAACATATAATATAAGAGTTTAACTATTTATTTAAAAAAAAATTAAAAATATTGTCCCAAATATAATTTTTATTTAAAATAATAAGAGTATCGTATGATTTTTTAAAATAAAATATAACTGAAATGATTATTAAAATAATATTAAAGAATATATTCATGAATGCATTCATGAATACATTTTGAAAGTATTTGCACTGGTATTCATATACTTTCATTTTTACCTGAATTCCCATTCTTTATGCAAGAAATTTTATAATGGAGTACAAATTCATATTCGTATTTAAATACAATTGCAAAGTATTTTCACCATGTCTGGTATTTATATAGTTTTCACCAAACAATGATGTTGAGAATCCAGAATATACAAAATTCACACATTTAAATAATGATCATAAGCACCTGGTTTATGGCTTTTATTTATATTAAAAAAAAATAAATGTAATATATTCATTTTGGAATTATTTCACATCAATGTACACACTAGACACAGTAGGAATCTAGATTAATATTATCGACTGCATCTTTGTCTATCATTAATTTCCTTCATATGATCCCTAATGATTAGTAATGAAAAATATGATTTACTTTTTTATCATTAAAATTGAACTGAAAAATACTGCATGGTGTTATTTGGAATATGTGACATTCTATCCATCGATACAAGATTCTTATTTCATCAGTAACTGCAAGTTAATTTCCTGTTATTATAAACTAACAAAGTCCTTTTCTATTTTTCTTCAATTTGTTATTAAAAATTAATAAAAATTTATTGTTTATTGTTTATTGTTATGTTGTTGGTTAAAACTACTAGATGAGTTTGGTTGGACACCTGGATCAACTGTGGCTGGCCATAAGCTGCCTGGCTGCCCCAGTGAATGCCTCCCTTCAAGCATGCATAATTTGCTGAAAGTTCAACAAGGTCAACATACAGGTGACTCAAGAGGGGCTGGAGAGAACCAAGGTCTGACATGGTCTCATAAAAACATTAATAAAAGCTACAATTTTTGGCCAATTTCTTTCAGCTTTTTAAACTAAAAAGCTGAAATCTTTATGTGTGCATGATATGAAAATTATATCAACAGTGCTCACAGGAAACAAATGTGCTATGGTCGAAGTTGGGCAAAATTTAAGGTACTAATTTTATATTTATACTAATAACTTATAAAATTTGAAAAATTCAAAGCTGATTTTGGTATTCAATTGAATCTTTATTTAATAATGTTACATCCCTGACAAAAAATCTCTAGCTTCAGAAATCCCCTTGTTGAGGGAGTAAATATATTTCTTGATTTTTTACAAAGTGCATTATGTTTGGGCCCATAACTTAAAACAATTACGCAATACTGACATCATTTCTGGCATGTGCAAAGAGAATGTATAGAAAAATATATATATTATATATGATTAAAGTCAGATCAGTGGTTTTGATATTAGGCAGTCTTGAAGTGTAACAATGGGTTTATAATGGAACAAGGGACCTATAGGTCACGGTGCTCAGCTGTTATATATGATAAAAAAAATGATTTAGAAATGAGGCACATGCTGGTTTTATGTGGTAATAAAAATAAGCTGTATTATGAGTTGTTGTTGTTTAGCTTATGTATGATTTTGATAGTACCTTTGGGGACAGGAAAGAGGATTAATTTAATTTACTTATTAACAAATGGAGTGTGATTGTCACACAGATTTTGACTTGGCCATATAACTTATAAGCAGAACATATAATATTAGAGTTTAACTATTTATTAAAAAAATAACAAATATTGTCCCAAATATAATTTTTATTAAAAATAATAAGAGAATAGTATGATTTTTTAAAATAAAATATAACTGAAATGATTATTAAAATAATATTAAAGAATATATTCATGAATGCATTCATTAATACATTTTGAAAGTATTTGCACTGGTATTCATATACTTTCATTTTTACCTGAAGTCTAATTCTTATGAAAGAAATTTTATAATGGAGTACATATTCATATTCGTGTTTAAATAAAATTGCAAAGTATTCGCACCATGTCTGGTATTTATTCAGTTTTCACCAAACAATGATGTTGAGAATCCAGAATATACAAAATTCACACATTTAAATAATGATCATAAGTACCTGGTTTTATGGCTTTTATATATATTAAAAAAAAATGTAATATATTCATTTTGGACTAATTTCACATCAATGTACTAACTATAGACACAGTAGGAATCTAGATAATAATATTATCAACTGCATCTTTGTCTATCATTAATTTCCTTCATATGATCCCTAATGATTAGTAATGAATAATATGTTTTACTTTTTTAACATTAAAATTGAACTGATAAATACCATAGGTGACTGCATGGTGTTATTTGGAATACGTGACATTCTATCCATCGATACAAGATTCTTATATCATCGATAACTGCAAGTTAATTTCCTGTTATTATCAACTAACGAATTCCTTTTCTATTTTTCTTTAATTTGTTATTAAAAACCAATAAAAAATTATTAATTTATTGTTTATTGTTATGTTGTTGGTTAAAACTACTAGGTGAGTTTGGTTGGACACCTGGATCAACTGTGGCTGGCCATTATATAATAAGCTGCCTGGAGCCCCAGTTTAGGACTCGCCTCAAGCATGCATAATTTGCTGAAAGTTCAACAAGGTCAACATACAGGTGACTCAAGAGGTGCTACAGAGAGCCAAGGTCTGACATGGTCTCATAAAAACATTAATAAAAGCTACAATTTTTGGCCAATTTCTTTCAGCTTTTTAAACTAAAAAGCTGAAATCCTTATGTGTGCATGATATGAAAATTATATCAACAGTGCTCACTGGAAACAAACATGCCATGGTCAAAGTTGGGCAAAATTTAAGGTACTAATTTTATATTTATACTAATAACTTATAAAATTTGAAAAGTTCAGAACTAATTTTGGGTATTCAACTGAATCTTGATTAAATAATGTTACATCCCTGACAAAAAATCTCTAGCTTCAGCAATCCTCTTGTTAAGGGAGTAAATATATTTCTTGATTTTTTACAAAGTGCATTATGTTTGGGCCCATAACTTAAAACAATTACGCAATACTGACATCATTTCTGGCATGTACATAGAGAATGTATAGAAAAATATGTATATTATATATGATTAAAGTCAGATCAGTAGTTTTGATATAAGGCAGTCTTGAAGTGTAACAATGGGTTTTTAATGGAAAAATGAAGTTTTTCATTAATATCTCGAAGGTATTAAGTCCTAGTGACCAAATTCTTGGCATGGTAGGGGATATTTGAGACATCTAATTGCATGCCAAATTTTAGGAACTGAGAGCTGAAGATGGGGAGCTGAGCACTTGCAAACTGCATGACACTAGCTTGATGTAAACAATATGTTACATGGTGCTTTAAAACTTGAATAAAATCTACAGTTTTTGATCAACTGGTTTCAAATTTTTGGTGTTTACAGACAAAATGCTAAAAAAAACATGCTGTGAAAATTAAATCCACAGTACTTACAGGAAAAAAACGTGCCATGGTCCAAGTTTGGCAAAATTTGAGGTACCAATTTTTTTTTTTTGTTAATATTTTAAAAAATTTAAAAGATTTTGATCAAATTTTGGGTATACAATTTAATTTCGATTAATTAAAGTTATATTACTGGAAAAAAAGTTTATAGCTTTAACATATTTTGTGTTAAGTGATCAAATATCTTTCCTGATTTTTTACATAATGCATTATGTTTGGGCCCATAACTTTTTAAATTTACATAATACAGACATAATTTCTGGCATGTACATAGGAACTATATAGAGGAATTATTATGGTAAATATGAGGAAAAACAGATGAGTGGTTTTGATATTAGGCAGTCCTGAAGTGTAAAAATAGGATTTTAATAAAAACAAGTGACCCATGGGTCATGACGCTCAGCTGCCAAGCATTACCTGCGACATCATGGGCTGCGATTCACAACCAGTAAAATTGTTGCAGAACCTATATGCCAATTTTGTTTGAACTTTCTACATTGCCATAAATTCTTATCATATATGTCAGGTTAAAACATAGTGAACTAGATATTTCTTGGCACCGCAGGTGCCAGAGTATCCCCAGACATAGTAGGCCCCCCCCTTTAAGAAAAGGCCCCCATTTTTAGCAGCATATACTGACACTTGGCAAGCAATTATTGTTTCTTCCATCTATCAATCAACAATCTTTTTGAAGATGTTGGTCCTGTGACCTTGACCGTTGACCTCATGACCCAAAAATCAATTGGGGTCTTGCTTTTTCAATGGGACATATATAAGTCAAGTTTGAAATCTATACATCAATAAAAGCAGGAATTATCATCCAGAAAGTAATTTTTGGACAGATGGCTCTCGTGGCCTTGACCTTTGACCTTGTGACACAAAAATTGATATTGATCATCCTCTTTTATATATAAATCAATAGAGGTCTAGATTTATTGATGGGCCATATATAAGTCAAGTTTGAAATCCATATATTAATCCAAGCTTGAATTATCATCTCAGGAACTAATTTTTGGACAGATGGCTCCTGTGACTTTCACCTTTGACCTTGTGACCTCACAATTGACAGGCGTCTTCCTCTATTGGCAGGGGAACTGTGTGTGCAAGATGAAATGTCTGAGATGAAATGTTTGGCTGAAAATGCATCCACATCCTTTTGAAGATGTGTCCTGTGACCTTGACCTTTGACCTCATGATCCCAAAATCAATTCGGGTCTTGCTTTTCCAATGGGACATATACAAGTCAAGTTTGAAATCCATACATCAATAAAAGCAGGCATTATCATCCAGAAACTAATTTTTGGAAAGATGGCTCCTGTGACCTTCACCTTTGACCTTGTGACCTCAAAATTGATAGGGGTCTTCCACTCTTGGCAGATGATCTATATGTGCAAGATGAAAGATCTGAGATGGATTGTTTGGCTGAAAATGCATCCACAATCTTTTTAAAGATGTGTCCTGTGACCTTGACCTATGACCTCATGACCCTAGAACCTATAGGGTTCTTACTTTAGTGGTGGGCCATACATGAGTCATGTTTGAAATCAATATGGCTATCAACACTGGAGATATCATAAGAGGTGTGTGATTTTCACCATATATGGCAATATTCAAGGTCAAGGCCACTATCATAGGAAAGGTCATGACCCCAATTTAAATAAACATCATCCCATAACCCATACTGAACAACAAACATCCTCTAAAAAGGGCCCAAACATCATAAAAAAATCACAGAAACTGCCCCGGCAAAAGGATTTCTAAAATGGCTACCTGGCAGACATAACGGTTTTCTGACAAGACTGACATTTGATATCACACATCCTCCAATAAGACACTAAACTTTTAGCAATTGCTTCAAAGAATGTAACAGTTATGAATGTCCAAAACAATTCAAAAGGCATGATCAGGTTGGAGAGCTCTCATATCAAATTTATGAACATGCAAATGTAAAAAGTGCAAGTCCAATTTGTTTTAATTATCAGCTTGCTATTCAATGGGGTCAGCAGGGTAGATAAACTGCAAAACCTAAAAGAAAAGAAATGCAGAAAGCAGTCTTGTAATCAAATAAAGCCATCCTAAATCCAGGTAAAGACCCACATATTATCAGAACAAACACTTGCTGGTATATCTGATGATTTGTATAATAATATTCAGTTATCTAGAAAACTAAGTTTATTGCTATGATTCCATGATATAAACTGCAAAATGTTCCCATCATTTTATAAATCAGTAGCTAAACCTTAACACTTAACTCTCATAGTCTTAATGCCTGGCCAAAGCATTCCGGCAACAGTGTTTTTGTTATGCACTAATGATATATCCTTATCACTCCATGAGCTGATACAAAAGGGAGTCATATATCACACCTGTCACTGACAATTATGGGCACATAGTGAGATCTACCAGTTGTGAGTGCCATGGTTATATATACAAGAAAACACGAAAAATAGAGATGGTCTACAAAATAAGTTATTGTGAACATCCCTGACCTATGACCTTGGCCTTTTGCCCACATATCAACTGGATTCTTTCTAAATGATGGGTAACTACTTACCACTTACATCTGGCCAGGTGTAATTACTTGGCAACCAATGAGTGAATAACTTAGACCTGCAACCTTTAACCTCCTGACCAGCTGACCTCAAAATCAATTAGTTATTTCTTCATGCAAAAAGACCCATAAATATGAAGTTTGAATCAAATTCAGTGATGCACAGATGTGGCATATGTGAAAGACTTAAGGTTTGGGTTGAACAGTTTCACTTGAAATATGTTCACAAGCATTTAGAACAATATTGTGACCTTGACCTCTGACCTTTTGAACTTAACATCAATAGGCTTCTTCTCCTATTGGTAGGCAAGCGATATATATTATGACAGATGGAAAGTATAGATTGAAAAGTTTGCCTTAAAATGACTCCACGCAAGAAGAGGGTGCTGTGAACTTGACCTTTGACCTCAAGATCAACAGGTCTTTTCCCCTGTTGGCAGAGAAGCGATATCAGTGCTGAAAGGTTTGGAATGAAAGATCTAGCTTGAAATGTGTCCACAACCTTTTCAAAGAAGTGGATCCTGTGACCTTGACCTTTGACCTTGTGACCTCAAAATCTATAGGATTCTTCTCCCACTTAGTAGGTGAGCTATATGCGAAAGATCAAAGAATTGGGATGAAAGGTTTGGCTTAAAATGCATCCCGAGGCTTTTCAAAGAAGTTGGTTCTGTGACCTTGACCTTTGACCTTGTGACCTCAAAATAATTATGGTTCTTCCCCTGTTGGTAGGTGAGCTGTATGTGAAAGATGGAAGGTTTGGGATGAAAATTTTGGCTAAAAGAATGATTTCTGGGGGTGCAAACACACCCCATAACTTCGAGAATATAGGTCGCAGTGACCTAATTTCAGGTTTGCAAGGAGATCTTTTTAGAACCTCTAAGACTGCATAGGGTTCATGGCCCTAGCCCCTACGATTTGTGCCTGCTAACGGACGGATGGCCGGCCGGACAGACGGAAGGACGCCAGACAAAGACCCATTGCTATAGCCCAGCATGACTGAAAGTCAGCTGAGCTAAAAATTGAGGTTTTTCCTTAATTTCTAAAAGGAACAAAGTCGCTAAGACCCAGTTTTCGGCTTGGTAGGAGATCTTTGGGACATCTAACATTATGCCAAATTTTGGATTCCTAGGTCTTACGGTTTCAAAACGTGCAACATCTACGGACGGACGGACGGACAGACGGATGGACAGACGGACGTACGACGGACAATGGACCACGACTATAGCTCAGATGACTTATAGTCAGCTGAGCTAAAAAATTGTATGAAAGTCTTATTAAATAAAAAATTGTATGAAAGTCTAATTCCACAGTATTTAATGACTGAAAGGGCCACATATGTACCCGACATCGCCAAAAAAAGAACATCTGATGAGTGATTAGGCAAGTCCTATCTGTGTCAGCTGGACATCCAGGTGGGCAGTTTGATGAAGTCTGGGTAAAATTTGGACTGTCAGGCCTAGACCCACACATACGGCCACCCCCCGTTCCTGGGTTAATTTTTTAGGAGCAAATTTCTCGACGTATATGCGGATATTTACTGTGAGCTGATTAATGCGGATGATGGCTTTTAACTAAAGTTATGTGAAGATTTTGATAAAAGGGAGGAAGGCTGATGTCATTTATATTATTTACATTTGGAAAAGGTCATGTTAATTATCATGCTTTACAAAGTTAACTGTGTTTTAAAAATTACAGGTTACCTATACCAAAGAGTAGCACTAACACAAATGATATGATAGTTTAAACTTTTTATTAAAAATTTATAGCAATTATTAAGCCAAATATAATTTTAATTAAAAAATACTTATAGTATCATCTGAAAAGATTTTTTTTAATATAATTGAAATTAATGATTATTAAGATAATATTATAAATGTATTCATGATCTACTCAATTCAAGGAGCAAATTGGAGTTGGGCATGTTTAATTTTATTAAATGAATTTAAGGAATCACTACTATCAATTCTGATTATCTTCCTAGTATCATGTAACAGCTGATACAGCCATAGGTGTAAATGTCATTAGTCAAACATATTGACATCTTTAATGATCACTTGTCTGACTAATATTTAAATTTTTGACATATTTCAATTTCTTTTAATTGTAATAAAAATAAACCAACAAATTAAACACCTGGAAAAGACCTGGAAATTAAGATTAATTTAATATTATCAACTGCATCCTTGTCTATCATTAATTTGCTTCATATATGTTCCCTAATAGTAAACAATTTTATTTAATTATTTATTTTTCATTTTTATGATTGATATTAAAAATACCCAATGGTGACTGCATGGTGTCATTAGGAATACATTTTTGGCCATTCATGGAAATTCCATAATCCATCAGTAATTGCAAGGTAATTACTCATAACTATAAAATTCCTTTTCCATTAAATTTTCTAAAAGGTGTTATTACAAGTGACCCATGGGTCATGACGCTCAGCTGCCAAGCATGACCTGTGACATCATGGGCTGAGATTCACAACTTCCAGTCAAATTTTGAAGAACCTATTTGCCAATTTGTTGAAATTTTCTACGACAACAAAAATATATATCACCTATGTCTTGTTAAAACACAGTGAATTGATGGTCTGAGGAAAATGTATGATTGTTAAGGTATCCAGAAATATTCCCATAGCTTACATGATACCTGTCAGTCTCAAAAGGAACACCACAAAGGGCAAATATAAGATCAAAATATATAGCAAAAAATCAAGGAAATCCATGCAAGAATTATTGAAAAACTGGTGCTTCTGTATGAATTTTTATTCAATACAAGCCCAATGTACTGCACTTTCATATATGATGATAATATTTATTAAGAAATATTTGACCCAATCATTTGCAAGATTACATTAATATACATCCAAATGCCTTCACTTAAACAGTTCTTGAGATAATATGATCAAAAGGAATTTAAAGATGGTTGCCTGGTGGGCATTTTGGACTTCTGACAGGTCTGAAATCAGACAACAACCATTCTCTAAATCAGACCAAAAATTGAAGGTGAATTACTGAAACTGCACTGAAAAAAGGATTTCTAAGGTGGCTAACTGGCAGACATTATGGATTTCTGACAAGTCTGACATTTGATATCACACATCCTCCAACAAGAGACCAAACTTGGGGCAAATTCTCCAAATGATGTTACAGTAATGAATGTCCAAAACAATTCAAAAGGCATGTTCACGCGCTCATATCAGATTTATAGATATGCAAATGTAAAAGTGTAGGTCCAATATTTTTTATTATCACTCTGTTTTTCAATGGGGTCAGCAGGGTTGGTAAACTGCAAAACCTGAAAGAATAGAAATGCAGAAAGCATGACTAAGAGTCTTGTTATAAAATAAAGCCATCCTAAATCAAGTACACATCCACATATTATGAGAACAAACACTTGCTTTTATATGTGGTGATTTATATAAAAATATTCAGATATCTAGGAAACGAAGTTTATTGCTATGATTCCATAAAATAAACTGCAAAATGTTCCCATCATCTTATAAATCAGTAGCTAAACCTTAATACTATACTCTCATAGTGTTAATTCCTGGCTGAAGTATTCCAACAACAGTGTTTTGTTATGCAGTAACGAGGTACTTATCACTCAGCCTTATCACTTAATAGCCTGATACAAAAGGGAGTCATATGTCACCAGTGTCACTCACAATTACAGCCACACGGTGAGATGTACCAGCTGGAGTGCAAGCTTATATATACAGAAAAAATAGAGATGGTCTACAAAATAAGTTGACCTGACCTATGACCTTGGCCTTTTGCCCACATATCAGCTGGATTCTTTCTAAAGGATGGGTAACTACTAACCAATTACATCTGGCCGGGTGTAATTACTTGGCAACCAATGAGTGAATAACTTAGACCTGCAACCTTTAACCTCCTGACCAGCTGACCTCAAAATCAATTAGTTATTTCTTCATGCAAAAAGACCCATAAATATGAAGTTTGAATCAAATAGATGTGGCATATGCGAAAGACTGAAGGTTTGGGTTGAACAGTTTCACTTGAAATATGTTCACAAGCATTTAGAACAATATTGTTACCTTGACCTTTGACCTTTTGAACTCAACATCAATAGGCTTCTTCCCCTATTGGTAGGCAAGCCATATATGACAGAAGGAAAGTATAGATTGAAAAGTTTGCCTTAAAATGACTCCACGCAAGAAGAGGGTGCTGTGAACTTGACCTTTCACCCTAAAAATCAACAGGTCTTTTCCCCTGTTGGCAGAGAAGCGATATCAGTGCTGAAAGGTTTGGAATGAAAGGTCTAGCTTGAAATGTGTCCACAACCTTTTTAAAGAAGTGGATCCTGTGACCCTGACCTTTGACCTTGTGACCTCAACATCTATAGGATTCTTCTCCCACTTAGTAGGTGAGCTATATGTGAAAGATCAAAGAATTGGGATGAAAGGTTTGGCTTAAAATGCATCCTGAGGCTTTTCAAAGAAGTTGGTTCTGTGACCTTGACCTTTGACCTTGTGACCTCAAAATAATTATGGTTCTTCCCCTGTTGGTAGGTGAGCTGTATGTGAAAGATGGAAGGTTTGGGATGAAAATTTTGGCTAAAAGAATGATTTCTGGGGGTGCAAACACACCCCATAACTTCGAGAATATAGGTCGCAGTGACCTAATTTCAGGTTTGCAAGGAGATCTTTTTAGAACCTCTAAGACTGCATAGGGTTCATGGCCCTAGCCCCTACGATTTGTGCCTGCTAACGGACGGATTGCCGGCCGGAGGGCCGGCCGGCCGGACAGACAGCCGGACGGACAGACGGAAGGACGCCGGACAAAGACCCATCGCTATAGCCCAGCATGACTGAAAGTCAGCTGAGCTAATAAAACTAATAAATTTGTTGTTAATTATTGTTTATTGTTATGTTTGTGGCCAAAACTACTACTAAAGGATGGTGGTTGGACTTTTAGATCCAGCTGAAGCCACCCAAGGGCTGGCTGGCTGCAGAGTATGCCTCGCTTCAAGCATGCATAATTGGCCTGAAAGGACAAGAGCACACAGAGAGGGGTTTCAGTATAGCCTAGGTGTGACATGGACACATAAAAACTTAAATAAAGGCTACAGTTTTTGCTCAATTCCTTTCAAATTTCAGAATTTAGAAGCTGAAATCCTTTTGTGGGCATGATATGAAAATTAAATCAACAGTTTTTACATGGAAAAAATGTGCCATGGCCAAAGTTGGGCAAAATTTAAGGTACTGATTTTATATTTATGCAAATAACTTATAAAATTTGTAATATTCAGAAATATTCGGTATAAAATCTTGATAATGAATTTATATCCCTGAAAAAAGTCTATAGCTTCAGCAATTCTTATGTTAACCAATTAATATATTTCCTGATTTTTTACAAGGTGCATTTTGTTTGGGCCCATTACTTCAACAAAGTATGCAATACTGACCTAATTTTTTATTGTACATAGGAAATGTATGGAAGAATATGCATACTAAATATGAATTAAAAACAGATCAGTGGTTTTGATATAAGGCAGTCTTGACGTGTAACAATCGTTTTTAAATGGAAAACAGAGGTTTTTTTATTTGTAGGTCAAATGGTTCCACACCATTCCCTGTTAATGGCTTTATGGACGGATGGCTGATGGACAAAGGACTATGACTAAAGCTCAGATGAGTTATAGTCAGCTGAGCTAATTATTCTATCTACATGAGCAGAACTCACCATTACACATAATAAAACTAACACAACCACCCCACCAACACGACCACCCTGCTTACACAACCATCCATCTAACATGACCAACCAGCTATCATGACTACCCCACTAACACGACCATTTTGGCAAGTCCTGAAGGTGGTCATGTTTAACAAGATTTCACTGTTTAAAATTGGTGGACATGTGAAGGATGTGATATTATGTCAGAACTGATAAAGGGGGTTGATACCAAAATTTGTTCAAGACTTTCCCTAATTAATAAAACATAGATTACACATTACATAAAAAAAATAATATAAATGTGCCAAACTGAGAGGGTCTTGCATGGCATGAGCTCATGAAGAGATATATTTATGTAGACTTACCTTACCTATATACATAATGATCAGGCACTAGGGATATCCTGTGTGATTTCTGTCATCTGTAAGTAAAATGAATCATTCATTTGAATCCCACAACATCAGACATCATACATTATTATGTTTTTATTGTAGCTGGTTATTTGGTTGGTTTATCTGTTAAATACACTTAATAGGTTATGGTTTTGATTAAATTTTGAGGAGGGTTAGGGTAACACCCAAACACCTAAAATTTGGAAGTAATCTGGATCACAATAACTGATATGTTTTGATTCAAATGATTCTATACCAATATGAAATTTCTTCACCCCAATCAGAGCCATTCACAGGTATTAGGGGCCACTTTTGTCAGTGAGCTCATCTATGATCCAACCATGAAGTAACATTTTTCTTTGTACCACAGTACAGTTTAATTAGAAACCTAGCAGAGGAATATGTGCAGTCAAAGACTCCTTTTCTAGACTTTGATTATATTTTTCTAAGCAATACACAGGCAAAATGTGGAAGAGCAGGTTTACCAAGAATATAATACACACATCTTGTATGACTTAAAGAAAGCTATTTAAAGTTACACATCAACAAATTCTGACTGTTCTAGGTTGAGTCATGCGACCTACCTGTTTGTGGTGGAAAGTAACCCGCATGAGAATCGTGTGCAGGGGCAGGAGGCGGCGCCCCTGGCATGGCATTTGATGGCGTTTCCTGAAGGGGCTGCAATCATAAACATAATAAATGTACAGGAAAACTGTGCCAACACAGCATACTGTGGGATCACCAATGGTTGTATTACCCTGATGATTGTGTAAAAAAAGTCATCCAGTACTTCACTGGGATAAAATGGTTTCATGAGGAGTTTCATAAAGCAGTATTCTTGCTACACAAGTAGTCATATGGTGCAAGGTCAATCTACCTACCTTTTTCTTAAAAGAAAGAAATTTCCCTCAAATAATGGTGATAAAGATTCAGAATACACCTACACTAAGAATATATTACAATATTTATCAAATATACTCTTGAACTGTATTAATATATGTCATTAGGAACACACCAGAAAATGATAGGAAGGTCCCTAACTGATAACTTTTATAGTCTTTTACCATATATTTATTATTCCCACATTATATCAATATGCACATGAAAATTTTATATTCAATATATCTGCACTTAGATCTCAAATTAATTTATGCACCTAAACATTAGAATAGTTGATTGATATTCTCTAAACAACATCAAAATCCTTCAATTATGGATAAATTATGTTTCTGATGTTATTAGTAGGTACTGACCATTAATTTTAACACACATGTGACTAAGTCTTTTAATTTCAGTTAAATGGCTTTATAATTTATTTTGTCATTTGCTTAAAACAATATATCTGTTGAATTATTTCATAAAAGCATGTATGTATTCTGTGAAGGAAAACCTGGGAAAATTTAGGAAGTTTAAAGCTAGATTTGCAGTTTTTTTCCAATCAAGCATCTGCATAAATTTACTTTCTTTATTCATCAATACTGAGTTAAGCTGTATCCACACTAGCAAATAATCCTGATCATGAATATTCCACAGTAGGCCACTAATCTGCATCAGTTTGGTTTACTGTACTTAGTCTGCTTGAAAAGCAGTCCACAATAGTTTAGTTTACTTTAGTCCATTTTACAGTAAACTGGTTCATAGAGCACACAGGCAAATCCCTTTCTAGTCTGTGTGAGGTCAAATTTGCTGCCATGTGGCCCATTACTTCCCCTGAAATATCACTTTTTCCAGCACAGATTAACAACAAGATGCAGATAGCAAGTTTTATTGAATAAACAAATTTAGGCTTTTGTACAGCAAACTAATGTGGATGCAGAGTGTACCACTTCGAGACAAAAGTATACTGATTCTGTATAATTCTATTTAGATGCTAAGTGCAGATATGGCTTTAAACCCAATGGTGGGTGCACAAATTTCTGGTTCTTCACCAGAACCCTTTCACTGTAAGCTCAAACCATCAGAGAGAATTTATGACTGCAATAGACAAGAATCTGGAAGGGAACTCTTGAGTGTGATCAGTATGAACTGGAAGCATTTTTCCAAAATTCAGGAGTGACTCCAATTTGATCTGAGGCATCTTTCCTCCTGAGGGTGTTGTAATCACAAAACTTGTTAAAAATTAGTAATTATCCAGAGAAATGGGTTACAGAACCGGTACATGAGTGTGAGTGGAAACAAAACAAAATATTGGTAAGAATTAAAATATGCCAGATTACTTGGAGAAAACTGGCCATCATTTGAAAAAGCACCCAGAGTGACAGATCAGGGACAGTGTGAAGTCCTTTCAAGGTATTAATTCCCACTGATGATGTAAAAGAAGGTGAATCAGAAATCTCGTTATTCACTAAGAATCACATTTGTCAGGGAGCAGGAAAGAGAGAATCAATATTGGAAAATGGTGGATGTAAAGACAATCGGTGTGAACCTACCGTAACCGTAGTTACCTATAAAACAAAAGGTTTTTGGTTTATGTTATGATAACCATACTATTCTCTGACAAAATATAATAAATTTTTTACCTTAATTTTGGAGCTTAAGGAACGGATACAAGAATAACATTCACAGATACTCCAGACTGGAAGACATGACAGTACAGGGCGCTCCAATGGTTAAAAGAGTGGCATATGTTTTACTTAAAAAATGGAGACATACTGTTTATACTGACAGAGAATCTATGCCAGAGAATCTTAACAGTTCTGAAAAAGACAATATACTCCCACCAACACACAAAGACCATAATACAATATACATTCATAATACTACAAAAAATATACCTGAAGGTGTCAGCACAGGTTGCATTTATTAATAATCAATATTTATACAAGTACCCTTACAGACAAATGATGATCTTGCCCATGCATATGAATGCAGATAAATTCTAAACTGAAATCAACCCTTACCTGTATTAATGTGTATCTCCAGAAAAAAAAAATTGTTGATATCCATTCTATTCACAGACAAACAAACTGACAGACAAACAGACAGACATGAGTGATACATAATAATGCCAAACCTGTGGCTGGTTAGTTGTGGCACCATAACTCTCATGAAAAACATGGACTGTGTTACTTTCTGTTGCATTCTGCAAGGCTCCATTAGCCACCGGGGCAGGACTCTCTGGTGTAACCATCCCACGCCTGTCAATCAAACTGAAACAAAAACACAAACGTCCTTATGAAGAGGACTAATGGATGCCACACTGCAGCACAGGTTACTAATAGTGTCCATCACATTCTTACAGGGTGGTGTCTATATTAATGAGGAGGGTGGAAGAGGGACAAAGGGAGGGACAGTAAAGAGAAAGGAGGATGGTCTGTGAAGGAAGGGAGGAAGTTTACCAAGAGGAGAGGACTGTCATGGGAAAGATAGTGTGTGGGTCAAAGCTGGGCACAATGGGAACCCATGGGGGGGGGGGGGGAGGATGTACGGTTGCACTAGCAGTTCAAGGAAAAAATTTGATGGCTGTGGGAGGGAAATTATAAAAAAAAACTCTGTACACTAAGTGGATTAATGCAAAGAACAGCCAGAGGGACAATTAGAGGGATGGCATGAAGAACAAAGGGGCGGAAAAAGGAAGGACGCCAAGCCTGATCATGATGTTGTGGTACAAACGGTTAAAAGAAATAACAGGACTGATGTAAGGACAAGCAAATAGGAGGCACAGCCAGGATAAAGCCAGGTAGACAATGGGAGGGACTGCCAGGGAAAAGCCAGGTAGACAATGGGAGGGACAGCAAGGGTCAAACCAGGTAGACAATATGAAAGACACCTAGGGTCAAGCCAGGTAGATAATGGAAGCGACAGCCAGGGTCAACCAAGGTAGACAATGAGAGGGATACCCAGGGTATAGCCAGGTAGATAATTGGAGGGACACCCAGGGTCAAGCCAGATACACAATGGGAGCAATAGCCAGGGTCAACGCAGGTAGACAATGAGAGAGACACCCAGAGTCAAGCCAGGTAGACAATTGGAGGGGTCAAGCAAGGAAGACAATGGGAGGGACACCCAGGGTCAAGCTAGGTAGACAATTGGAGGGACAGTCAGGCCTTTAGCCAGGTAGACATTGGGAGGAACAGCTAAGGTCTAGCCAGGTAGTCAGTGGGAGGAACAGCTAAGGTCAAGTTAGGTAGACAATGGGAGGGGATAGGAACCTGTTGGTGGGATTCTTAAAGAAACTGGGTCAATTAGGAATTGATCATATGACCCATCCAATCAACATCATTTCTGTGAGCCATACAATACAGCTACTAAAAGAATATACATGTAAACTAGAATACAGGTAGACAACAAGTGACTACATGTATCCGCCTAAATCAGAGTGGAAGGGGTGAAGTGAGGCATGGATTAAGTGGCAAGGGGAAATAGAGTGAAGTGTTGCATATAAGCATGGATGTCTGCAGCCAAATTGTGTATGAAGGTTGCCCCCCTACCACAAAATCCAGAAAGCCGTCCCAGTTGTAAACATATGCAAAATTTAAGGCAGATAAGTCAAACCACTACATGTATATGAGTGATTTTAGCCTGTGGCAGACAATCAGATGGATGCTGAGCAAAAATGGTTGCAGGTGACGGCACCAGTTTTGCATATGATAAAGAGCTATGTGAGAACTATACACATGCAAAACTTTGGCCCAATCGGTCAAACAGTTCCCAAGATATGAGCTTGGATGTCTGCTGCAAAAACTAGAATGCAGGTGGCTCCACCTGTCATAAAATCAAGAGAGCTGTCGGGGATGTATAAACCTGCAAAATTTTAGCCAGATATGTCAAAACCACTGCCGAGATATGAGTGATTTTATCCCATGGCAGACAGACAGGAGCTGTGCAAAAATGGCTGTAGGTGGCGCCACCAGTTTTGCGTATGTTATAAAGCTCTTCAAGGGCTACATTTGTGCAAAAAAATTTTCCTGATCGGTCAAACAGTTCCTGAGATATGAGCTTGGATGTCTGCAGCGTAAACGTGAATGTAGGTGGCGCCACCTGTCATAAAATCAGAAAAGCTATCCAGGATGTATACGCATGCCAAATTTCAGGTGAATTAGTCAAGTCACTGCAGAGATATGAGTGATTTTAACCCAAGGCAGACGAACAGATGGACACTGTGCAAACATGGTTGCAGGTGGCGCCACCATTTTTTGTGTATGTTATAAAGCTCTCCAAGGGCTACATTTGTGCAAAAAATTTTTCCTGATCGGTCAAATGGTTCCCGAGATATGAGCTTGGATATCTGCAGCGTAAACGTGAATGTAGGTGGCGCCACCTGTCACAAAATCAGAAAAGCTATCCAGGATGTATACGCATGCCGAATTTCAGATGAATTAGTCAAGTCACTGCAGAGATATGAGTGATTTTAACCCAAGGCAGACGAACAGATGGACACTGTGCAAACATGGTTGCAGGTGGCGCCACCATTTTTTGTGTATGTTATAAAGCTCTCCAAGGGCTACATTTGTGCAAAAAAATTTTCCTGATCCATCAAACGGTTCCCGAGATATGTGGGTTTATGTGTGGAAACAGACGCACAAACGGACGCAGAGCGCAGAGGAAAGGTCAGAGGTCAAAACAAAATCAGGGCGCAGCAGTTCACATGTGACCCGAACATAATCCCGGGTTACGTAAAATTCCGCCCAGCGGTTACGGAGGAGTTCTCCGGAAACCTACGCGGCGGCGGCGTGCAGCTGAAAACATACTATCCGCAAAACTCTGTTCTGGCGGATACAATGACATTACAGCATGAGTGCAATTTGACGGTAGGTTACATGTATATAGTCCAGTTGTATTTCCACAAGATTATTTAAGCTTATTGAGTACACTTAATATTATGGAAACAATCATATATATCTAATGTATGGGTCTTTGCTTATAGCTAGCCTTTACCAATGGGGCGTCTTGCCTGCCTTTCCCATATATTAACTAGAATACGGGTAGTCGACAAGCGACTACGTGTATCCGCCTAAATCAGAGTGGAATGGGTGAAGTGAGGCATGGATTGAGTGGCAAGGGAAAATTGAGTGTTGCATATTAGCATGGATTTCTGCAGCCAAATTGTGTATGTAGGTTGCCCCCCATACCACAAAATCCAGAAAGCCGTCCCAGTTGTATACATATGCAAAATTTAAGGCAGATAAGTCAAACCACTACATGTATATAAGTGATTTTAGCCCGTGGCAGACAAACAGATGGATGCTGAGCAAAAATGGTTGCAGGTGACGGCACCAGTTTTGCATATGATAAAGAGCTATGTGAGAACTATACACATGCAAAACTTTGGCCCAATCGGTCAAACAGTTCCCAAGATATGAGCTTGGATGTCTGCTGCAAAAACTAGAATGCAGGTGGCTCCACCTGTCATAAAATCAAGAGAGCTGTCGGGGATGTATAAACCTGCAAAATTTTAGCCAGATATGTCAAAACCACTGCCGAGATATGAGTGATTTTATCCCATGGCAGACAAACAGACAGGAGCTGTGCAAAAAAGGCTGCAGGTGGCGCCACCAGTTTTGCGTATGATGAAGAGCTATGTGAGATCTATACACATGCAAAATTTTGGCCCAATCCGTCAAACGGTTCCCGAGATATGAGCTTGGATGTCTGCAGCGTAAACGTGAATGTTGGTGGCGCCACCTGTCATAAAATCAGAAAAGCTATCCAGGATGTTTACGCATGTCGAATTTCAGGTGAATTAGTCTAGTCACTGCAGAGATATGAGTGATTTTAACCCAAGGCAGACGAACAGATGGACACTGTGCAAACATGGTTGCAGGTGGTGCCACCATTTTTTGTGTATGTTATAAAGCTCTCCAAGGGCTACATTTGTGTAAAAAAAATTTCCTGATCGGTCAAACGGTTCCCGAGATATGTGGGTTTATGTGTGGAAACAGACGCACAAACGGACACAGAGTGCAGAGGAAAGGTCAGAGGTCAAAACAAAATCGGGGCGCAGCAGTTCACATGTGACCCGAACATAATCCCGGGTTTCGTAAATTCTGCCCAGCGGTACGGAGGAGTTCTCCGGACACCTACGCCGCGGCAGCGGCGTGCAGCTGAAAACATAGTATCCGCAAAACTCTGTTTTGGCGGATACAATTATTTACTTATTTTAACAAAATACCTGTGATACATTTACTTTTTCATGGAATATGACAAAGAATTTTTTAAATTTCACTTATATTAAAGTTTAAACATTAGTAAGCATTAGAAAGCCAATTTACCATCAGTAATTAATAAATCTATTTGCACAGTGGTAAGATCTTTACCTGGGAGGGTTAGGGCCACATATAATACCCATACAGTTACTAAACAGTGACCCAAAACTGAATGGGTTGAAGTTGTCTTGGCCTCTCTTGGATGAAAAGGTCCCTTTTATCTGAAAGCAGAAATAACCTTCTTAAAACATGCTACTTCATACATATCTTATGTACATGGCTTTTGTCAGTGTCAACAAAAATGCACAGGAGCTTGAAATTATATACTTCTACATGTCACCATATAAGATTTAATAGTATGTTGGACCATATGTGTTACCTGTCTTTGTCATGATATGTGATCTATTATACATGTAATACAGTGGCCTGTTCACATGTTACCCTGTCAACCAAGAGTTACTGAACTTTAACGGAACCAAGTTAACCTTCTGTAAAACAAACCATATAAGCAATGCCAACTGCGGGGCCACCAAAAGAGATCAGGTTGATCATATTTGCTGTTTATCCTACACTTAGTTACTGCAAATTTTAAGACATCACCTGTGCTGTATGGTTATTAAGCATTGTTTTAGTATGTGTAACTTAAGTTTGGATTTCTCTGTTGCTTTGTTTTTTTTTTCTTTTCAGAAAAAAATGACAGAATTCCTTATTAAAAACTGAGATGTTAGGGTTTTTTTTTACTCTATCCTTCTGCCTAAGATCAAAGTTTAACATGATTTACGCTCAAGATTCACATTACCATTGGTTAATCAATGCATATTTAACATATATAATATATTAAATAAATAAAGATTTCTTCAATCAGACAACAGTAGTGAGACAACATGGAAAACACTTCCTGTGAAAAAAAAATACAGAAATATTTTTTACTGAAGTCAATGTTTTCAAAACTATCTTCTATATATAGCATAAACAATCCTTCTAATAAAATGTAAGTATCAGACAGCAACTTACATCTTCATTTGTCGTCTGGTTTGACGCCGTCAAGTAGGTATGGAATCCTGCGAGACCAACAATGGACCATACAGAGAAGAAACACACTATGGCTACCAGGATGGTGTCAAAGGTCAAGGTCATATACATCACACAATCACAACAATTTACAACAAGGAAAGTTAGCATACACAGTGCTTATCTTCATGATATACCCCTCATATATATCAGTATTTATTAAGTAGAATCTACATATTTCTACAATACCATAATTTACCCTGCTAAAATTCTTTGTATGAATCCCGGAATAGTGTATTATTCAGGAAATTAATTAACAACGGCTAAAATGTTTAATCATATAAGCAAAATGTTTACATCACGTGACACATTCCAATGTATTCAATGAACTTGTTTTGTAAAGCTAAAGCTAAATATTTTAATGAACATAAGTTTGTTTTTCTGAACATGCATTGTACATAATAAATGGGAACAATTTATTATTTACACATAGGAAAGTAGTGTCTCTACCAGGGTCAGAATCCCAAATGTGTGTTTTTACCAATCACAGAGTACACTTGAATTATGCTTTGATCAAAGTTTATTTTTTACCAGTTTTACATTTTTTCCACAGGAAGAGTGCAATAACCACATTAGTCAGTATACTTGTTCACAGAAATTTAAAATTAGGAATGTGATCATTAACAAGGCCTACAGGCCTAATGCGAACCTGTGCAATGATATTACACCAGGTATAATACTTCAATGCTGAAAGCATTACTTTTCAAGAACATGTGTAACATGTATATGAACAATGCAAGTACTAAACACTTAGAACAAGAAACAATTAAACAAACATCACTGCTGAAATTCTGGCATGGGTGCACAGTCCTGAGATATAAGCCTGAATGTCTGCAGCCTATACATAAAAGTAGGTGGCGCCACCTGCCACAAAATCCAGCAAGCTATCCAAGATGTATAAACATGCAAAATTTTATGCAGATAAGTCAAACCACTACTGAGATATGAGTGATTTCAGTCCACCGCAGACAAACAGATGACCACTGTGCAAAAATGGTGGGAGGTGGCAATACCAATTTTTTGTAAGATTTAGGGCTATGTGGGATCTATACACATGCAAAATTTCAGGGGGATATGTCAAACCAGTCCTGAGATATAAGCCTGAATGTCTGCAAAGTATACATAAATGTAGGTGGAGCCACCTGCCACAAATTTCAGAAAGCTATTCAAGATTTATAAACCTGCGAAATTTTAGGCATATATGTCAAACCACTGCAGAGATATATAAGTGATTTTATCCCATGGCAAACGAACAGACTGACGCTGTGCAAAAATGGTTGCAGGTGGCGCCACAAGTTTTGCATATGATAGAGAGTTATGTTAGATCTATAAACTTACAAAATGTTTGCCCAACCGATCAAATGGTTCCCGAGATATGAGCTTGGATGTCTGCAGCGTAAATGTGAATGTAGGTGGCACCACCTGTCATAAAATCAAGAAAACTGTCAAGGATGTATAAACCTGCAAAATTTCAGGTGGATAAGTTAAACCACTGCAAAGCGAGTGATTTTATCCCAAGGCAGATGAACAAATGGACACTGTGCAAAAATGGTTGCAGGTGGCGCCACAAGTTTTGCGTATGATGAAGAGCTATGTGAGATCTATAAACTTGCAAAACTTTTGCCCAATCAGTCAAATGGTTCCCGAGATATGAGCTTGGATGTCTGCAGCGTAAATGTGAATGAAGGTGGCGCTACCTTTCATAAAATCAAGAAAGCTGTCAAGGATTTATAAAACTGCAAAATTCCAGGTGGATAAGTCAAACCACAGCCGAGATATGAGTGATTTTATCCCAAGGCAGATGAACAAATGGACTCTGTGCAAAAATGGTTGCAGGTGGCTCCACCAGTTTTGCGTATGATAAAGAGCTATGCGAGATCTATACACATGCAAAATTTTGGCCCAACAGGTCAAATGGTTCCCGATTATGAACTTGGATGTCTGCAGCTTAAACGTGAATGTAGGTGACGCCACCTGTCAAAAAATCAAGAAAGCTGTCAAGGATGTACACACATGCAAAACTTCAGTTGGATAAGTCCAACCAATGCAGAGACATGAGTGATTTTAAACCAAGGCAGATGAACAGGTGGACGCTGTGCATAAATGGTTGCAGGTGGCGCCACCATTCTTAGTGTATGTTATAAAGTTATCCAAGAGGTACATTTGTGCAAATTTTTTAGCCTGATTGGTCAAACGGTTCCCGACATATGTGGGTTTATGTATTGAAACAGACGCACAAATGGACGCTGGGCAGAGAGGAAAGGTCAGAGGTCAACCAAAAATGAAGGCACAGCAGTTCACATGTGACCCAATCATAACTCTGAATTTAAAAAAATTCTGCCCATTGGTTACAGAGGAGTTCCCCGGAAACCTAGGCGGCGGTGGTGGTGGCGTCCAACTGAAAACATAGTATCCGCAAAACTCTGTTTTGGCGGATACATTGATTGTAGCTGGCACCACCAGTCTGATATGTCAAACCCCTCCTGTGAAATAAGCAGGGACATACACTGAGCAAAAATTATTGTAGGTGGCGTCACCAGTCTTGTACACTATAAGGCTACCCGATATGTATACAAAAGCCCAATTTTAGGCTAATGTATCAAATTCCTCTGCAGAAATAAGCAGGCGCTAACACTGCAAAAGTCAATGTAGGTGGCACCATCTGTATTGTAAATGAGAATCCCATCAAAGACACACAGACAGGTCAAAATATCAGGCCAACACATCAATCTTCCCCAGAATTTGATGCACTGGGCTGATGAGGCTTAGGTGAGTAAGGCAGTTGCCCACGAGTGAACTGTGACAATATGCTGCCTCAAGCTACTGCACTGAGTGAACTCAACCTGTACTTGGCTGCACTGAGAGAACTTTTGACCTGTTGCATAATCTGACACAGTTGGCAGTCTGCCAAAGCTATAAATTGATCCAGGCTGAACTTTGGTGCCAATGGTGCCAATGGTAAACCAAGTGCTGCCATCTGTACATAAAAGTGGTCCCTACTTGAAATAACTTTGAAATTAATTTCCCAATACAAAATGCTTTTCAGCTGACTTTTTATAAAAAAAAAATCAGGAATATATGTAAAATTATTACAGATGCATATTGAATGCAAAATTAAAATACAGATATGTCTCATTGATGGCAAATTCTTGAATTAAGTTGAGTAGGGATACCAATAATTTATAATCCATGTACAGTTGTCTTTAAAAGCCACAGAGAGCTGAATATCCACGATTGTAACATTGCCTGGTATGATGAATAACTTTAATCATTAATCCATTTTTTTTAAAGCTTTTAAAAAACTTTCTTGTCAATGTAAACCAAAGATAACCTGAAATCTAAATGTCTAGTGGCATGATGTAATAGATGCTGATAAACTGGTGCCAGGCTAGATGTAACAGCTTCACACAGCTAACATATATGGTAAAATGACTCAATTCAATCTCCATAATTCAGCCTAAAGTCATTCATGTGGAACCATCAATGACAATTATTATAAGAATTATTGTAAGGTTTATTCTTGTAAAATATCTAACAAACTGGCTTCAGTGGCATCAGTTGAAAAACGTTTCGCAGGTTTCTAACTCATATAGGAAGATACAGCAAACTGGCTTCAGCTTCCCGTAACTCAGCCAAAAATCACTGAACCAAAACCATTTAAACAAACTTGAATTATCAACATCTGAGGATAATTAATGTGTGAGATTTAAGAAATTGGCCCAGTGGTTTTTGAGAAGAGGATCTTTGTAGCCACTGAGCTAAAATGGGCTGTTATGGCATATGACTAAATTCAGCTTCCCATAACTTAGCCAAAATTCACTGAACAGAGACCATTTGAACAAACTTCAGAAATCACTACCCTAGGATCATTTCTGTGCGATATTAAACATTTTGGCCATATGGTTTAGAGAAGAAGTTTTTTGTAGCCCTCAGAGTGATACAGGCAATGATGACCCCGTACAAAAAAGGCAGATGCAGGTGGCGCCACCAATACCTCAATTTCAGATATGACCTATGTGACCAACATTGGCATAAAATTTGGTGATGATAGCTCAAGCCGTTTCTGAGATTTAAATTTTAATATGCTTTTTTGGACAGATGACAAAGTTCAACCTTCTGTAACTCGGCCAAAAATCTCCGAACTGGAACCATTCGAACAAACTTGAGAGAGATTGTTCCAGGGATCATATCTGTCAAATATTGGACAATTTGGCTGGACAGTTTTGGAGAAGAAGATTTTTAAAGCTTTTTTAACTTTTTCCCTATAAAATCTAAGAAAATGCAGTTAGAAGAAAAATAAACAAAATCCAATATAGTTTTTTGCATGACTGATTATTTGCAAGAAATTTGGTGATGCTAGCTCCTGCAGTTTTTGAGATAGCTATGGTTAACGTACAGATGACGCACGACACACAATGTACGACGCACGCCGCACATCACACGACGTATGACGGACGACGCCGCACCATCGCATAAGCTCACAGGTTCGCTAAAAATTATACCCCTGTTCAGAGACCAGGGTCTTCTGCTTAAAAAGGTAAGAAGAGACTATATAACAGAAGGCCATGCAGGTGGTAACAGAATTTAACATTCTGGGAACCATTAATAATAAATGTTAAAAGCATTAATTAACTGCAGAAAATGCAAAATTCCACAATGTCTGCCTATATGGAATATTACTGATATGAATGAAAATAAGGCAAAGCAGCCCAAACCTAAAGCTTCACCTGAGTATATTATAACTGACTATTAATATTTTTTTTAAGAACATGGGTTTGTCTATTGAAGGAGGATGTAGACAACCATACAATAAGATAAATAAATGGCTTTCATTTCATTTTCACAATGGCATTCCTACAATTCCTACAACAGCTGATTTTTTATGTACCAAATTTTGTTACACATTTTTTTTCCTAACGCTAACACAATACAAATCTTAACAATAACTTGTTTTATAGAGTAAACATTAAAATCTTTATCATCATTAAAATACCAAAATTAAGCTTTATCCTTGAGTATCAACATTCTTTTCATTTTATTTATTCAATTAAACTTTTTGTCTTTTTAAGGTCTTGTTTCATTAAATTACTAATTTTCACACATTTCCTTTCATAGGTGATGGGGTAGTGGTAAGAGGGTGGCAGCTGCTAGGGTTGAATGAAGCAATAACTTTTTTTAAGCAGCAGACTGCCACTGATATTTCTGCTTCTGTCCAAATATATTCATCAGCTACCAGCAGATAGTGAAAACCTTCTAATAAAGAACTGCATTGATTTGTACATCGATGAAGAACTCAGATGCTGGTTATGTAATCAGGCATAGGTTTACATAAGAACTCAGCCGGGGGGGGGGGGGGGGGGGGACTAAAAAATTGACCTTTATGGTAAAAATGAGAACCATTGTGCAGCTTCTTTTATACACCAGGCATCTGTTTCATCAAAGGTTTGATTGCTTTCCCCTTTAACTGAAGTGTGAGACTGGTGGAACGGTTCTTATCCTGCAAAAAAGTAAGTGGAATGACGCCAGTATGCGACCTGTTTATTTAAGATAGGCTCCTCAGTTTCAATTATTTTCAATTATTTTGCAAAGCAGTTCATTTTAGTGTACTTGCATGAAATGAACCATAAACAAATATCAGTGACTACATACATGCAAGAGTACAACCACAGCTGAGCCAATTAACTAGCTCAGGATGATGTGGAGCTTTCTGTTACTGGTCCAAATTTGGGGGGTTCCAGTGCAGTTTAAATTGATGAATTTCTGGTCAACACAGTGATCAACTGTTGGATTAAAAGTGTAATCTGAAAACTGATTTTCTATTACTGCTTTTATCTGTATACAAACATTAAAGCAATGTATTCATGCTTCAAAGGATATCTGCCTGGGGAATCCTTCATGGCATCCAAGAAATTACTCCTTTGAGCCCCTGAAAAATAAAAGGAAAATATTAATTAATGAACATTAAGCCTACTATTTTGCCTGCACAAATCTGCCTATATTACCTCTTATTTCTGTCTTTGTGAACCAACAGAAGACAGTGTTTATACCTTGGATATAAGAGGTCACCATTAAACAGTTAATGCACAATTTCTATAATAATACACAAATTTTAGACTGGTTACATATTACTGCTCACAGTCAATTAGTCTACTTATTTCATGAAAATCATATTCCTTTTACAGTAGAGCCCCATATTTCCGAATGCTGAATTTCCGAAAATTCATTTTTCCGAAAATTAAAATGGGGCACCGAAAATTCATTCTTATTTCCGAAATATATTTCAAGTATGTAAAAACCTAAAATGAGTATTGTAATTACGAGTCACATGCAGGCCTGCAGTCATGTGTTAAACCCAGTGGTGACCCTAATTAATTAGTCCTAAGCCAATGTTGTCGCGGGGGCAAAGATGTGAAAACTACGCTCGGCCCCCTGTACCCCTAGCAAGCAATTGAACAGTTTATCCAAGAGCACTTGTATGTTACCAACCACATGGTGTTTGTACTCAAGCAAGCATAGTTCGTCGGCTTGGGATAGGATGTCATGCCAAATAACTGAGCAATTTAATCACATCAACATTGGTGAGGTATAATTCATTAAAGGCTTGTGCTCAGCAGCTTTTATATGTCCCAGTCTTCAATTAAGTAGATCGATAAGAAAAACGTGTTCCTTGGCGATGTCATTTGACCTTTCCCTCCAATGAATTTGATGAAAAAAGAGCACGCACGCATCCTTAAAGCAGGTTAGACTGATCTTTGCCAACTAGAATACGGGTAGTCAACAAGCGACTACGTGTATCCGCCTAAATCAGAGTGGAACGGGTGAAGTGAGGCATGGATTAAGTGGCAAGGGGAAATAGAGTGAAGTGTTGCATATTAGCATGGATGTCTGCAGCCAAATTGTGTATGAAGGTTGCCCCCCCCCACCACAAAATCCAGAAAGCCGTCCCAGTTGTATACATATGCAAAATTTAAGGCAGATAAGTCAAACCACTACATGTGTATGAGTGATTTTAGCCCGTGGCAGACAATCAGATGGACGCTGAGCAAAAATGGTTGCAGGTGATGGCACAGGTTTTGCGTATGATAAAGAGCTATGTGAGAACTATACACATGCAAAACTTTGGCCCAATCGGTCAAACGGTTCCCAAGATATGAGCTTGGATGTCTGCTGCATAAACTAGAATGCAGGTGGCTCCACCTGTCATAAAATCAAGAGAGCTGTCGGGGATGTATAAACCTGCAAAATTTTAGCCAGATATGTCAAACCACTGCCAAGATATGAGTGATTTTATCCCATGGCAGACAAACAGACAGGAGCTGTGCAAAAATGGCTGTAGGTGGCGCCACCAGTTTTGCGTATGTTATAAAGCTCTCCAAGTGCTACATTTGTGCAAAAAAAATTTCCTGATCGGTCAAACGGTTCCCGAGATATGAGCTTGGATGTCTGCAGCGTAAACATGAATGTACGTGGCGCCACCTGTCATAAAATCAGAAAAGCTATCCAGGATGTATACACATGCCGAATTTCAGTTGAATTAGTCAAGTCACTGCAGAGATATGAGTGATTTTAACCCAAGGCAGACGAACAGATGGACACTGTGCAAACATGGTTGCAGGTGGCGCCACCATTTTTGTGTATGTTATAAAGCTCTCCAAGGGCTACATTTGTGCAAAAAAAATTTTCCTGATCGGTCAAACGGTTCCCGAGATATGAGCTTGGATGTCTGCAGTGTAAACGTGAATGTAGGTGGCGCCACCTGTCACAAAATCAGAAAAGCTATCCAGGATGTATACGCATGCCAAATTTCAGGTGAATTAGTCAAGTCACTGCAGAGATATGAGTGATTTTAACCCAAGGCAGACAAACAGATGGACACTGTGCAAACATGGTTGCAGGTGGCGCCACCATTTTTGTGTATGTTATAAAGCTCTCCAAGGGCTACATTTGTGCAAAAAATTTTCCTGATCGGTCAAACGGTTCCTGAGATATGTGGGTTTATGTGTGGAAACAGACGCACAAACGGACGCAAAGCGCAGAGGAAAGGTCAGAGGTCAAAACAAAATCGGGGCGCAGCAGTTCACATGTGACCCGAACATAATCCCGGGTTTCGTAAAATTCTGCCCAGCGGTTACGGAGGAGTTCTCCGGAAACCTACGCGGCGGCCGCGGCGGCTGCGTGCAGCTGAAAACATAGTATCCGCAAAACTCTGTTTCGGCGGATACAATTATGCTCAGCAATAATCCACCATCTTTTATACATTGAGGTCGTCAAATACACATATCGAAAAGAAACACCGTGTTCCTCGGGTAAAATGGCAATAAGTTAATCATACACTGTTGTACTAACTTGCCGCTAGACCCTTGTCCACATTTCCCAATGTTTGTTTTTACAAACAAAAAGCTTGTCCCCCGACGCTTTCGGAAAAAAGGCACTCAACAGTATAAAATTTATTTAGTAAACTACACTTCATTCCAACACCTCTGTCCTTCTGATTATTCACATTTTTTTTAATTGATCTAGCAACTGAACCAAAAGTGAACAGACATGAGGGAACAAAAATGTGATTTTTTTGGGTGAACAGCAAACTGAAATGTAACAAATATTTGCAAAGCAAACCATTGTTTTTTTAAAATAACATCATATCTTTTATGGAATCCTGTAAAAATGTGGTCACTGAGCCGCCCATGTTATGGAGAGACTCTCAACTGACATCACAAAGACTACCTTGCATTAAGCTCTTCCTCAATATGACAGATGACATCTTTAATTCTTATCATAGATGGCAGTGTTGTAGTCTAGTCACCACCATCCAAGGACAAAACTGAGATCATGTCACAGCCATCCGAGGCTGAGAACGTGTTTCAGTCAGCACCATCCAAGTCAATGTTTGACTTCCTATCGGGGTTAACACAATGTGACCTTAAATTACAATCAAATGTTTTAGAATTCTTCTACAAACTTCAAGTTCAAAGTCCAACTGCCTAGAGCCAACCTTTGCCTGACTCACAGTGAGTCACATTCTGGACTCTTTGCTCTCTGTTAAATATTTAGGAAAATAGGCATTTAGTGTGTCTTCTGATTAGATTACAAGGCTGTTTTCTTTGTAGAATCCTCCATATACCCTTGTGACTTTTTTAAAAAACGATTTTCAAATGGAAAAAAATCAGAGGAGTGAAACAAGTAGGAAAAGAAAAATAAGAGAGTGATTTCCATGTCACAATGTTATATGGCTTGCATAAGAGTTCCAGAATGTGGGGTTTCAGAAGAACTTTCAATGTCCTTAGATGTCAGCTTGAAATTCAATACAGGTGATTTGTAAGGTGGAGAAGGAACCAGGTAGCAATCAGCAAAGAGATCAACAATGCTAATTGATAATCTGTGCTAACAAGCTCAGCCTCCCCAGCTAACATTCCATTCAACCCCCTGTGAGGTATATTGTTGGTATCCCTGTGTGTGCCTGACAAGTGACTGCAGGTTATCTGGTACAATACCTGAGTATTTGTAACAGAGAACACAGCATGGTACAGTATGGATCTATACCAGGACCTAGGAGGCATTCCAAATAGAAGAACACAGAGAACAACATGTTAAACAACCCCAATTTCAAGACCACTAACAGAAGACCTGATAAAACAAGGGACCCATGGGTCACGGTGCTCAGCTGCCTATAAGAGTTACATAATTTTAGCATAAGGAAAAGAGATATTTACACAAAAATATTTAAGGGAGGAGCTACATATGTTTGGCAATAGTTTGTATTGCATATGAATTGTATCCTTTTGCTTAGTTCTGAGTAAACCACACAGTGCCTCCGTTTGATTTTGCATGAAAGTTGGGTGCTTTTATGGTTGCTATGTTAGTGATGAACTCACAATACTAGTAAAAATAAAAATTTCATAAGCCCGGCGTTTCATCACAGTGTAAACCAGGAATCTAGGAATTTTGGGACAGAGACTTTTCAGACTAGGATATTATGGACTTGGATATTCAGGACAAGGATATTTTGGACAGGTAATATTACATGGGAGGACATTTCGGCCAGGTCATATGACAGGGTTCCAAAAACAAGTTATAATACCAGGGATCAATAATAGATAATTCATCATAATATAAAAATTTAAAATATGTATACATGGAAATGTATCATTTTTTGGCATTTCTAAGCTCAATATTATGGTTTTTATGGCAGTTACAGTTGTTTGATAAAAACAGGAGTTGAATGGGTTCCATAAATGGGGATTGTCTTATGGATTATTACTGAATACAGTCATGAAATAGTAATTTAAAACAAAAATACTTCTACCTGATAGAATTTCATTTCTTTGCTATTTTAAACTCAATATTTTGAGGGAATCTGTATTTAAATCAGATACACTTCTTCCAGTGACTTTAAACAAAGTGCTATTCAAGTTCTGATTATCATATAATTTAACTGAAATTGGTAGGTTAAGTCAGTTTGGTTTACACCCGAGCCTACTGGCACATCAGGTAGGACCTTACACGTGTTTCTGTAGCGTGAAGCGACTTAGGAGAGAAACTCCTCATGCATGGGATGCTAGTCTCATGCAGGTTACCTTCCCAGTAATTACTGGTACCAATTTCTACTGCTTGGTGGACAGAGGCACACTTGTAATTAGGGCCTTAGGAGGTCAACCACTTGAGATATCAAACATCATCAAGATGTATCAACAGTTCCAGAACATAAGAATTAAAACTTTAAAAACTAATACTCCCTTGTGCTATCAATTCTGGAAGGGGGGGGGGGGGGGAGGTTATCTGGGTTACTGGATGCTGGCCTCATGAAATACTGGACCTACCTACCATTTCCCCCACAGGAATTACATAGAAAAGGGAGCATGTGAAGTTTCCAATAACTGGGTCTTTCAGTTACAATTTAGGCTCTGTTAATAAACTGATTGATGGATTTATTTTGATGTTGTAGTAGTGATCTAAGTATGAGCTTGTGAAGCAGATTGACAGACAGACAGATTATGGACAGAGACCCATACCTATAGCACATACATGTTTCAGTCATAGACTGGTACCCTGCTCTATTATGGCCCTCAACCAAGCTTAGAGACAGGCGTACAACGCCATCTTAAGTACTCCCAGTTGCATCTCCTGACTTACCTGTAGACTGGTTCCAACTCCAGTATGCACGCTCATACCGGTTGTCACGGATGTTCACGCAATCCTGGTTGATTACCCGTGAAGATTTCGTATAAAATAACCTTCTTTAGTTATTTCTAGTTTTCAAATTTTGAAGAATGATTTGTTGCACAAAAATTGAATGATGGATGTATAGATAATAGGATATACTGAATCTTTGATATTCCACTGTGCGTAGCAGTGATTTATGATTAATTTCTGTTAATCTAATCATTAATGTCACACGTAATGTACAGCCAACTTTTGGTAACTTCTCTGAGCAAATGAAACGCTTATTTTTATCATATATAATTAATACTGGAGTTGGAACCAGTCTGCCGGGATTACATAAGACGGCGTTGTATGCCCGTCTCTATGATTGGCCTAGAGCAACGGTGCCATAATAGAGCGGGGGTACCAGTCTATATCAACCAACACAACTTATTATCATATGATCCATCCCACCTTTTTTGTTGTTGATTACATGGACAGTATACACGTGTTCACCAATTAGTGATAAATATACATTTAGCATTTATGTAATGGCTATGCTTATTAAATAAAGGTGTATACTTACTTAGAATTAGGTGGGTGATGACGCAGGCAAACACAAAGATGCAGTACACTGATAATGATGTGATGAAGAGATAAAAGTAACGATAGTTGCGTTTGCCCACGCAGTTGCCAACCCAAGGACAATGATGGTCAAAGCGATCTGAAATTTTAAAAAATATATAAAACATCAGTGAAATGAACTGAAAAAAGATTACATTATAAATGGATTAATGTTTCAAAAGAAATAAGCATGGACGATGCCATTTGACAGAGTGAAAAGTAAATATTTGGACCCTAATCCAGTTATATTTGAAGTGATAGGTTTAGACATCTTGGTTGATGCAATGTGACTGTGATCTGATGGATCTGCCTGTGCAATTCAGAATAGTTCAGAAAAACATGGTCTCGATCCTTAAAGGTTGTGTAGGAGGCACACTTTTATCATTTATGCTGCCATTTAACTCCCAAGAATACCCAAAAAGTTGTTATTGGAATTCTGATTAAAACATGATAGTATATAATATTAGTTTATTAATTAATGAGCACAGGTGTAAAGCCAAATTCTAGTTTTTTTTTTCTTAAATATATATTTCCATAAAAGCAAGAAATGTGAATAAACACTTGGGAGGGGATAAGTTCTTTTAAGGATTTCAAGGTTCCTATTTTGTCATTTTACGTAAAACAGTTTTCAAGCCAAATTCACAAGCAGTAGGCTGGCTCTCCTGGGATATGTAAACACTGACACTGACTCAGATCCATAAATCTTTTATTGGTAAAATTAGGACCCAAAATTATGACAAATGTTAACATTGATTACTGGCCCAAGTTTACTTATAAAATACTGATGTTTCAATAGCAATAGATATATATCACACCTGAAAGTAACATTTCTGCCAGAGATAACAGGACTAGAAGTAAAGCACTGTCCTGATGAAGCCCGAAATGTCTTAGCTGCTCTTAACTTGCATTGAAATGTTTTGTTGGCTGTCACATTTTTTTTTATATTTTTTTCCTTGCAATCAAAATTGCAAAAAATCTTCAATACTGTTATACTCTACAGGTCCCTGGAGATTATATTTACTTGTCTGCTCACATAAACTTTGCCTAATTAAAATTGAATAAGAAAGAACTGAAACTGATATGAAGAATGGGACCTGAGAACATAATAGTAATTCTCAAAGATATAGAAATTTCAAACATTCAGGATCATTCATAAGTCACTGATCATCTTGATGATGTAAAATATGCACTGCTCACAATACGGGTAGTAGACAAGCGACCACGTGTATCCGCCGAAATCAGAGTGGGACAGGTGAAGTGAGTCATGGATTGAGTGGCAAGGGGAAATAGAGTGAGGTGTGTTGCATATTAGGATGGATGTCTGCAGTCAAAAAGTGTATGTAGGTGGTACCACCTGCCACAAAATCCAGAAAGCTATCCAAGCTGTATACATATACAAAATTGTAGGCAGATAAGTCAAACAACTGCTTGTATATATGAGTGATTTTATCCCACAGCAGACAAACAGAAGGACACTGTGCAAAAATGGTTGCAGGTGGCGCCACCAATTTTTGTGTATGATAAAGAGCTATGTGAGATCTATACACATGCAAAATTTTCAGGGGGATATGTCAAACCATTCCTGAGATATAAGCATGGATATCTGCAGCATAAACATTAATGTAGGTGGCGCCCCCTGCCACAAAATCCCTAAAACTATCGCAGATGTATATACAGTAGATCCTATTTAATCAAATATCATATTTGTAAACCATTATTATTCATTTAAATGGGCTATTCAATTTAAGGGGGTAATTATATTCAAGTTTGTAGCCGTCACTATGATACTGTGACTAGCTATCAAATGGCTTGCGTTTGTTTCCCGCATTATTCAGTGTTCAGAATTAGTTTTATAATTTTTCTTTTTTAATTTATCAAAGGCTTATACAGGAAGGAGCAATCAGTTGTGTATGAGGTAACCCATTAAGCCTGTCGAGCGAGCAATATCAAAGGCTAATTAGCACAACGGGTGGTCAGTAGTCCATATGAACTTTGTCACACATAAATATCCGGGACTGTCGTGCATGAATGATGGCTTATACTATACAATTAAATGATATATACATTTATCAGATATTCATAAAAACGGAAAATTTTATTAAGAAAACACAGAAAAAGGATTTGGTTTTCATTTTTTACACGATCAAACAGGATATACAATTATATGATATACAATTAAGCAAAACTACTGTACATACAAAATTTTAGGCAGATGAGTCAAACTACTGCCGAGATATGAGTGATTTTATCTGGCAGACAAACAGATGGACCCTTTGCAAAAATGGTTGCAGGTGGCGTAACCAGTTTTGTGTATGATACAGAGTTATGTGAGATCTATACACATGCAAAATTTCAGGAGGATATATCAAACCAGTCCTGAGATATAAGCCTGAAAGTCTGCAGCCTGAACATGAATGTAGGTGGTGCCATCTGTCATAAAATCAAGAAAGCTATCCAGAAAGTGTACACATGCAAAATTTCTGGTGGATAAGTCCAACCACTGCAGAGATATGAGTTATTTTATCCCAAGGCAGATGAACAGATGGACGCTGTGCAAGAATGGTTGCAGGTAGCACCACCATTTTATTTGTGTATGTTATAAAGCTATCCAAGGGCTACATTTGTATAAAATTTTATCCTGATTGGTCAAACGAGTCAGAAGATATGTGGGTTAATGTGTCAAAACAGACGCATACATAGATGGATGTACTAGAGATAGGAAAGGTCAGAGGTCAACCATAAATGAGGGCACAGCAGTTCACATGTGACCCGATCATAATTCTGAATTTTAAAAAAAATCCGCCCAGTGGTTACACAGGAGTTCTCCAGAAACCTATGCTGCGGCGGCGTGCAACTGAAACAAGGCGTACAGGCCTAATGAGAACCTGTGCAAAGTTTGGGAGTATGAATGGAGGTTTATTTTTTAAATTTAATATTGATCCTTTTAAGTCCTGCATATCTACCTTAGTCATTATGATTTCAGCAAAATGGACATTTCTGACCTCCACGTTTCAGACTAGGACATTTTAAAACTAAAATATGGGTAGTCGACAAGTGACTATGTGTATCTACAGAAAACAGAGTGGGACGGGTGAAGTGAGGCATGGATTAAGTTGCAAGGGGAATAGAGTGAGGTGTGTTGCATATTAGCATGGATGTCTGCAGCGTAAACATGAATGTAGTTGGTGCCACCTGTAATAAAATTGAGAAAATTGTCCAGGATGTATAAACCTGCAAAATTTCAGGTGGATAAGTCAAACCACTTCTGAGATATGAGGGATTTTATCCCAAGGCAGATGAACAGATGGACGCTGTGCATAAGTGGTTGCAGGTGGCGCCACCAGTTTTGCCTATGATGAAGGGCTATGTGAGATCTATACACATGCAAAATTTGGGAACAATCAGTCAAACGGTTCCCGAGATATGGGCTTTGATGTCTGCAGAATAAACCTGAATGTAGGTGGCGCCACCTGTCATAAAATCAAGAGAGCTGTCCAAGATGTATAAACCTGCAAAATTTCAGGTGGATATGTCAAACAACTGCTGGGATATGAGAGATTTTTCGCAAAGGCAGATGAACAGATGGATGCTGTGCATAAATGGTTGCAGGTGGCGCCACCAGTTTTGCCTATGATGAAGAGCTATGTGAGATCTATACACATGCAAAATTATGGCCCAATCAGTCAAATGGTTCCCAAGATATGAGCTTGGATATCTGCAGAGTAAACCTGAATGTAGATGGTGCCACCTGTCATAAAATCAAGAGAGCTGTCCAGGATGTATAAACCTGCAAAATTTCAGGTGGATATGTCAAACAACTGCTGAGATATGAGTGATTTTACGCAAAGGCAGATGAACAGATGGATGCTGTGCATAAATGGTTGCACGTGGCACCACCAGTTTTGCCTATGATGAAGAGCTATGCGAGAGATATAAACATGCAAAATTTTGGCCCAATCAGTCAAACAGTTCCCGAGATATGAGCTTGGATGTCTGCAGAGTAAACCTGAATGTAGGTGGTACCACCTGTCATAAAATTGAGAAAGCTGTCCAGGAAGTATAATCCTGCAAAATTTCAGGTGGATATGTCAAACAACTGCTGAGATATGAGTGATTTTTCGCTAAGGCAGATAAACAGATGGATGCTGTGCATACATGGTTGCAGGTGGTGCCACCAGTTTTGCCTATGATGAAGAGCTATGTGAGCTCTATAAATCTGCAAAATTTTTGCCCAATCATTCAAACGGTTCCCGAGATATGAGCTTGGATGTCTGCAGAGTAAACGTGAATGTGGGTGGTTCCACCTGTCATAAATCAAGAAAGCTGTCCAGGATGTATAAACCTGCAAAATTTCAGGTGGAAAAGTCAAACCACTGCTGAGATATGAGTTATTTTATCCCAAGGCAGATGAACAGATGGACGCTGTGCATAAGTGGTTGCAGGTGGTGCCACCAGTTTTGCCTATGATAAAGAGCTATGCGAGATCTATACACATGCAAAATTTTGGCCAAATCGGTCAAACGGTTCCCGAGATATGCGGGTTTATGTGTGGAAACAGACACACAAATGGACACTGGGCAGCAAGGAAAGGTCAGAGGTCAACCAAAAATGAGGGTGTAGCAGTTCACTTGTGACCTGATGATAAACCCGATTAGCTTAAAATGCAAACCAAGTTTTTTTCAAACAGTTGAAAGATATAGTTCCAATAATCTAGGAATTCTGCATCTAAACATTGTGTCTAGACATCTAGGCGCTGTGTCTAGAGGTCTAGACACATTGTCTAGACACCCCCCCCCCCCCCCCCCCCCGAGCCAGGTCAGTTGACATGGTGATGTCTGGAACCCACCTGTTTGTACTGAGTGACCTCTTGACTTGGCTGCTGAAACTCAGTATGTTGTCAAATCTGTTTTCAAATACAGAAAGCCTTTTTCAATTGGCTACAATGATTTTTTAAAACTGTATTTACCCAATCTATTCTTATAAAACTGGCAGAACCCAACCATAGAATAATTCTTGTAAAGTTTAAACCAATCAGCTTAACAGTTTCATCATAAATCAGTGTATAAGCTAGAAGGGTTTAAAATTACATTTTTGCTTGTAAAAAACACATAAATGTAAGTGGCGCCACCAATACCTCAAAATCAGATATGACATATGTGACAAACATTGGTATAAAATTTGGTGATTATAGCTCTAGCCGTTTCTGAGATTTTAATTCTAGTGTGCTTTTTTGGACAGATGACTAAGTTCAACCACCTGTAACTCAGCCAAAAATCTCTGAACTGGAACCATTCGAACAAACTTGAGAGAGATTGTTCCAGGGATCATTTCTGTGAAATATTGGACAATTTGGCTGGACAGTTTCAGAGAAGAAGATTTTTAAAGGTTTTTAAGCTTTTTCTCTATAAAATCTAAATAAATGCAGATACCCAATAATAAGCTCCAGGGCACCAAGTTTCACATGTGACTTATTCTTACATGTAATTTGGAGCAGCTAGCTCCGACAGTTTCTGACTTACAGCCCTGGACGGCGGGAAACCAGCCCTGGACGGCGGACAGCTGACGGCAGACGGCTGACGATGGACGGACGACGCTGCGCCATCACATAAGCTCACAGGTTCGCTAAAAATGGTATCTGCAAAACTCTGTTTTGGCGGATACAATTAACATGTCTTATGTTGCCAGCTAAAGTGATCAACACCTTCATCAGACGTCTGAGCTCATGCACCAACGTGTGGGGTCTAATCAACTGATGGCAGCAAAAATAACCAGAGAACGTGGAGTGGAACTATGGAGGATATCACACCTCAACTAGGAGACCAAGACAAGCCTGAGTAATTTAATAGTTCTATATCCCTCCACCAGATGCTGGCAGCTGATGTACATACAGGTAAAACTGGCTAAGGCTGTAATGCTACACTGGTGCACTGACACATCATGATACAATGTCACACAGGGCTGTTATGATACATCATCTCATGATACAATATGTGTCATGATATTTCACTAATGATACAATACACTATACCAAACATACAAGTAGTATTTGAGTACATATTCCAAATGATAGCTCTTCTTTGTTCAAGTTAGCCATGCTGTTGCTTCCAGGCTTTGTCCAGGATGTGCCCACCCTGGGTGGCACTAGGTAGACTGGATGTGTCAATGCCTGCCCAGCAGTATTTTTTTGAGCCATGAAAAAAAGACATGCAGTGTTTTACCTGTATTACTATTAATGACCTCTATTGAACATATATTAAGTAAACATGTGCCAAGCTAAAAGCATGTAGTGGCTTTTAAAATGAATATTTCAAAGAGGGTACTCTTTCACAATGTGTCGTATTTAGTTAATGTTAATGAAAACAAGTGACCCATGGGTCATGACGCTCAGCTGACTGGGAAGAGATTCGCAAAAGGAAATTTTATCATCTGAATGGTTGTATATTCCCATTCAACTGAAGCATCAAACAGATTAACCAACAGGCCAAGATTGTGTCTGTATTTATATATCTAAAAAATAGAGAAAAAATGCGTAAACTTTAAAAAAAAAATACAGGTGGCTCCACCAGTCTGCAGAAACTAATAAAAACACTAAATAGTCAATATCCATGCAAAGAATCATAGTGATCTCTGCATTAGTTGTTCAGATACTTCAGCTTTTGTATCAAATTTTCCATTATTCTGAGGGATACTTCGGAGTCCTACAGCTTGAAGGATATTGGTAACAGAGACCTAATTTCAGGTTTCCACAGACACCTTTAATGGGCCTCCTTGCATCACAAGAATGAAGCTTCTAGGTCCAGTTGTCACAATTTGTGCCACGGTAACAGATGACAGCATCCGTAAAGGTCTCAAAAATAGAGAAAAAATTTCGTAAAAAATCGAAAAATACAGGTGGCGCCACCAGTCTGCAGAAACTGTTGTAACATCTCATGATCAATATGTATGCCAAATATCATGACCATCAGTGATGTAGTTAATCAGATATTGAAGTTTTTGTATGAAATTTTTTACTATTCTGGGGGGGTACTTTGGGGCTACATAGCTCGAAGGATATGGGTAACAAAGACCTAATTTCTGGTTTCCATGGAGACTTTTCATAGGTCTCTCACTGTGTCAAGAATGAAGATTTAGGTCCAGTTTATACAATTTGTGCCCTGTTAACAGATGTTCACATTTTTAAAGGTCTCAAAAATAGAGAAAAAAAATTGTAAAAAATCGAAAAATACAGGTGGTGCCACCAGTCTGCAGGAACTGATGGAACATCTCATGATTAATACGTATGCCAAAAATCATGACCATCAGTGATGTAGTTAATCAGATATTGAAGTTTTTGTATGAAATTTTTGACTATTCTGGGGGGTACTTTGGGGCCCCAGTTCGAAGGATATGGGTAACAGAGACCTAATTTCTGGTTTCCAAGGAGATTTTTTATGGACCTCTCAGAATGTCAAGTTACAAGATTCTAGATCCAGCAGTTACGATTTGTGCCTAGTTAAGGGACAGACGGATAGATGGACAGACAGACCGACAGACGGACGACAGACAAAGAGTGATCGCTATAGCTCAGCATGACTGAAAGTCAGCTGAGCTAAAAATTTGCTACCAAAAGTAGGGAACGTAGCCTCTATTGTAGCACCACCTTGTGTCTGTATAAAAAGACTAACGCTGATGTCACTACCAAAATCATATAATGCCCTAAATGATATTTCATTGGCTTGTGATGATGAATGATGTGAATATTTGAATATATTTGAAAGGTCACAGTTCATGATGAGGCAAAATTGCCACAGAGCATTGGAATATGGTGCTTTTCCTCAGAGCTTAAGTATGAAACACTGAATACTGTCCTTCTTTCACCCATATGAAAGTAATCTGCAACAAATCCTGTCTGGAATACACACTTGTCTGCAAGATCAAGCAAAATTTGTTTCAGTTATAATGACTTTGAACTTTTAGGGTTACCATAGGTACTGCAACAGTTGAATTGTTGGCGTTATAGCCGAACTGACAGATGAATTTTCTGTTTATCTTAGTTCATGTCTGGCAAAAATGAAAGCTTCAATTTCCCATGGCCCCCCCCCCCCTTCTTGATGTACTTAAAAAAGTCAAAGAACATTCATAGTAGAGGTCATGACCCACTTATTTATAAATTTGTTTTGTCATCTTCCCAATATTTGCCACCTTGCAATGTTTGAAAATAATCAGGCAAGAATCTGAGTTGTTGCATCTACCATATGGCAGCACGACTATGCTAGAACCTAACATCACAACTTCTCAGTCTCGGGATAAACTGAACGAAACTTGCTTTGGTTTTCATGAAAAATTATATTTTTTTTAATATCTGGTATAATCTGAGATTCAAGCTAAGATTACTTTTGTACAAAAGGCTGAACTGGCATGTGGAATGTGGATAAAAATCAGTATCTACAAAATAAATAAGGTAAGATTTGACCCTTATGTATATGTCAGAGACGAGATTAAAATCCAGGCGGATTTTAAATTCGCCTAGACGAGATTGCGATTGTGATCTCGCCTAGGCGAGATTGCAATTGTGATCTCAGCTAGACGGATTTTAAACTCACCTAGACAAGATCACAATCGCAATCTCGCCTAGGCGAGATTAAAATCCATCATGAAGCAGGCCAGGATTTTAATCTCGTCTAGGCGAGTTTAAAATCCATCTGGTGTCATCCAGGCGAGTTTAAAATCTGCCTGATATTACTAAGGCGAGTTTAAAATCTGCCTGATATTACTTAGGCGAGTTTAAAATCTGCCTAGGCGAGATTAAAATAGTGATCTGATCTAATTTCCTAATATATTAAGCATTGTAATTTACATATGAAAGATGTTATCAGTCTGAATGGTTATATATTGTTAAAAGGTAATATATTTATTACTATTTACAGAATATTATAGTATTAATGTAATAATTACCTTTTTTACAGTAATGTAATAGTTATTCATGTGATAATTAACATTTATTTTGGAAACAGAATTATGAAATAGATATTTGATTATTATTTGCACCTTTGATGTGTTTCATGTGGTCTACAGCATCCTTATCATACCAATTATTTGCAAAACATTTATTAATCTTTATTTTTTTCTCCAGTTTTCTTAACAACCCTGTGTTTGTAAATATCACTAATAATTTTTACAAAAAAATAATTTGTAATTGTATTTAAATATATGGTAATTAGAGAGTAATAAGGGGTATATTGAAGCACACTTATGAGATATTATGAAGAGCAATCTGGGGGAAAAAGTCATCCACTTGCATATTGAATCAATCATAGATAGATAGATAGACAGATAGATAGATTAGTCTAGATAGCTATTACTTCACTATTTAATGAGTATATAACACATTAACATAAACAATCATCCTATTTGATAGTTCTTACAGGACAAACAGAACAAATTAGTTGGTTGATCTAGTTCAAATGTTTCTTTTCACCCAGGTATTCAACACTCAACAGTCAAAACATGTACACTTATGGTACAAAATATGCAGGGTATCAGTATTTATGATGGACTTTGATACACCATCCTTTTTTTTTTGGTAATTAAACATCATATGAGAAAAGGTAAAAGTTGATACACAGATGTATGCATGTGAATAATTCTTTGTCTTATTTAGTCTTTTCTTATAATGTATATAATATTCTTCTGATCCTTTTTTTAATGTTTTGTGAGGCATTTTGTGAAGCTTCAATATTTATGTAGACTGTGTTACAAGATAACTGCCTTTTTTTGGACAGTATTATATCATATCAGAAAAAATATGAATTCTAGATTCATAGAGTAATAGATCATTTATGCATGTGAACATGCATTGAATTATATTGATAAACAAGGGACCTATGGGTCACTGTGCTCAGCTGACGTTAACCTTGAAGGTAAAAATCTAAAATAATATCTAATGGAGATAAAGTGTAAGAGGAAGAAGTAATAAAGGCCATGGTTGGTTTATATGATTGGTTTGTATTGATGAGCAAGAAATTGTTGCAAAAAATATTTTGTGACCTGACCATGTGTTTCCTAATGTTGAAACTAAAGCATGTGAGCAGTTTGTGAACAAATGATCTGTACTATTACCATGATCATTAATTGGTTTTTCGATTAACTGTTGACATTTCATTAGTTTACACATTTGTTCAATTGAATCTAATTTTTTGTATAATATATATTATTAAATATATATGTATTTTTTATGAAATGTATACAGTTGAAATATAGCTAATTAACAACATAAAACAGGGCAAACAAAGCCTGATCTCAAATTCTGCTGAGGCAGGAAAATAATGAACAAATGTTTGTATTAAATCCTGATTTTTTTATCACATCAATTATTTTCTAATTTAAGTTTATATTTCTATACATTTCCAATTTAACATATATATCTGAATATAAAAGTTGATTAGTAATTCTCAATTGCATCATCATAAATCTCAATCTTGTCAGATAACACCACATCATGCATACAAATGTTTATTTATTTTTTACCACAAAAATATATCTTTTAAATCTGCAAAACAATAAATATCTAAAAATAATACTTGATTTAGATTTCACAATTTTTAATTGTGTCTTTATTTATCCATAATGTGCTTCATATTTTATAATAATTTAAGCATACTGATGGGTTCATTTATATTTGTTAAAATCATTTAAAAGAAAACTGATTTCTTTAAAAATGCTACATTACACAACATTGCATCTTCTGGATTACACCTTGAATTATTATTTCAAGGAAAGTTTTTGCATATCAGAGTGGAAACAGCATTACAATTAAGGAGATACAGTGAAAACAATAACAACTAGAATACGGGTAGTCGACAAGCGACTACTTGTATCCGCCTAAATCAGAGTGGAACGGGTGAAGTGTTGCATATCAGCATGGATGTCTGCAGCCAAATTGTGTATGTAGGTTGCGCTACCTACCAAAAAATCCAGAAAGCTGTCCAAGTTGTATACATATGCAAAATTTAAGGCAGATAAGTCAAACCACTATATTGTATGTGAGTGATTTTTGCCCTTGGCAGACAAACAGATGGACGCTGTGCAAAAAAGGGTTGCAGGTGGCGCCACCAGTTTAGCGTATGATAAAGAGCTTTGTGAGAACTATACACATGCAAAATTTTGGCCCAATCGGTCAAACGGTTCCCTAGATATGAGCTTGGATGTCTGCAGCGTAAACTTGATTGTAGGTGGCGCCACCTGTCATAAAATCAGAAAAGCTATCCAGGATGTATAAGCATGCAGAATTTCAGGTGAATTAGTCAAACCACTGCAGAGATATGAGTGATTTTAACCCAAGGCAGACGAACAGCTGGACACTGTGCAAACATGGTTGCAGGTGGCGCCACCATTTTTTGTGTATGTTATAAAGCTCTCTAAGGGCTACATTTGTGCAAAAAATTTTTCCTGATCGGTCAAACGGTTCCTGAGATATGAGCTTGGATGTCTGCAGCGTAAACGTGAATGTAGGTGGCGCCACCTGTCATAAAATCAGAAAAGCTATCCAGGATGTATACGCATGCCAAATTTCAGGTGAATTAGTCAAGTCACTGCAGAGATATGAGTGATTTTAACCCAAGGCAGACAAACAGATGGACACTGTGCAAACATGGTTGCAGGTAGCGGCACCATTTTTGGTGTATGTTATAAAGCTCTCCAAGGGCTACATTTGTGCAAAAGAATTTTCCTGATCGGTCAAACGGTTCCCGAGATATGAGCTTGGATGTCTGCAGCGTAAACGTGAATGTAGGTGGCGCCACCTGTCATAAAATCAGATAAGCTATCCAGGATGTATACGCATGCCAAATTTCAGGTGAATTAGTCAAGTCACTGCAGAGATATGAGTGATTTTAACCCAAGGCAGACGAACAGATGGACACTGTGCAAACATGGTTGCAGGTGGCGCCACCATTTTTGGTGTATGTTATAAAGCTCTCCAAGGGCTACATTTGTGCAAAAGAATTTTCCTGATCGGTCAAACGGTTCCAGAGATATGAGCTTGGATGTCTGCAGCGTAAACGTGAATGTAGGTGGCGCCACCTGTCATAAAATCAGAAAAGCTATCCAGGATGTTTGCGCATGCCGAATTTCAGGTGAATTAGTCAAGTCACTGCAGAGATATGAATGATTTTAACCCAAGGCAGACGAACAGATGGACACTGTGCAAACATGGTTGCAGGTGGCGCCACCATTTTTGGTGTATGTTATAAAGCTCTCCGAGGGCTACATTTGTGCAAAAAAATTTTCCTGATCGGTCAAACGGTTCCCGAGATATGTGGGTTTATGTGTGGAAACAGACGCACAAACGGACGCAGAGCCCAGAGGAAAGGTCAGAGGTCAAAACAAAATCGGGGCGCAGCAGTTCACATGTGACCCGAACATAATCCCGGGTTTCGGAATATTCCACCCAGCGGTTACGGAGGAGTTCTCCGGACACCTACGCGGCGGCGGCGGCGGCGGCCAGCTGAAAACATAGTATCCGCAAAACTCTGTTTTGGCGGATACAATTACTGCATAACACTTGGTGGCTTGGGTTTGCGGGGGGGGGGGGGGGGGGGGGGGGAGTGATGATTAGGGTGGTGATATGAGAATAACTGTACACCTGTCACAGCAGGGGATCTCCCCCCAGTGACTGTAACAAATCAGAAACCCTGGCTTAGCTGACTTCCAGTGACCTGGAGTGGGACCCTGCATCTGTAATCAAAGCAAGTGACTACAGAAAAAAAATCAATAACTAGCTTAATTTTCAAGCTTTTATTTTCAAATTTCAGATTTAGACAAACTAAATATTTATGTTTACATGCTGTGAAAATTAAATCAATGGTGCTTACAGGAAAAAAACGTGCCATGGTCAAAGTTGGGCAAAATTTAAGGTACTGATTTTTTTTTATGCTAATAACTTAAAAAATTAACAAAATTCAGATCTAATTTTGGGTAAACAATTGAATCTTAATTAAACATAGTTATATACTTGAGAAAATAGACTCTAGTTTCAAAATTTTTCATGTTAAGTGAGTTATTATTTTTCCTGATTTTTTACAAAGTCAATTATGTTTGGGCCCATAACTTAAAGAATTTATATTTTACAGACTTAATTTCTGGCATGTACATAGGAACTATATAGAGGAATATTTATGGTAAATATGAAGAAAAACAGATGAGTGGTTTTGATATTAGGCAGACCTGAAGTGTGAAAATAGGATTTTAATAAAAAATTGAGGTTTTTCCTTAATTTCTCAAAGGAACGAAGTCGCAAAGACCCAGTTTTCGGCTTGGTAGGAGATCTTGGGGACATCTAACATTATGCTGAATTTTGGATTCCTAGGTCTTACGGTTTCAAAACGTGCCACATCTACGGACGGACGGACGGACGGACGGACGGACGGACGGACGGACAGACGGACGGACGACGGACAATGGACCACGACTATAGCTCAGATGACTTATAGTCAGCTGAGCTAAAAACTAGACATTTCTTGGCACCGCAGGTACCAGAGTATCCCCAGACATAGTAGGCCCCCCTCCTACAAGAACAGACCCCCATTTTTAGCAGCATATACTGACACTTGGCATATTTATTGTTTATTCCATCTAACGATCCACAATCTTGTTGAAGATGTTGGTCCTGTGACCTTGATCTTTTTAAAGATGTGTCCTGTGACCTTGACCTTTGATCTCATAACCCCAAAATCAATTTGGGTCTTCCTTTTCCAATGGGACATATGCAAGTCAAGATTGAAATCTATACATCAATAAAGCAGGAATTATCATCCAGAAACTTATTTTTGGACAGATGGCTCCTGTGACCTTCACCTTTGACCTTGTGACCTCAAAATTGATAGTGTTCATCCTCTTGGCAGGAGAACTATATGTGCAAGATGAAAGATATGAGATGAAATGTTTGGCTGAAAATGCATCCACCTCTTTTTAAGATGTGTCCTGTGACCTTGACCTTTGACCTCATGACCCCAAAATCAATTTTGGTCTTACTTTTCCAATGGGACATATACAAGTCAAGTTTGAAATCCATACATCAATAAAAGCAGGAATTATCATCCAGAAACTAATTTTTGGACATATGGCTCCTGTGACCTTCATCTTTGACCTTGTGACCTCAAAATTGATAGGGGTCTTCCACACTTGGCAGGTGAACTATATGTGCAAGAGGAAAGATCTGAGATGAATTGTTTGGCTGAAAATGCATCCACAATCTTTTTAAAGAGGTTTCCTGTGACCTTGACCTTTGACCTCATGACCCCAAAATCAATTTGGGTCTTGCTTTTCTAATGGGTCAATAACAAAGCCAAGTTTGAAATCCATACATCAGTAAAAGATGGAATTATCATCCAGAAACTAATTTTTGGACAGATGGCTCCTGTGACCTTCACCTTTGACCTTGTGACCTCAAAACTGATAGGGTTCTTCCTCTCTTGGCAGGTGAACTATATGTGCAAGATGAAAGACCTGAGATGAAATGTTTGGCTAAAAATGCATCCACCTCTTTTTAAAGATGTGACCTTGACCTTTGACCACATGACCCCAAAATCAATTTGGGTCTTGCTTTTCCAATGGGACATATATAAGTCAAGTTTGAAATCCATACATCAATAAAAGCAGGAATTATCATCCAGAAACTAATTTTTGGATATATGGCTCCTGTGACCTTCACCTTTGACCTTGTGACCTCAAAATTGATAGGGGTCTTCCACTCTTGGCAGGTGAACTATATGTGCAAAATGAAAGATCTGAGATGAATTGTATGGCTGAAAATGCATCCACAATCTTTTTAAAGATGTGTCCTGTGACCTTGACCTTTGACCTCATGACCCGAAATTCAATTCCGGTTTTGCATTTCCAATGGGTCAAATACATGTATAGTTTGAAATCCATACATCAATAAAAGAAGGAATTATCATCCAGAAACTAATTTTTGGACAGATGGCTCCTGTGACCTTCACCTTTGACCTTGTGACCTCAAAATTGATAGGGGTCTTCCTCTATTGGCAGATGACTTATATGTGCAAGATGAAAGGTCTGAGATGAAATGTTTGGCTGAAAATGCATCCACCTCTTTTTAAAGATGTGACCTTGACCTTTGACCTCATGACCCCAAAGTCAATTTGGGTCTTGCTTTTCCAATGGGACATATATAAGTCAAGTTTGAAATCCATACATCAATAAAAGCAGGAATTATCATCCAGAAACTAATTTTTGGATATATGGCTCCTGTGACTTTCACCTTTGACCTTGTGACCTCAAAATTGATAGGGGTCTTCCACTCTTGGCAGGTGAACTATATGTGCAAAATGAAAAATCTGAGATGAATTGTATGGCTGAAAATGCATCAACAATCTTTTTAAAGATGTGTCCTGTGACCTTGACCTTTGACCTCATGACCCGAAATTCAATTCCGGTTTTGCATTTCCAATGGGTCAAATACATGTATAGTTTGAAATCCATACATCAATAAAAGAAGGAATTATCATCCAGAAACTAATTTTTGGACAGATGGCTCCTGTGACCTTCACCTTTGACCTTGTGACCTCAAAATTGATAGGGGTCATCCTCTATTGGCAGATGACTTATATGTGCAAGATGAAAGGTCTGAGATGAAATGTTTGGCTGAAAATGCATCCACATCTTTTTAAAGATGTGTCCTGTGACCTTGACCTTTGACCTCATGACCCCAAAATCAATTTGGGTCTTGCTTTTCCTATGGGACATATATAAGTCAAGTTTGAAATCCATACATCAATAAAAGCAGGAATTATCATCCAGAAACTAATTTTTGGACATATGGCTCCTGTGACCTTCACCTTTGACCTTGTGACCTCAAAATTGATAGGGGTCTTCCACTCTTGGCAGGTGAACTATATGTGCAAGATGAAAGATCTGAGATGAATTGTTTGGCTGAAAATGCATCCACAATCTTTTTAAAGAGATTTCCTGTGACCTTGACCTTTGACCTCATGACCCCAAAATCAATTTGGGTCTTGCTTTTTCAATGGGACATATATAAGTCAAGTTTGAAATCCATACATCAATAAAAGCAGGAATTATCATCCAGAAACTAATTTTTGGATATATGGCTCCTGTGACTTTCACCTTTGACCTTGTGACCTCAAAATTGATAGGGGTCTTCCACTCTTGGCAGGTGAACTATATGTGCAAAATGAAAAATCTGAGATGAATTGTATGGCTGAAAATGCATCCACAATCTTTTTAAAGATGTGTCCTGTGACCTTGACCTTTGACCTCATGACCCGAAATTCAATTCCGGTTTTGCATTTCCAATGGGTCAAATACATGTATAGTTTGAAATCCATACATCAATAAAAGAAGGAATTATCATCCAGAAACTAATTTTTGGACAGATGGCTCCTGTGACCTTCACCTTTGACCTTGTGACCTCAAAATTGATAGGGGTCATCCTCTATTGGCAGATGACTTATATGTGCAAGATGAAAGGTCTGAGATGAAATGTTTGGCTGAAAATGCATCCACATCTTTTTAAAGATGTGTCCTGTGACCTTGACCTTTGACCTCATGACCCCAAAATCAATTTGGGTCTTGCTTTTCCTATGGGACATATATAAGTCAAGTTTGAAATCCATACATCAATAAAAGCAGGAATTATCATCCAGAAACTAATTTTTGGACATACGGCTCCTGTGACCTTCACCTTTGACCTTGTGACCTCAAAATTGATAGGGGTCTTCCACTCTTGGCAGGTGAACTATATGTGCAAGATGAAAGATCTGAGATGAATTGTTTGGCTGAAAATGCATCCACAATCTTTTTAAAGAGATTTCCTGTGACCTTGACCTTTGACCTCATGACCCCAAAATCAATTTGGGTCTTGCTTTTTCAATGGGACATATATAAGTCAAGTTTGAAATCCATACATCAATAAAAGCAGGAATTATCATCCAGAAACTAATTTTTGGATATATGGCTCCTGTGACTTTCACCTTTGACCTTGTGACCTCAAAATTGATAGGGGTCTTCCACTCTTGGCAGGTGAACTATATGTGCAAAATGAAAAATCTGAGATGAATTGTATGGCTGAAAATGCATCCACAATCTTTTTAAAGATGTGTCCTGTGACCTTGACCTTTGACCTCATGACCCGAAATTCAATTCCGGTTTTGCATTTCCAATGGGTCAAATACATGTATAGTTTGAAATCCATACATCAATAAAAGAAGGAATTATCATCCAGAAACTAATTTTTGGACAGATGGCTCCTGTGACCTTCACCTTTGACCTTGTGACCTCAAAATTGATAGGGGTCATCCTCTATTGGCAGATGACTTATATGTGCAAGATGAAAGGTCTGAGATGAAATGTTTGGCTGAAAATGCATCCACATCTTTTTAAAGATGTGTCCTGTGACCATGACATTTGACCTCATGACCCCAAAATCAATTTGGGTCTTGCTTTTCCTATGGGACATATATAAGTCAAGTTTGAAATCCATACATCAATAAAAGCAGGAATTATCATCCAGAAACTAATTTTTGGACATATGGCTCCTGTGACCTTCACCTTTGACCTTGTGACCTCAAAATTGATAGGGGTCTTCCACTCTTGGCAGGTGAACTATATGTGCAAGATGAAAGATCTGAGATGAATTGTTTGGCTGAAAATGCATCCACAATCTTTTTAAAGAGATTTCTTGTGACCTTGACCTTTGACCTCATGACCCCAAAATCAATTTGGGTCTTGCTTTTTCAATGGGACATATATAAGTCAATTTTGAAATCATTACATCAATAAAAGCAGGAATTATCATCCAGAAACTAATTTTTGGACAGATAGCTCCTGTGGCCTTGACCTTTGACCTTGTGACCCCAAAATTTATATGGATCATCCATTATTGGCAAGTGAGCTATATATTCAAGATGGAAGACCTGGGATGAAAGTTTGGCTTAAAATGCATCCACAGTATCTTTTAAAATGCCAGTCCAGTGACCTTGACCTTTGACCTCATGACCCTAGAACCTATAGGGTTCTTACTTTAGTGGTGGGCCATACATAAGTCATGTTTGAAATCCATATGGCTATCAACACTGGAGATATCATAAGAGGTGTGTGATTTTCACCATATATGGCAATATTCAAGGTCAAGGCCACTATCATAGGAAAGGTCATGACCCCAATTTAAATAAGCATCATCCCATAACCCATACCTATGTATATGCATAATATAAAAGAAATCTGTCCATTAGTTTTTGACTTATAATGCTCACAGTGCTGCAAGGTGGCAATTTAGGGGGTATTAAACGGCACGAAAACAAGTAAAGAATAATAGGTGGCGCCACCAGTTTCTGGAACATGACAACCCTATCCATGATCTTCCATCAACTTGATTTTGGGATAAATCCATGCAAGATTTCTTGAGATATTAAAGAATTTGTGTGATTTTCCCCAAAATTGGACCTATTCAAGGTCAAGGACACTCTCCTAGTAAAGGTCATGACCTCATTTTAAATAGGCGTCGTCCTCTTACCCATATCTATACATATACCAAGTTTGGTAAAGTTCCGTGAAATATTTTTTGGGTTATCGCGCCAACAAGATTCATATGCGGCGGCGGCGGCGGCGGCGGCGGCGGCGGCGGCGGGACCGGTATGAAAACATAGTATCCCCCGACTTTGTCTGGGGATACAATAAATGAGCTATGTTCCTTTTGTCTTTTTAAAATACTACATTACTAATTTTACTAATACCAGTTTCCCGTCGAATTAATATTGACAACAAAATTATTATATCAATAATCAGCAGCAGCCCACATCATATATCATTTGAATATGCCATATACAATACCAATGTAAGTTTCTTATTACCTAGTTTATAAATAAAAATATAAAATAAAAAAATTAATGTTAATTATTACATAAATATTATAATATTCTGTAAATATTATTAAATATAAATTACTTGTGAACTATACATAACCATATTAATAAAAAATATATAATATAAAATATTCCATTTCCAAAATTAATGTTAATTATAACATTAATAATATAATATTCTGTTAATATTAATAAATATATAACTTGTGAACTATACATAACCATTCAGTGTTAAAATATTGAAAATCTGACTGAAAACATCTTTCCTAAGTCAATTACAATGCATAATTTATTGGGAAATTAGATCAGATCACTATTTTAATCTCGCCTAGGCAGATTTTAAACTCGCCCAAGTGATATCAGGCAGATTTTAAACTCGCCTGGATGACACCAGACTGATTTTAAACTCGCCTAGGCGAGATTAAAATCCTGGCCTGCTCCATGATGGATTTTAATCTCGCCTAGGCGAGATTGCGATTGTGATCTCGTCTAGGCGAGTTTAAAATCCGTCTAGCCGAGATCACTATTGCAATCCGCCTAGGCGAGATCACAATCGCAATCTCGTCTAGGCAAATTTAAAATCCGCCTGGATTTCAATCTCGTCTCTGACATATACGTGGATCCGGCATGCTGAATGCCTATACAGCAAAATGATTTATCTGCATGTTGTGATTTTGCCATTTCTGCTGGTATCCTTTAGCAACATGTATGTAAATATGCATGTCGCCATGCTGAAACATAAGAAATCTCTAAACACATTGCACAAGCTGCGTTCTGTACAAGGGAAATCTTAGCTTAAATGGTCAAGGTTTGTCTGGGACTTTTTAACCCTGGGGCAAATCAAAGGTGCTGCAGGGATTTTGGCTTCATAAAAATTGGTCAAAAGGAGATACAAATATTCCCAATTTTCTTGCAGTCCTTTTCTGACAAGAATGACAAATTCTCCCTATGAGATATTTTATATAAGAATTTAGTTGTCCGAAGAAGGTCTGGGCCATGGACTTCTTGTTGATGTAAAACAAAAAATATTGATAATACAGTCACATGACCAGAAATGGCTATCGAGATACCTTTGTATTGTTTTATTCATAAACATTTTATAATCACATGACCACGCTGGGAGGTCTGTACTGAAAGGCATGTTTTACACATTCCTATCAGCTCAGATACCAACACATCCCAGCATACCAATCAAACCTTCCTGAATTATCAAGGTATGATAATGTGTTAAGAATGCAGTCGAATACTGGCATTGTGTTTTTCTGTTGGAAATAATAAGCTCAGCATCAGCGGTACAGTATGAGATCAGGCACAAGCTAGTGCTAGCAGGGTAAAATAACACAAGATTAAAGACTTATTAGCAGTAATACACAATGCCCTTTGCAGTACACATCTCAATAGTCTTATGAAGTACTTGATCACACTGCCAGCAGAGATATCCTTCTCTATGAAATAAAACATGTTGACTCCAAAAGATGTAAGCCATATTCTTTAACATACCACTGTAGCTTGAAAATGATGTTACCCTTTAGAAACATCAACCAAGCTTTTTACTTTGTTACGATAAAGGTTACAAAAGATGCTGGTAAGGTTATGTGCAGCACCACATGGAAGAAAAGACCACCTGCTGAATGATAAATATGACACAGCTACTGCCCTTCAGATCATTTTCTGGCTGGTTTTCTCATCGTCATCCAGGAATAAGATATCGCTGGATAGAGTACCTACTTACAAGAACTGTCATATAACATGACAGCTGGTACATCTTTTTTTTAAATATTTTTTTTTTTTGGACTAAACCACCCATATTTTTTCAATGCAAACTTAACTAGATATATTACATCTGCAGAAATCCATTCAAGTTTAGGACTACATGACAGGGCAGTATCACACCTTTCCTCTCAATTAATATCCTGGCGTTGACCAGGCCTGAAGACTACTGCACCTGCGGGCCTTTAATGCGTGATCTTCCCCATTTCTTGGTTATACCACTGGGGAACCCCTGAAAGGTGCAGTTGTATGTGTGTGAAACACAGCCTTTGTAAACAGCCTTCCCATTAAGCCTGTAGAGCACTCACCCTGGGTGGGGCCGAAAAATCTCAGCACCTCAGCTGAGTTTTGAACTAAAAATCTCACTGCTTTGAGTCCTGTGCTCTGCCTCTGAGCCGAAGAAGCCTGTGGACAGTGAGTACATCCAGCAGCACATGCATGGTAGTAAATTCTTTGTTAACTTTGAAGCTCCTTTAATTATATGACATTATTACAATGGGTCGATATTTTTTAATGATTTTCAAGGACCTTTTTCATCAAATTTCATGGACCAATCAGGTCAGTTTGACGGGCATAAGTTGTGAAATATTACAGTTGATGCTGAGATACAGCAGTGATAACACCCAAATCAATGCCAGATTTCAGTATGTTATTAATTCTCTATTCACCTGCTTTGGGTAATCCTGATAAACAGAACATACAATACTTCCAATAAAACATTAGCCAAAACCTACATTTCACACACAATTTTCTTTTATATCAAGTTTACACAGAAAATGTTAGCTGTAAAACTAAATAGCTTTCAGTGATACAAAAATTGCAATTTTTAGACTTGGGTTTATGGACATTTTTGTTAAAATGTAAAGTTTTATTATGTTTTCACTCATCTGGTACAGGAGTGTGAATGTTAAAGTCTTGGCACAGGTATTTGCTCACCAATGAGAGCCCTTTAATATCATAGCATACAATTTAAATCCTGATTTCAGTAGATTATAGGTGAATCCAAAATATATTGATAAGACACTGACTCCAAATTACAGTATACCAAATTATATAAACTGGAATATTGAGAAAATCAAATATTTTATTGGTATGTTCATGATGTGGCCTGCTGGAAATGATTGTCCGATAACATCTGGCCGGTGACTACTAATAATACTCTGGCCACTCTGACTATTTATAATATTCTGTTAACTGTGTCACTTTCCAAAAATAGAACAAATACAGGAATATAATAATATGATGCACTAGGGATAAAATATTTATACACATTTGAAAACTGTGTAAACCACTTCAATCTTTGATTTAGAGCCCATAAATTTAACCAATTTTCACCATGTGCCAGCACCCAAGAGATGAAAATCACAAAAGCTCAAAACCAGTGCAGTCTCCAGCTGGCAGATCAAAAGACAGAGTTGGTATTTAAAAAAATTTGCAACTGATATTAATGACAATTTTCCAATCTCTCAGATGTAGATTGTGACATTTTCTCTTTGGACTATGGCTGACTTGACAAACCCATGTTCCTCATCCAAAACTTTTAATTGATACAAATTTTATGTTATACTTTTGTAAATTTGTTAAGATTTTGTGATCTGTCAGATATATAGTGTTAAAATATTGCACTGAAAATTGAAATGACAAAGTGTGTGAGGAGTTATCAATCATCTGACCCAGATGAGACAGTATGACAGTGCATCCTCTTCTCAAAACGAACCTCGTCCAGTTAGGCACTGTGGGTTAGCCGGGACTACTTATATTAACTGTCAAACTTTAAAATAAAAATCTGTTACACTTCAAGGAAACACCTTATCAAGTTCTGTTTACATTTAACCTGCATATGCTTACAAAATAATACTTTTTCTGTGAAGTCGTTACCACAGAATCACCCATGTTTATGTAATTTATCATAAAGGGACCCAATCACCTATAAAGCATGTTGAATTAACACAAAAAATAGCTTCTTCCCTTTAAAATAAATCTGTACCTGCCAAAATGTTGCCTTGAAACCATTTTCTTACTCCTGTAAACAAGTGTTAAAAACAGCATATCGGGCGCGACCACCGTTGTCGACATAAACAGCGTGTGGGGCCATGTGCATCCCTGAGCCATAACACGTGTCAATCAGAAGATGCCTTGACTGACTTGGCCAAAAATTGTAATACATGTTCATGCTGGCTAAAACATCATGTGTTGAGGTTCATATTGGGACCTCAAGTCACGAAGCCTTGTTATGGTAAACAGACACTCATGGTCTGTGTTTTCCAACACGCAGAGCCATAACAAGGTGTTAAATAGCTGTGTGCAAGGTACTGAGAAGTGTGCTGGGATGGTTTTGCTGGGAAAATTTTGCATAAAGCAAAACTGAACTGATAGTGTGAAAGAATAGGCATAGTATTGCTCCTGATTATGTTCCTTTAAAACAATTCTTACCCTATTCGCTACATGTATATGCCTATGCTGCTGGTGTATTTGGAACTCCAGGTGCATTGTGGGGTTTGAATTTCAATGACAATAAACCCTAACAAGCAGACTCATACTCTTAGGTCCCCTTCTACACAGTGTGCCTAAAAGCTGTGTAATCTGACAATGAAACTGGCATGTGGGAATGAATAACTGGTTGGATATGTCTGTCAGTTCAAACATGAATTATACACAGTGGTGGGGTTTGACTAGCTCACTTTAAAAGAGGCTGCATCAGGCTGCATCATTAAAAACTGTTACCTGAATTTCACATACTACTTAACAAAACCAAGATATGAGATGAATCTTTACTGCAAGGTAGCAATGTCAGCAATGGGCATAAAATCAATAAGTCCCTTTGAATATGATGTGTGTTTCTGACTTGTAGCAAAAAATCAGATGCAGTTATCATTGCTGTTGCTTTAATTAAAATCATTCCTGCACAGCAATGGTATTGAACCAACTTTTCTTTTTTACTATGTCATTTGGTATGAATGATTCTTTTGGCTGAGTGGACATATTTATGTAGCTGAATGCAGTGATGACTCAGGGCTATTGCATATTTAAACATCAGAGAGACCCCCTGTACAACTAAGAGACCCCCTGTACACCTAAGAGACCCCCTGTACACCTATGTGGAATTAACGAACATATTTAACGGATAAAAGATGGCAAGAATTACAAATGCGGATTAATGAAGCAATTCAGTCTAATAATTGCCCCCTTTACTGTAATAATGATACTGCTAAATGATCTTAATCATAGTTTCTAATATAACTGCCTTAACCTTATCAGGTTACAATGAAGGCTTATTTCATCACTTTAAATAGGTCTAACCTGCACCAGTGTTGACTTATGAACCTGGCTCTAATACCAAATATTAGCAATTAATTATCATAAAAGTGAGACCTGGTCTGCTTAAAATCTACATTTTCATAAACCTTGGAATGAAAAAAAATCAAATAGGATTTAGTGTCAAAGTCTCAAGCTGGTGAATCAAACAAAAATGTTTAGTTTTCCATCATCACATCAAACTTGCTGGCATTGACTAAACCTAAAAAAAAGTTAGTCCCTTCAAATTTGACACAATGAGAATTGACGGTCTGTTAACTTTAGTTATATACTGATATACAGATCAATAAAAATGCGGGATATATTCTATGCCATTGCTGTATTCAGTTATTGTCCAACTGGTATGGATTTGTCACATCCTGCAAACTCGACAGAATATGGGGAGGCTTCTACACATGTGCATTTGTAACAAGTCTGGTCTAGCTAGACTAGCAAGGGTGTGTCCAACTTACAAATGAGCAAACCAGTAAGTACTAAAAAAGTAATCAAGCCTTCAGATCAGTGCCTGCTTTATTTAAATGAAGTTGCAACAATAAAAAGTTAATGACAATCTGATTATTTGTAAAAGGACAAGTCCATGGTCTGTTGGTTGAATTGTCTATTGAGAATGATATATGATAATTATGATTTTTATGTAACTTGGTAATGCTATATCAAAATGATTTAACATTTGTACATTACAAAGAATGTCAACTTGCCTTTCTTGACAAGTGAAATTGTACCAAGCGGGCTGGTCTGGGACTGATTTGTGACAAGTGGTAAACAGTAAGATTAGGATGAAGATATTGGTCAGATGGTAGTAATATATTATGGTTTAGACATTTTAATCCAAGGTTCGACACAAGCAGGTTATATCTGGTTATAATTTACCAAGAGTTGTCCGGAATATTGAGTCTGTAACTTCAATATAAGTAGGGTATTTGTCTAAAGTGACTTCGACACAACAAGGTTTCACTGTTTATACAGTCGAGCCCACTTTGTGTCATATCGGTTAATAGAAAATCCTGTTTTATTGTCAAATAAATCTGAAATCCCAAACCATTTCCTATATAAACAATGGTAAAACTGACTGTTTAATGTCATGGAATATTGTCATAATCCCGTTTATTGTCATGCTTGGAACCCTTGGCAGTGATACCAGATTGCAGTTAATATCACATCAGACACCGACACGGCGATCAACGAGGCCAAGAGCCTATTAATCGGTCAAGCATGTCGAATGATCACATCTCCCAAATGTGTGCGGCAGGCAAGTGCAGTGATGCATGCAGGTCTCCTCCCGTCACTTAGCTAATTAACGTCTTAAGATACCACGTTAATCCAGTTCACTGTGTTTCTTCGTACGTTAAAGGGCGGTGTTTGCGATCACGTCATACAAAATGAACTCCTGGCCTTTGCAAGGCTGTGGTTTTTACCTCGGTGATGTTTGGCCGAGATGATATATGAAGAAAGAGCTCTAAACGTTGCTCATGACTGGAAATCCCTTTTAAGGATCCAGGAAAAGCTGGAGGTTTTGTGAGCACTGGAGGAGAAACCTCAATCGTGGCCACACTTCAGAAAGTTGACAACTGCATGACGATGCCCGCTCCCCCAACAGTCCTATCATAAAGAGGTTCATGGAAGTCTGAGTCATTTATTAGGAATCAGAAAAATAAGGCGCAATAGTCAGGGAGATAATTATTTAGTAAAATAATTTCCTACGCATAACATTATAACTGTGCTGCATATTTCCAGATGTTTGACCTCATGACCCAGACGCTACGTCCCTCTCTGTTGGCAAGTCGGATTTTGTCAGTTATCGCGGCATGCGGCACTTAACTTACAGGAAATAAATTGTCAGGTGCGCATAAACGTAATTTGATATGCCGTTGTGCAATAAGAATATAAATAAACATTTCTGTTTCCTTTTTGTTGACGATTTATTTAATATCATTTGAGACATAACGCTTCTTCTATGACTCAAATGGACATTGATATTGAAGCCCGTATAATTTCATATCCCGGTTATTATCATAATTTATGCATGCACCACCGACATGACGTTAACTGTATATATATATATATATATATATATATATATACATATACATATACATATATATATATATATATATATATATATATATATATATATATATAAAACACAAAAATAATGTCATTCTGCTGTATATTCTTCTTTAGTAGAACTTATCTAAATTTAGTGCTCCATTTCAGAAGCTATTCACAATAACCTGTTATTTCTGCTGATATGAAATGACAAAAATTATCAAGTCTGCAAAACCTTCATGACTGTGAAGGCCCTGAAATTATAAGGGTCACAGGTGTATGGAATATGTCAGAACGTTCATGTATTCATAACCATGTTTTTGCTGCATAGCTTAAAGTATACAGGCCACTGTTCAGATGTTGTTCAGTGATACTACAGTAATGCGGAGAAACTGGTGGAACTTATAAAGAAGCATGCACATGTCCATATCATAATGACACAAGCAGCAATGTGTAACAAATAATCACCACATCAACAGGACGTACAGATGGAAAGTAACCTTAAATTCTTTGAGCATCATCTTTTTTGTTTCAGATAATAAGGGATTTTACTATGCCTTTAATTATAGAATATCCCTTTAGGTAAATCAAACCAATATTTCTGCAGTGTAATTGTGCAGAAAAGACCAGAAATCACGGGTCTCATTACCTGTATGGAAACACACCCTGCAAATTGTTCACATGTCACATTCGCTGTGACATTTGCTTTCATGCTGTTCAAGTGTCATGTTCGCTGTCACATTTGCCTTCATGCTTATGGAACTGTAACATTATCTGCATAGCAGTAAGAATTGTCCCCTGCTAATGAAGGACTGGACAGATCAGGGGACCAGAATCAAAGGATGATGGACAACCACGGAACCATACAGCTCAGCATGACTGAGAATCAGCTAAGCCTGAGCGGATGACTAATGGCTCCAACCTTGTCTTTTCTCTCTTTGAAAGAAAAAAGTTGTACCCTGTACTGTCATTTCCATGGAATATCCAGTTTACATTGGACTTGGGATCAAACTGAGATTTGCCTGAAGTTCAAATATAGAGAGGGCTCAACATTAACTTTTGAAAGTACATGCCTGTCAGGCAAATAACATCTTGCTTTTTATTTGTCCCACATGAATTTTTACTTGCATTACAATATTCAGTGGTCATAGCCACAAACAAAGTGTGCTCCACATGATTGTGTTCATGTTTCATTGCATGTTTAACACTAAACGTGTTCTCATGTTTGTTAAATGCCTCTTTAGTATTTGTACAGATAAATTTATAGGTAATTTAAGATAAATTGGTATTATCAATATGGTTTCATTTTCCTAAGAAAGGAACTGGCTGACTGCAGTTCAGTTTCAAGCCTTTCGGTAAAGGTTTATATGTTGGACCCATTTGCCCAGTCCAGCTAGTGAGTGCTTATTTTTGGTGGCCTACATCAATTTCCTGGAAATTTTACTTGCTCTGGGCAAGTGGTTTACCATCAGTGTCAAGCCCTGACAGAACATAAATACTGCTTCAGTGTAGTTTAATGAGCAGTGATGCTGAGAGAAATGCAATACTGTTAAGATTTAATGCCTATCTTTGTCTTATAAAGAATAGACACACAATATATCACTTGTTAACAACACATACTGGTTGGGAAAAAGAGACTAAAACCAGTTTATGTTGTATTTGAGGCTGAATTATAATATTTTGAGTCCACACAGAAAAGCCTTTAATGTAATATAAAGACTATCTCTGCAAATGAACATGTTCCTGTACATGAAGAACAATACAAAACAGCTATTTTAAAATTCCAGTTTCAAGTTAGTTTAACAAAAAAAAGGGGGATGGATTAAGAAAACCACCATTACTGCCTCAATTTCATTAACAGAAGACTGGTATTTGTGAAGCACTTAGCTTCCTGGTTAATGAACCTAGAGCAGTCAGAACACTATTGAAATCATTAAAATGCCATCATGTTTTTTTAACATGACTAAAACAAGAATCTTAACATTAAATTGCAGAATAAATCTTGGATAGGACAGTCTGAGTTGAATCATGAGAGGGGCACGAAGACTTTATTTCAGCATTACTCACAAGTTTACACTGAGATAATAGTGGCTGTTCGTCTGATTTATCATCTGTTGTGTGCAGCTCAATTCATTGAATGTATAGTAGACACAGCTCAGAACTGGAGATTCAACAGAATCCTCTATCTAGGCCAAGCATAGGCCAGCCATTTTGTCATTGGTGTTTTTGCCCAAACCTTAAGAAATAATCCATGAACCAGGCATTAACCTTTCACCAGGCTTTTTGTACAAAAAACTGGTATCTAATTAAGTTTGAGCCTGTTTGAATTTACTAATTTTTGACTCCTCATTTTTGTCAATGAGATTTCATATGTCTGAAAACTCAGAATATTTAAACCCCACGTCATGTGTATAAAATATTTTTATTCTTTTTTATTACAATTAGATAAAATATAATAATATTTGGTGATATTTGTATATTATATAGCTATACAGTGACCAATCAACAATAAAGTAAACTGTAATTCGATCTTATTTTATATTCTCAAACTTTCTATCTTTACTCAACACTTTTCCATGCACTGAAGCAAACAGCAAAAGTGAAAAAGAAGGGGATGTAACAGAACATTTTCTGAAATCTTGTCTTTAACTCTGCCTGGGCTGGTGGCTGCCATACTGGACAAACAGAGGCTGATAAATTTGCAAATTTACTGGTCCCTGGCAGCGGGACTACCCTTAACACTTAGTCCTAATCCACAAGCAATCTGTTTCGACCTTGGTTGACGGTATTTGTTATTCATATCTGATTATGTAAACTATGTACTCAGTAAAAAGTCTGTTATACTTGGTTCACCAAAACATCCAAAGAGCCAAAACATCAATGTTTTGAATACTTGTGCCAAAACAACACAAAACATCATGCACTCATATACCTTCAATTCTGAAGACAGAATGTTGCATTGATTGTTGAATAATATACCCTGTTGGGTAAAGTAGAGTGAAATCCTGGTTGAAGACCACCCTATTTAAATTACCAACCAAGTAAGACAACCACTTATTGGTGTCACACAAATCTAATATTAATCCTGGCATAAAACCAATTGCTACCACGATCATCCCACTATCTGGACCAATAGCCACTTGTCTTATTTTGGTTCTGGATCATCAAATAAATTCCTGTATTATGACAACTGTACATGGTGTTAGGGACTTTTTGATCAGATAACCAATGACACATAAATCAAGGCCAAAGGCAACATTCTGTTAGTTAGTTTTCACTGTACCAGTACTTCTTGTGATGTGGTAGAAAACTTAACCCTACAAACAGTGGATATTGGATCCTTTGGCTGTTACTTTGTTAGTACAGTTTGTTTTACAGTACAACTACAACAAAGATGAATATAAATAAGTTCCTTGTTAATGCATGTGATTAATTCTGATAACTAGTTAAGTATTACCCTCATTTAAAAAAGTGTTTTGCAAACTTAAACACTACTGACACAGATGACAGAGGACATAAAACCTTATCAATCCCCGACTTGACTAAGTGCAATTACTGGTAACAAAACATAGAACTAGGGACCCAGGGGTCTTGTAAACACTCAGTTGAATTTGTCAATAAGGATATTTTTTCAGAATTTTTCAGAATGACGGTCCTGTGACCTTGTGACCAAAAGTATCTTAGAACTTATTGAAATGCATACACATTCCTTTTAAAGAAATGGGTCATGTGACCTTGACCTATGACACCCCGATAATCGACAGGGTTCTTACTTTAGTGGTGAGCCAATAATAAGTTAAGTTTGAAACCAACAAGTCAAACTAAACTGGAGTTATCATCTGGAATTAATTTGTGAACAGATGGCCCCAGTGACCTTGACCTTTGACCTTGTGATCCCAAATTCATTTATGCTCTCTCCGTACTGGCAAGTCAGCTAAATATGCAAGATGGAAAGTTTTGGATGAAAAGCTTGACTTAAAATGTAGCCATAATCTTTTTAAATTGGGCACAGGAAGGGCAGACCCATAGTTAGTGACAGGCCAGAAAATCCAAACACTGGAACTGAATGAGGATATGGCCAGGGCAATGAATATGAATACAAAAACTCTACCATATGTAAAACTAGGTTTAACTCGGATGTTAAAAACTCATATGAAGAGATAAATAATGATAGTCAATGTATAAATGTTTCATGCTTTGATACAAATGATGATGATGTTGATGTAAATGTTTCTTGTGTAAACAGTAGAACAGATACAAAATTAACTAAAACTAGGCTAAATTCAGATGTAAAAATTTCATATGAACAGATAAATAATGATAGTCAATGTGTTAATATTTCATGTTTCTATACAAATGATGATGATGTCGATGTAAATGTTTCTTTTGTAAACAGTAGAACAGATACAAAATTAATTGATCTTTCTCATTCAGGTTCTGCACATGAAGATTGGGATGCACTGAAACACCCATGCACCATTAACCATGATGATGATGATGAAAATCCTATTCTGCTAACACAAACATGCACTATTAACAGTCTAACACCACAGACAAAGGTAAGCTTATCATTTACTAATAACAACTGCACTGGTAAAAACAAAACATTTGCTTCAGATAAATATAAAATGGTCTCTTTAATTTCCTGGAATGCAGGGGGTCTAAACTCAAAACTGCATACACCTGATTTCATAGAGATGGTGAACACTGCAGATATACTTTGTATTGTGGAAACCTGGAGTACTGTTTCAGACCAATTTGATGAACACTTTAAAGATTTTTATTGTGTTGGAAATGCTAGAAGTGAACTGTCCAGAGGTGGGGTACTAGTTTGTTTCAGAAAAGTTTGTAATTTCAGGATTTTAAGGATTTATAAATATATGGATATCACTGCATTTATCATAGATGGTGCTGCTTTTAATTTAAAGGATAATATTTTACTTTTATGTGTATATGTTGCCCCAGAAGGATCACCGGTTTATCAATATGTCAATGAAAGTGATGGTATAATTCGAATAGAAAATATATTGGCAGAAATTATGGCCAAACATCAAGATTTGTATATTATCATTATGGGTGACCTAAATGCAGGGATTGGCTGCTTGCCTGATTACATTGAAAGTGATACCCTTGAACATGTAATTAATGAGGCATATCCTACAGATGATTTTAAATTAGGCAGAAACTCTAGAGACCGTAAAATTAATAAGTTTGGTTTTTCATTGCAAAATCTTTGTTGTTCTTATAATATACATATTCTAAATGGCAGGGTTAATTATGATGTATCTGGTGAATATACATGTATTACATATAATGGACAGAGTGTAGTGGATTACATTATTGCGAGTACTGAACTTTTTAGTTATGTTAAGTCTTTTAGTGTGTTAAAATTAGATATATCAGATCATTTTCCAGTTATGTGTTCCTTTCAGGTTAAAACAGATGCAACTGATTTAAATAAACACACTAACTGTACACAATGGGTAAAACATAAATTAAAAACAGAAGATCCCATTGAACTTGAAATACATTTTCTAAACAAGTATGACCAGTACACAACAGAATTTGATCAGCTTACTGAATGTGATCCAGATGTAGCCTTAGAATATTTAAATAATTTTATAAAACAAACTTTTACTCTAGATTTGAAACAAAGAAATAAGTACGAGAAAAGCAAAACCTGGTTGGTGGGACAAAGAGTGCAAGTTGGCAAAACAAAACAAATATAAGTTACTGGATAAATATAGAATAACACATTATCAAGATGATTTACAAGCATACAAGGAAGAGAGAAAGAAGTTTAAAAAATTGTGTGAAGACAAACAGAATATCAAAGAAAAGATTGTTGTTGCAGAAATTAAAAATAATCGGGATGCAAATAAATTATGGAAGCTCATAAAAAATTTTAATGACAAAGAAAAGTTAATAATATTGGCGGAAGAGTTTGGATTGAGTATTTCAGAAATTTACTAAATAATTCTAGGCATGAAGTAAATAATGAGTTCCAGGTAATAGTTGATGAATATTTTGAAACACACTTTGATGAAAATATAAAGTGTGGGTCTTTAAATGACAAAATTAGAATTTCAGATATTGTTGAAGTTGTTAAACAGATGCCATCTGGCAAGTCACCAGGTCCAGATGGCATTTCTCTGGATATAATTAAATATATTTTAAAATTTATACTTCCCTCATTAGAAAAACTGTTTAATATGATACTAAATTCAGGTTTTTACCCAGAAGAATGGAGTAAAGCTATAATCTATCCCTTGTATAAAAATGGCCAAAGTAATGATCCTGGAAATTATAGAGGTATCTCTATTAAATGTTATGGGAAAAATATTTTCTAAGATTTTGAATAACCGTCTTTTAGAGTATGTTAATGAACATGAACTATTATCAGAAGCACAAGCAGGATACCGCAAAGGATATTGTACCATGGACAATGCTTTTGTTTTACAGGGTATAATACATAGATATTTAATAAAACATGGAGGGAGGTTTTACTGTATATTTATTGATTTTTCCAAAGCATTTGACTGTGTTCAACATAATATTCTATGGTATGTGTTACTGAAAAAAGGAATAAATGGAAAAATATTAAAGGTGCTTAAATCAATGTATACCAAAATGAAGTCGTGCATTCTTACTGGCAGTGGAATCACTGAATATTTTAAGTGTTCTCTTGGAACAAGGCAGGGATGTATGGTGAGCCCTTTGTTATTTTCCTTATTTATAAATGAGTTTTATCATCTTTTGAATACTTCAAACTGTCAGGGAATTCATGTAAATGAAAATATACCAAATTTAATGATGCTAATGTTTGCTGACGACATTGTCAATTTTTCAGATACAGTTAGGAGATTACAAAAACAGATTGATCACTTGAATGTATTTTGCAAAAAGTATGGTATGAAAGTTAATATAGATAAGACCAAAATTATGGTTTTCAGAAGGGAAGGCATTCTTCGTAAAACAGAGAAGTGGTTTTTAGGAGATAAACAGTTAAATGTAGTTTCATATTATAAATATCTTGGCATTATCTTTACAAGTAAATTATCCTGGATGAAAACTCAACAGCAACAAGTGATGCAAGCTTATAAAGCAGTCTGTGTCATCAAAAGTTCTAAGCAAAGGTGTCATCATTTAAATGTGAAACAACTTTTCTATTTATTTGATAACATGGTGGTACCAATTTTATTATATGGTTGTGAACTGTGGGGTTACACCACAGTTGAATTAATAGAGAGAGTACAGTATAAATTCTGTAAATTTGTTTTAAATGTTGGATCAAATACTCCTAATGTAACAGTTTTAGGTGAATGTGGTCGATTTCCTTTATTTATAAAATACTCCATCCAATGTTTGAAGTATTGGGTTAAGCTTTTGTATATGGATGACAATGGGTATCCAAAACATATATATAATATTTTATACCAGCTAGATGACAGGGGGAAAACAACTTGGGTTACACATGTAAGATCATTGTTATTTCAAGCTGGATTTGGATATATTTGGATGGCTCAAGATGTTGGTAATGTTGACCACTTTATCATTAGTATTAAACAGAGAATTATAGATATGGCACAACAAAAGTGGCATAATGATATTACGGACTGTAGTAAGTTGTATTATTATGGTGTATTCAAGTCCATGCTTACCATTGAAAAATATTTATTATGTGTCACAAATAAAGGTTATAGAACTGCTTTAGCAAAATTAAGATGTGCAAATCATACATTGGCAGTAGAAAATGGTCGACATAAAGGTATCCCGAGAGAAGAGAGAATATGTTTATTTTGTTTAAAAAATGGATATAATATAATTGAGGATGAAACTCATTTTCTATTGGAATGTTCTTTATATACTGATCTGCGGAACAAATATATACCAAAGAAATTCCATGAACCAAATGAATATAACTTCAAGTTGATACTAAATTCTGATAACTTATTCCAAATAACAAATTTAGCAGCTTACATGTTTTATAGTTTTAAAAGGAGATCAACAGTAATTGAAAACTAGACATTGTCATTTCTCTAGAAATATTAAAACTGTAAATATTTTAAGGAAATGATCCCTTACCCAGATTCAATCCATTCAGCAATAGTCAGCAGAAAGTATATACATATAAATATATTGGTTTGAATATGTATATTGCTTGACTAGAGGTTAATATATTAAGTTTAATAAAGGAAAGTATAGTTATATTAAAAAAATGAGACATATCAGAAGTAAAATGTCTTGCATGTACATGTATATATTTTAGTTGAGTAAGTGCTTGAATTTGGTATTAGAAATTATCTTTTAATAGCATGTAAAATTGAAGTTAAGGATGTCTATTGATTATAGATTATTATTTTAATAGTTATTACTATTATTATTACAATTACTATTATTCTTATGTATTTGCAAACTGGTTATTTTATCATTTCTTATTCCATACTTAGTTTTAAGATACAATGTTACTTGGTTAGATGTTTATTTACTTATTATTATTATTCTTTGTTTGTTTGTTGTTTGTTTGATTGTTTGTTTACAATTTAAATTGAAATTGGTCATAACTGGGAACTCTCCATTTTTGCCCGTATATTAAGACTTGTAAATGTTGATTGTATTGTAGGAACTATGGGCCTGTGGCCTTTATTTCCAGAATAAACTTTCTTCTTCTTCTATAAACATAATCTTTTTAAATAAGCAAGTCCAGTAACTTGACCTTTGACTCGTGACCCAAAAATCATATAGGTTCTTTCTTTAGTGGTGGGCCATGTGTAAGTCATGTTTGAAATCCATATGTCAATCCAACCTGGAGTTATCATCTGGAAACAAATTTGTTTGGATGGATGGATGGACAGACAGACAGATGAACAGACAGACAGACAGGGTGATTACTATAGGGCATCCACTTGTGATCAATAAACACACCAGGTTTTTGGACACTGGACGGAATCAAAGCTAAGAAGCTGACATGATTGTTGTCATTTTATAGTAAAAATATAGAAAAATATTTGTTAAAATTGCAAAAAATAGGTGGCGCCACCAATTTTGGGGAACTGACAAAACTAGTCATGGTCAATATTCAAGGCAATATTCATGACAATCCATGCATTAATTATCAAGATATTGGAGGTTTTGTATCAGGTTTTTAATCATTCCAAAGGGGGGGGGAGGAGGGGTACTTACAAACCCAAAGCGCAAACGATATAGGTCGCAGTGACCTAATTAAAAATTTCCAAGGAGGTTTTTTATGGACCTCCTTAGATTTAAGTTACAGGCTTCTAGGGTCAGAGGTTACGATTTGTGCCCTGCTAACGGAAGGCTGGATGGCCAGACAGATGATAGACAAAGCACCATACCTATACCTCAGTAGACTTACAGTCAACCGAGCTATAAAGTTTCTCTGACAATTAATCCACCAATACAACATGAACCTAAATCTGTTTTACAATGGAAATTCTGCATTTATAAATCAGAAAGACACCAGTTCCAGTCATTCTGAAGGTGTTTTGTGAAGATTTCTGTCTCAGTCTAGCCAGTCATTTTGTTTATGTCCCCTACATGAAGGCAAAAGTACTGAAAAATCTTCATTCACACAAACAGTTCATGACAGCCTCACCTTTTGGGCTCTGTACATGTAAGACATTTAATACAATATATTAACTGGGGGGGGGGGGGGGGTAATGGAATTTGTCAATGTCTCAGCACTCAATATTATCAAAGTTTCCCTATGCTTGATTTTCTTGATAACCATGTTGGGATTTGGTTTTGGTCATCCTGCTAAAACAATCACTTATACATGGTCACTTTTGGCAGTCCTGTATTTCATCATTTTAGCATGATTTTACTGCATATACCCATTAGGGCTGTTCAAAATGCAAGACATTAAATAATGCAATTATTTATCAATAACAGAACAGGGAATGAAATAATAAGTTTCAATCACTGGATCTACAGAAATTTTTAAAATTTCTCACCTCTAGCTCTCATAACTCTGGAGAGGTGACGGATACATATGATATTGTAAGTACCAGGAGAGCCACCCTATATCCAACATTAAAAGTTGTGAATGAATGGATGAGAAAATTTAAATATTGCTTGGACCTACATAGATTGGGATCTAGTCTGGACCAATTCTGTATAATCACTGATTTATAGACACGAGTAAACACACATATATACTATATATATTTATAATTGCAAGTTCTACATTTTATTTTTTTTCCTCTCTCTCATTTTTGGCATCGGAGTTTATACAGTGAAACCTTACCTAAGAACCACCTCAATATGGTAACCACCTTAAAGTAACAACCACTTTTTCACGGTCCCAATTCTTTTTTGCTCTTAATATTAGAACTCACTAAGAATACCACCTCAAAAATGTGACCACTTTATCAAGATCATGTTTGTGGTCATTATTTCTCAGTTTCCCTGCATATGAATTTAGAAACTGAACATTCATGTTTTAGTCTGTACAAAAATCTAGACCCAAAATAATTATACTTACCAACACAGTTATCACAGAGACTACAGTGAGATGCCCTGGGCGGCCTGAATATTTTACATGTGAAGCAGTATTTTAGCTTCACCACCTGACCTCGTATAACTACCTCTTTTGTCCTGGGTGGAGGTCTATACGTCCCTGATTGACCTGATGCAGGGACCTCTGTAACATACAAACAACAATCATTACAATGAGTAGTAGTTTCAGGCCTCAGCACCAGATGGTGCTTATGATTATCTGTGGTACCTTTTACTATAAATATATCACAATAAATAAAGCACAAACTCTTTTGTTTTACATAAAAATGTGCTCAATTTTTATCACAGAACCAACAAACTAGGGACCCATGGGTCTCGACGCTCAGCTGCATTTTTCTATAAGGATATATGTTTATGAGGTTTTCCAAAATATTGGTCCTGTGATCAGTTTGAAGCCGACCTGTCTACCCAAACTGGAGGTATCATCCATAAATTAATTTGTGAATGGATGGGCCCTGTGACCTTAACCTTTCACCTAGTGACGCCAAATTCAAAAGGAAACTTCCCCTATTGGCAGGTGCACCACATGTCAATGATGGAAGGATTGAGATAAAAAGATTGGCTTAAAATGCATCCACAATATTTCTAAAGTAGTGGGTCCTGTGACCTTGACCTTTGATCTCATGACCCCAGAATCAACAGCTCTTACTTTAGTGATGGGCCATAAATATAAGTCAAGTTTGAAACCAATATTTCAAACTAAACTGGTGTTATCATTAGGAGATTAATATGTGGATAGATGGCCCCATGACCTTGACCTTTGACCTTGTGACCCCAAAATCAATATGTTACTTCCACTATTGGCAGGTGAGCAATATTTTGAAGATAGAAGGTTTGGGACAGAAAGTTTAGCTAAAAATACATCAACAATCTTTTTAAAGAAGTGGGTCCTGTGACCTTGACCTTTGGCCTTATGACCCCAAAATATAAAGGGTTCTTACATTATTGGTGGGTCATATATAAGTCAAAATTGAAACCAATATGTCAATCCAGACTGGATTTATCATCCAGAAACACATATGGCCCCTGTGACCATGACCTTTGACCTTGTGACCCCCAAATCAATCAGGTTCTTCCCCTATTGGCAGCTCAGCCATATGTGCAAGATGGAAGGTTTGGGATAAGAAGTTTGGCTTAAAATGCATCCACAATCTTTCTAAATAAGTGGGTACTGTGACCTTGACCTTTGACCTCATGACCCAAAAATTGAACAGAATCATCCCCTATTGGCAGGTTAGCAATACCTTGAAGAAGGAAGGTTTGGGATGAAAAGTTTGGCTTCAAATGCATATGCATTCTTTTTAAAGAAATGAGTCCTGTGACCTTGACCTTTGGACCCCAAAATCAACACAGTTCTTACTTTAGTAGCGAGTCATATATAAATTAAGTTTGAAACCAATATGTCAAATTAAACTGGAGTTATCATCTGGAAACTAATTTGTGAGCAGATGGCCCCAATGACCTTGACCTTTCACCCTGTGACCCCGAATTCATTTATGCTCTCCCCATACTGGCATGTCACCTAAATGAGCAAAATGGAAAGTTTGGGATGAAAAGCTTGGCTTAAAATGTAGCCATAATAATTTTAAATAAGTGAGTCCTGTGACCTTGACCTTTGACCTCCTGACCCCAAAATCATATAGGTTTTTTCTTTAGTGGTGGGCTATATGTAAGTCAAGTTTGAAATCCATGTGTCAATACAACCTGGAGTTATCATCTGGAAACACATTTGTGTGGATGGACAGACAGACAGCTAGACAAACAGACAGACAAACAGGGTGATTACTATATGGCATCCACTTGTGATCAATACACACACCAGGTTTTGGGACACTAGATGTGATTACAGCTGAGAAATTGACATGAATGGTGTCATTTTATAGAACAAGTGACCCATGGGTCATGACGCTCAGCTGCCAAGCATGACCTGCGACATCATGGGCTGCAATTCACAACTTCTAGTAAAATTGTTGCAGAACCTATATGCCAATTTTGTTTAAACTTTCTACATTGCCATAAATTCTTATCATATATGTCTGGTTAAAACATAGTGAATGATGGACTGAGGCAAAATGTATGGTTGTTGTGCTATCAGGAACTAATCCCACAGCTTGCTCGATACCTGTCAGTCTCAAAAGGAATACCACACAGGCCACATATAAGATCAAAATATAGCAAAAGATCAAGGAAATCCATGCAAGAATTATTGTGAAACGGGTGCTTCCATATTAATTTTTATTCAATACAAGCCAACTGTACTGAGCTTTCATAAATGATGGTCATATTTATTAAGAAATCTTTGACCCAATGCAAGATTACATTAACATACATCCCACTGCATTCACTTTAATAGTTCTTGAGATAATATGTTCTAAAGGAATTTAAAGATGGCGTCCTGGTGGCCATATTGGTTTTCTGACAGGTCGGAAATTGAACAACAAACATGCTCTAAAAGGGACCAAACATCATAAAAAATTCAAAGAATGTAACAGTTATGAATGTCCAAAACAATTCAAAAGGCATGATCAGGTTGGAGGGCTCTCATATCAGATTTATGAACATGCAAATGTAAAAGTGCAAGTCCAATTTGTTTTAATTATCAGCTTGCTATTCAATGGGGTCAGCAGGGTAGGTAAACTGCAAAACCTAAAAGAAAAGAAATGCAGGAAGCATCACTAAGAGTCTTGTAATCAAATAAGGCCATCCTAAATCCAGGTACAGACCCACATATTATCAGAACAAACACTTGCTGGTATATCTGATGATTTGTATAATAATATTCAGATATCTAGAAAACTAAGTTTATTGCTATGATTCCATGATATAAACTGCAAAATGTTCCCATCATTTTATAAATCAGTAGCTAAACTTAACACTTAACTCTCATAGTCTTAATGCCTGGCCAAAGCATTCCAGCAAAAGTGTTTTTGTTATGCACTAATGATATATCCTTATCACTCCATGAGCTGATACAAAAGGGAGTCATATGTCACCAGTGTCACTCACAATTACAGCCACATGGTGAGATGTACCAGCTGGAGTGCAAGCTTATATATACAAGAAAAATAGAGATGGACTACAAAATAAGTTGACCTGACCTATGACCTTGGCCTTTTGCCCACATATGAACTGGATTCTTTCTAAATGATGGGTAACTACTAACCAATTACATCTGGCCGGGTGTAATTACTTGGCAACTAATGAGTGAATAACTTAGACCTGCAACCTTTAACCTCCTGACCAGCTGACCTCAAAATCAATTAGTTATTTCTTCATGCAAAAAGACCCATAAATATGAAGTTTGAATCAAATAGATGTGGCATATGTGAAAGACTGAAGGTTTGGGTTGAACAGTTTCACTTGAAATATGTTCACAAGCATTTAGAACAATATTGTTACCTTGACCTTTGACCTTTTGAACTCAACATCAACAGGCTTCTTCCCCTATTGGTAGGCAAGCCATATATGACAGAAGGAAAGTATAGATTGAAAAGTTTGCCTTAAAATGACTCCACGCAAGAAGAGGGTGCTGTGAACTTGACCTTTCACCCTAAAAATCAACAGGTCTTTTCCCCTGTTGGCAGAGAAGCGATATCAGTGCTGAAAGGTTTGGAATGAAAGGTCTAGCTTGAAATGTGTCCACAACCTTTTTAAAGAAGTGGATCCTGTGACCCTGACCTTTGACCTTGTGACCTCAACATCTATAGGATTCTTCTCCCACTTAGTAGGTGAGCTATATGTGAAAGATCAAAGAATTGGGATGAAAGGTTTGGCTTAAAATGCATCCTGAGGCTTTTCAAAGAAGTTGGTTCTGTGACCTTGACCTTTGACCTTGTGACCTCAAAATAATTATGGTTCTTCCCCTGTTGGTAGGTGAGCTGTATGTGAAAGATGGAAGGTTTGGGATGAAAATTTTGGCTAAAAGAATGATTTCTGGGGGTGCAAACACACCCCATAACTTCGAGAATATAGGTCGCAGTGACCTAATTTCAGGGTTTGCAAGGAGATCTTTTTAGAACCTCTAAGACTGCATAGGGTTCATGGCCCTAGCCCCTATGGTTACGATTTGTGCCCTGCTAACGGACGGCCGGCCGGACGGCCGGCCCGACGGCCGGACGGACAGACGGAAGGACGCCGGACAAAGACCCATAGCTATAGCCCAGCATGACTGAAAGTCAGCTGAGCTAAAAAAAATAGAAAAATATTCGTTAAAATAACAAACAAGGCCTACAGGCCTAATGTGAACCTGTGCATTGGGAAATACACCAGGTATAATGCTTCAATGCTGGACCATTACTTTTCATGTATATGAACTATGCAAGTACTAAACATTTTGAATAAGAAACAATTACACAAACATCACTGCTGAAATTCTGGCATAGGTGCACACAACACTAAAAAGATTGTAGCTGGCACCACCAGTCTTGTATACAACGAAGCTATCAGCAATATATACATAAGCCCAATTTCAGACTGATATATCAAACCCCTCCTGAGAAAAACGTGTGCAAAAGTCATGGTAGGTGGCGACACCTGTCTTGTGAGCGAGAAAGCCATCAAAGACACATAGACAGGTCAAAATATTAGGCAAATACATCAAACTTACCTTGAGTCTGATGCATGGGGCTGACCAGGCTTAGGTGAGAAAGGCTGTTGCCCCGAGTGAACTGTGACAAATTGCTTGCTCAGACTACTGCACTGAGTGAACTCATGACCTGCACCTGGCTAGACTGAGTGAACTTTTGACCTGTACCTGGCTGCACTGAGTGAACTCTTGACCTGTTGCATAATCTGACACAGTTGGCAGTCTGCCAAAGCTATAAATAGAATGCAGCTACTGCACTGAGTAAACTCCTGACCCATACCTGGCTGCACTGAGTGAACTCTTGACCTGTTGCCTAATCTGATACAGTTTGCAGTCTGCCAAAGCTATAAATAGATCCAGACTGACCTCTAGCCTGTTGCCAAATCTGAAATAGTAGCCACACCATTGCATAAGCTCATGCAGGGGCCCTGCCCTGAGGGGCTTGACACCCATGAAGTGATCACATGGTGCTTATGAGGTGTTCACATGTCACCCATGAGGTGATCACATGCCATGTGCTTGGCTGCACTGATTGAACTCTTGACCTATATCTGGCTGCACTGAATGAACTCTTGATCTGTTCCCAAATCTGAAACAGTTGGCAGTTTCTCATCCTATTTAAAGATACAGATTCAATCTTGGCCTGTTGGTATATCTGTTTACACATACTGAAAGACTTTGGTTAAAATTTCTTTTTTCAAGCCAACATATTCATAAACTTTTTATCAAAATATCTAGAATAATAAAAGATGCAGTACTTTCATTGTTAAAGGTCCAATAGTTCTGCCATTCTAGTAAACTTGAACAAAGGCCACCTAAGAATAATTTTTGTGCAATGTTACAGAAGATATAATTAAAAATAATTTTTAAGAACACTATTGCAGTCCTCAGTTTGAAAAAGACATAATAATGGCCATAAGACCAACTTAAGCTTTTCACAACTCAACCAAAAATCAACAAACACAGTATATTCTGATATGATTGAAAGAACCATGTCCTAGGATAATTCTTTTGAAAAATTGAGCAATTCAACTTGACAGTTTCATCATTAAGCTGAAAGAGGCTAAAATTATGAGTTTTTTTGCCCATAAAAAACAGGTCAATGTAGGTGGCACCACTAAATCTACAACTTCAAATATGAGTCATGTGACCAACAATTGCACAATACCTGGTAATGCTAGCTTCTGTCATTTCTGAGAGTACTATGTCAGTATGCTTACTTGGCTGAATGACTGTTCAAATTTGTGTAACTCCACTAAAATTCATCAAATGCAAACCATTTGAACAAACTTGAGAGGGCTTGCCTCTGGGATCATTTATGTAAAATATTTAACAATTTGGCTGGACCGTCTACAAGAAAACGACTTTTAAAATATTGTCAGCTTTTTCCTTATAAAATCTAAGTAAATGCAAATAGCAAAAAAATAAGCTGAATCCCACAAAATTTGATATGTGACAGATTATTGCATAAAATCTGGGAATGGTAGCTCCTGCTTTCCTGAGAAATTATTGATTAATGTACAGATGACCAATGACCCCCATACAAAAATAGGCCAATTCAGGTGGTGCCACCAATTTCATATATGACTCTGTGACCAACACTGGCAAAAAATTTGGTGATGTTAGCTCTGGCTGTTTCTGAGACTGTCATTTTAGTATGCTTTTTTGGACAGATGACTAAGTTCAACTTCCTGAACAAAATTGAGGGAGATGGTATAAAAGATTATTTCTGTGAAATATTGAACAATTTGGCTTGAGTGTTTCAGAGGAGAAGATTTTTAAAGGTTTTTTTAGCTTTTTCTCTATAAAATTTAAGAAAATTTACAGATGGCTAATTTTTTGCATTAAATTTCATGATGCTAGCTCCAATCATTTTCAAAATAGTATGGGTAAACGTACAGAAGACAAGGCCGCCACACCATCGCATTAGTTCACAGGTTCACTAAAAATTAATACAGATGCATATTGAATGCAAAATTGTTATACACATACATCTCACTGATGGCAAAATCTTGAATTAATTTGACTATGGATACCATTTATTTATAATCCATGTACAGCCGTCTTTATATACCCACAGAGAGCTGTATAGCTGTGACTGTAAACATTGCCTGGCATGAGGAACATCTAAAAATCATAAATCTACATTTTTTTAAATCTTTTAAAATACATTGTCAATATTAACCATAGATAACCTGAAATCTACATGTCTAGAGGCATGATGTAATAAATGCTGATAAACTGGTGCCAGTCTAGATGTATCTAGATGTATCTGTGTATCTGCTTCACACAGCTAACATATATGGTAAAATGACTCAATTGAACCTTTATAATTCAGCCAAAATTCATTCTTTGGAACCATAAAAGACAATTATTATAAGAATTATTCAGGGGATTATTCTTGTAAAATATTAAACAAATTGGCCTCAGTAGGGTCAGTCAAAAAAATTTTACAGGTTTATAACTCATATGGGAAAATACAGCAAAATTGCTAAGTTAAGCTTCCCATAACTCAGCCAAAAATCACTGAACCAAAACCATTTGAAAAAACTTGAATTATCAACATCTAAGGATAATTAATGTGTGAGATTTAAGAATTTGGCCCAGTGGTTTTTGAGGAGAAGATCTTTGTAGCCACTGAACTAAAATGGGCTGTTACAGCATATGACTAAATTCAGCTTCCCATAACTCAGCCAAGTCACTGAACTTAGACCATTTGAACAAATTTCAGAAAGCGCTACCCTAGGATCATTTCTGTGCGATATTAAACTATTTGGCCATATGGTTTCTGAGAAGAAGTTTTTTGTAGCCGTCAGTATGATACGGGCACTGATGACCCCCCTACAAAAAAGGTCGATGCAGGAGGCGCCACCAATACCTCAATTTCAGATATGTCTCATGTGAACAACATTGGCATAAAATTTGGTGATGATAGCTCCAGCCTTTTCTGAGATTGTAATTTTAGTATGCTTTTATGGAAAGATGACTAAGTTCAACTTCCTGTAACTCGGCCAAAAATCACCGAACTTAAACCATTCGAACAAACTTGAGAAAGATTATTCTAGGAATCATTTCTATAAAATATATAACAATTTGGATGAACAGTTTTGGAGAAGATTTTTAAAGCTTTTTTAGCTTTTCCACTATAAAATCTAAGAAAATGCAGTAAGCCAAAAAATAAGCAAAATCGATATAGTTTTTTAGATGACTAATTTTTTGCATAAAATTTCGTGATGCTACCTCTTGCCTGTTCAAGATAGTATGGGTTAACCTACAGACAACGGACGACAGACGCTGGACGACGCCACACCATCGCATAAGCTAACAGGTTCGCTAAAAATACAGGTGGTGCCACCACTTTTCGGGAACTGACAAAACTAGTCATGGTCAATATTCAAGACAAGATTCATGACAATCCATGCATTAATTATCAAGATATTGGAGGTTTTGTATTATATTTTTGATTATTCTGGGGTTACTTTCAAGCCCCATAGCTCTGTGGATATAGGTCACAGTAACCTAATTTCATGTTTCCAAGGAGATTTTTTTATTGACCTCCTTTGATGTTCACTTAGAAGTTTCTAGGACCAGCAGTTACAATTTGTGCCCTGCTAACGGATGGCCCGACGACCAGACGGCCGGAGGGACAACGGACAAAGCGCCATTCCTATACCTCAGTTGACTTACAGTCAGCTGAGCTAAAAATAGATAAAGAAACATTGCAATGAATTTTTCAAGCATGATCAAGGAAGAGACTGGTGACATACTCTGGCACTTTTTATTAGGAGTACCTAATGCAACCTTTATAAAATCCTGGCACTCCATTATTCATTGGCTTTCATATGTTCCAATTCCAAACACATTCTCTAACATATTATGGACACCAATAAATATTCTAAAGAAAATTGTTTAAGGCACTGATATGACTAAATGGCATTGATAAATTAATTACTTTGGATAACCATTACAGCGTTAAGTACTCCATTACCCACTTGTTTTTACATTTTTTAAACACACTTCTCTCACACTCAATGTACCAAATATCCAACTTTTTTATTATTATTCTTAGATCTTAGACATGAATTCCAATACTTATGTTACTATGTTTAATATAAATATTTTGGTATTTTAATTTGATAATTGCAACCAGATAACAGATACTGTTAAAAATAAATGAGATTATTTAACATCCATATACAGAATAAAGCTTGACATCGCCCCTAATCTCATTAGCTATAATTGCTCTGGGTACAAACACTTAACTGCTGAACTAAAAGAAAGAACATATTAACCTGGTTGCAATGACAGAGTGATAATCATAATGGATAACAGATATAGGAAGAATTCAATCTACTTATGGTTATCTATGGTTATGATCAAATGTGATAATTGTAAATGAGACAATTTCCTGCCCTCTCTGCCTAATATGAAAGTGCATAATAGTCGAGATATATATACATATGTATATCAAGTGTCAAGGAAATTTAGTTAATTTACCAACTGGAATTTGTTACAGGGTGACATAAAAGCGGACCGAACTGTCTCACTAGTGAAGCTTGCTTTTCTAGGGAAGTGGTTGGTACGCCGGACTTGTGCGCCACCGTTATGGGTTCAAATCTGGGATCGACCCAATGTTTTCCCCTGACAAATTTTCTTTGTAATAAATGGGGGCTCCTATGTGACTTCAAAGTTCAAACCTTGTCGCCCAGGGAATAAGCTCACCAAAGTGTGACTCCTTGGTGAGTCCCAGTCTTGTTTTGATAGCAATTAATAATCAATTATTTTATGAACAATCTATATTACCATGAAATATGCTGTATAGAAGTATACCTAAATACCAAGTATATTGACTCTTAATTGTAGTGGTTTAAATTTTAATGCTGTCTGCTCTTTTGTTCCTCATCCATCTTATATCTCTGACAGAATGAAATATTTTATGGTGATAATATGTCTTCTTTGGAGGTGAATACATAATTGTAAATGATCGATTATGCAAAAAATGCAATCGACTTAATCAATTATGAAAGAATATGACCAATCAGTAAAATAATCAGTATAACTGATTAACTGGCAAACCACTAGTAATTATACACAGGTAAATAACACATACCTATTTGTCTCTCTATTTCTGCTGCCTCATCTGGAGTGGCTCGCGGAATGACCCCAGGGTCACTGAAGCTGGTACGCAAAAGTGTGGACATGACAAAGATGAAGAGGAGACCTGCCACTACCGGAATGGCTGGTGAAAGCTGCATGGCCAGGAATGGACAACTGAAATGACAGGCAAAACAGAATTGTAATATTAATTACAACCAATAGATATATATGTATATATTATCTGAATTAAAAAAAAACACTCATACGTTGAATAATATATTGTGCATTCTGCACAGACAGCATAAATCTAACATCATCTGTTAATGTAACACATGGATAACCTAGAAAAATGAACTTTTCCCAAATTATGACTCCCTAGAAGTATCACTTTTGTCACCAGTTGGCACTAGATTTCACCTTCAGATCTTGAAAATAAATGGATCCTGCATCCAGAGTCTGCATTTAAATAAAACACACTTTAATGTGATACCTTATATACAGAAAATAAATTAAACACAACGGGAGAAAGTTAACCTCCATCTGACTTTACCGGCTTCTGTGGCTCAGGGGTAGAGCGCAGGACTCAAAGCCGGGAGATGGTGAGTTTGAATCTCAGCTGAGGCGGTGAGATTTTCACGGTCAGCCCCCACCAAGGGTGAGGGCCATGCAGGCTTAATGGAGAGACTGGGTCCATCAGTTGTGTTTCACTCACAAACGAGTGCGCCTTTCATGGGTTCCTTGGTTTTATGACCCAGTCATGGGGATGACACACACCAAGGGCCTGCAGGAGTGGTATACTGAACCTGGTTGACGCCAGGAAAACTCAGATATAAGCCCCTGTCACAAAGTCCGAAACCAGAATGGAACTCTGGAGATGTATATATACTTAGTTAAGCAAAAGCATTAAAAAAATGGGAGGCGGTCACCTCCACCAAAAAAACTTATAAAAAAAAAACAAAAAACCTCTGCAGGATCCCAGTTGTGCTACCAGTCAGTAATGTTCAGATGTACTCAATAAACATGACACTAAAACACCTAAAATATAACAAGGACACATGGGTCAAGGCTACCAGGCTGAATTTTACAATGACCGAAATTGTATGAATTATAACAACCAGAAAAGGGCTTAGTTTTATAATTTGTAAATGAATATATATTCTTCTATATTAGTATTTAAAAAGCTCAGAGGATAGGTCCCGGAAATTGGTGGTGGTCAAATACAAATTATAGATTGCTAAATAAATGTAATATAAACTGCTAATTAACATAGTCAAAATAATCATTAAATACTGGTCAGGTACAAAAATGAAAACAAATGACCCATGGATCATAATATTCAGCTGGCAAGCATGACATATGAAATTAATTAAGGGATAACATTCACAACTTTAACTAAATTTTTTTTTGCAAATTTTGCTCAAATGTTTGTATATATAGTGTGACTGAAGCTAAAACTGATATTTTATCAATTTGAATTTTTTTTAATTAAATGATAATATTTCAAATTAATATATCATAACATGATTCATTTGCAATATGGAGCAAACATTGTATTTGTTTTAAATTTCAAATCTTGCTTTACAACTGGTTATATTTTAGATGCAAGACTGATGATGAAAATCTCGCATTAAGCCTATATATTGTCTGTTCCTTCAGGGGACTTGCTCTTAACAATACATTCTATTACAGACTGATCCTCATAACACCACACCTGTTGAGTATAATGGTCTGTAACATTAAACCATGCTTAACTGAATGCTCTGATAACTGTTCAACCTGATGCCCACAAACTTATACCACTAAAAACCATTTGTGTAAAACAACCACCATTAATGTGATAGTTCTTTTTTCTCTCGATCTCTTTCTCTCAGCCTGCAAGAAAGGGGCGCCAAACTTACTACATCCCTTTTAGAACTGCAGCCCATTACTGGAGTTCACAAAGATTAATTGCTTCATACTCAGTGTGTTCTAGTGAGCCCATTTTGTTCATCGTAAACATTAAACAGCTACACAAGAAAACAGTGTTTATCTATGTGAGGCAGTGTATAATGCATACCTGTACAGCTGATGAACCAGTTTAAACATGTAAAGGGTATTTTATTACAGACACCTATGAGAGTTAAAGCCCTTAAAAAAATTCCATTACTTCTGTGATGTCATAAATAATGAATTAAGAAGAGCATTTATTTTAAGTGCACAATAAGTGCACCATGATATTTCAACATCAGTACATTACACTGATGCCTTTTGAAGGAAATGATAAAAAAAAATCATAAAAAACACTAGTTTCTTATGGCACCCAACTGTTGCTAGTTCACATCAAATGTAGCTCTTCACATAATATAATTAATTTATGCAAATGTGCATCATCTCATTTGCCTTAACAGGGACTTTGCTCATGTAAAGTCATACAGTCAAGTTGTAAAACAAATATTATTTACTCTGCATGATGGACTGCACTGCAGTAATAATTTGTTATTCACTGAATAATTATAATAATGTTATAATGTTAATATATTAATATTGTAATAATAATGTTTAATAATTATTGAATAATTTATTAAGTGATATCTATTTTGAACAAACTGCAGTCAATACTTCATCTCATTTATCTCCTGTAATTTAGGGAAAAATTTATTACTTTGGGATGGCCTGTTGTTCCATTGCCATATATTATATTATTTAAGCAGTCTCAGATCATATAAATAGGTATCGAGAACAGTGATATCTAATGATATACCAGTATATAAAAACATTACAAAAGATATTCTGTCCCAGTCCACAGGTGCTTATGGGTGCTCTTGAATAACGATCTACCTGATGTCCCAATTGCCTACGAGTAACATGCAAATTGTCCCTTATCTCTTTACCCATACGTCAGATAATACTGCAGGGTGTTCTCCATTGGTAGGCCAGATGACACAGCAAAGTGTCCCAATTCTCCTTTACTATAGTATCAGATAAAATGATATACAAAGTTTAAAATAAATCTGCCTGATACTGAAACATAAAAATTGTTGAAGTCAGATAAAGCTAAATATATATACCGGTATTCCAAGCATGTGGTATCTGGAAAACTGAAAAACTCCATATTCAGCTGAGCTTTTGAACTGAGAAATTATGCAAGATGCCCTAATTACCATCACCCACAAGTTATCTAAAGCAAGGTGTTAAATTATATCCTAGACATATTAAATGACTGGTAATGAATAAATGGAGAAAATGTTCATAGCCTCCTGCCCATCAATAAGAAACTAAGATAATATAAATGCTATCATATTTAATATGTTTCATATATAGACCTGCATTCATTGAATGGTAAGATATCAATGCCCAAGTTGCATGAGCAAGCTTTATGCACCTCAGGAAGAGTATATGTACAGTCTGCACTCCTTATGTGGTGGTTATAGTCCATTTTTTCTAACTCATATTCCACTTTTCCACAGCTTACAAAGGCTGCATTGGTCATGTAAGGCCACCAGAGGTGCCATGCTTTATTGGCACCATGCCAAAGGTTTAGTGAATAGACCTTATCCACAATGGGCTACCTCTTTACAGTGCTAGGTGAAACTTTCCTATCTCAGCCATTTTTTACCTCACCTGTTTTTACTTAAGCCATTTTTCATGGAAACCTCTTTGCAAAGTGCACCCTCTTTATGATAATACTCTATGCAGGTTATGGTAAAATACTCTTCAAACAAGGTATACTATTGACAGAAGATGAGTCAAAAGAAATTTGCAATTAACCACATCTATTCAGAGAAACTATTCTTTCTTGAAAAAATTTGGTCTTTTTCGGCTTAAAGTGGGAATTGCTTTTGAACTTATAACATAAGTTTAGGGAGAATTTCCAAATGATGAAGGGAGAATATTATGTGAAAGGGGGAAGGGACAGAGGGAGAAGGACAGAAATATGGTTACTTGTAAAGCACAGATTGATAGAATAATCCCTATTTAGTCTAAAGGTCAGAATATTCTCCACCTTTTGCCATTCTCTGGCATGTATCTTTTAAAGACAATTTCTTTGAAGGGATCAGAAAAAAACCGCTTTATAAGCAACAATACAATCTTTTGATTAAAAAAGTATAATCCACAAAAAAATTGGGACAGTTATTCTGCAGAAAATTTCCTTTGCTGGTGTGCCTAACCACAGTAAAATCTTAACTACTGGCTTATATACTGTTCTACACGCGAGTCAAACATAAAGGGACAAAACCTGAAGTAATCTAATTTTCTTTGTGTGCTTATACACAGCTACCATACATTAATATCCCCCTAGAAGCAGCCCCTGTCTCTGTTCAGTGATACAAAAATAGACTCCACAATGTCCTCTGGATCGGGGAAAATTAGTCTTGAAGCCAAGAGACTCGTGTCTCATTACCTTTCAGGCACACCAGTCTTGAAACATCATACACTATTATACTGATAAACACAGAGGGCCTACCTTACAGTCACACACAAATGCAGAGCACTGTGTACAGGTATGGCATGCCCAAGTATTGCTTATATTGATTGTCAACCCAGGTTCAGCTGTCATGTTTCAGTGAAACAGTGATACTTTTTTGACATGTTAAATGAATATGAATATGAAAGCTTGCTAATTAACAGATAACCACTGTTTTTACCACAGTATACAAGTCAAATTTAAAAGCCTTTCATATTACCTGTTTTGTTAAGAAATGAAAGATGACTACATATTATATCTAGATCAATAATATCCAAGAACTAAGGTATATTGTCATGATATATATTTATATATATATATATATATATATATATATATATATATATATATATATATATATATATGACTATAATTCAGACATATTCATGAAAGCTGAGACCTACTTTCCCAGTATACGGTTTTACAGACACTGATAACAAGGGACCCATGGGTCACGGTGCTCAGCTGAATGAGACAGATATAATTGTGTCACTATTGTTGTATGTAGGTCTGTAAGATTTCATTTTGACAGATGTAATTTTTTGTATTAATTATGTAGTTGAGTGGAATAGTTATATAGAAGTATCAGTATTTTAAATATGAACAAGAATGCGTGTCTAAAATATTGCAATGGGAATGACCAGATGTTGTAAATTGCAGAGGAAGGAAGTGGAGATTTGCAAGTATAAAAATACACATTTAATAAATCAAAATATTTATGGAATAGTAGAAAACTTATATGTTTTGGGAAGCAGTTGTTGCTGAATTAGAGAGGAAACAGAATGTCTCAAAAAGTATCTATAGAGAAGAAATTGTAGATTAAGCTGTGAGAAGTTGCCATGTTTGATCTGAATTGAAAAATGGGGGATTGTTGCTAATAATATCTTGTGATCTGACCATGTGTTTTCTAATGTTGAAACTGAAGCATTTAAACAGTTAGTAAAGACAAGATCTATGGTATTTCCATGGTCATTGGTTGGTTCTCTGACTAGTTGTTGACATTTAAAGAGTTGACATAATTGTGTCAATTTGGTGTTATATATTATATTAGAAATGTCAATAATGAAATCGCACATGATCACTATAGGCAGGTTGAGGTCAACTTGAGAGACTAAAACTTGGGAGTTCAGAGAAGAAGTTACTGATGGGACATGCGGGTGACCTATAGAGGAAAACAATCTGAAGTGACTGAGTCTAAGTGTGAATATATAGAGAAGAGATGACTCATAATCTGGTGTTGTGTTGTAATATATCCATAGTGTAGCTCATATTGGGTCATATTTTGCATACACATATATTTTATTATTTTTAAATCACAAATGTTTATACTGAATTTAAAAGAAAATAATGCCACAATATGGTATAGACAAGATTATTCCTTGAATCATTATTAAAAAGTTTTGCACATTGGAGTTTTCAGTACATGCTTAATTTTATTCACCGAAATAAAATAAAAGATTCAGTAAATTTGATAAAATAAAAACATCTTTTCAAATAAAGTATACACACTTTTGGTTAAATGAGGGACAAACAATATCATTATGCTAATTACAATCTCAGCTATAATTTATTACTAGAATTAATAGTCAATTTCACACCTGGTGAAGTTTTTACTCTTCTGAAGTAAGGAATTACTTATCTGATGAACATCCACACTTTCATAGCAATACACCACTTTGTGGACACTATTAAATGTGCACTTTAATCATTGTAACCCTGGTGGTACAATACAAAATCTAAAATGTAGCATAGCCATGAATAAAATAAAATACAACAAGGGACCTATGGGTCACAACGCTCAGCTGTTATATATGATAAAAAAAATATTATTTAGAAATGAGGCACATGCTGGTTTTGTGTGGTAATAAATATAAGCTGTATTATGAGTTGTTGTTGTTTAGCTTATGTATGATTTTGATAGTACTTTTGGAGACAGGGAAGAGGATTGATTTCATTTATTTTATTAACAATTGGAGTACTATTGTCACACAGATTTTGACTTGGCCATATAACTTATAAGCAGAACATATAATATAAGAGTTTAACTATTTATTAAAAAAAATTACAAATATTGTCCCAAATACAATTTTTATTAAAAATAATAAGAGAATCATATGATTTTTTAAAATGAAATATAACTGATATGATTATTAAAATAATATTAAAGAATATATTCATGAATGCATTCATGAATACATTTTGAAAGTATTTGCACGAGTATTCATATACTTTCATTTTTACCTGAATTCCCATTCTTTATGCAAGAAATTTTATAATGGAGTACATAATCATATTCGTATTTAAATACAATTACAAAGTATTCGCACCATGTCTGGTATTTATTCAATTTTCACCAAACAATGATGTTGAGAATCCAGAATATACAAAATTCACACATTTAAATAATGATCGTAAGTACCTGGTTTTATGGCTTTTATTTATATTAAAAAATAACTGTAAAAAATTCATTTTGGACTAATTTCACATCAATGTACACACTAGACACAGTAGGAATCTAGATTAATATTATCAACTGCATCTTTGTCTATCATTAATTTCCTTCATATGATCCCTAATGATTAGTAATGAATAATATGATTTACTTCTTTATCATTAAAATTGAACTGAAAAATGCCATAGGTGACTGCATGGTGTTATTTGGAATATGTGACATTCTACCAATCGATACAAGATTCTTATATCATCAGTAACTGCAAGTTAATTTCCTGTTATTATAAACTAACAAATTCCTTTTCTATTTTTCTTTAATTTGTTATTAAAAACCAATAAAAATTTATTAATTTGTTGTTTATTGTTATGTTGTTGGTTAAAACTACTAGATGAGTTGGGTTGAACACCTGGATCAACTGTGGCTGGCCATAAGCTGCCTGGATTCCTGTATGCCTCGCCTCAAGCGTGCATAATTTGATGAAAGGTCAACAAGGTTAACATACAGGTGACTAAAGAGGGGCTGGAGAGAGCCAAAGTCCGACAGGGTCTCATAAAAAACATTAATAAAAGCTACAATTTTTGGCCAATTTCTTTCAGCTTTCTAAATTAAAAAGCTGAAATCCTTATGTGTGCATGATATGAAAATTATATCAACAGTGCTCACGGGAAACAAACGTGCCATTGTCACAGTTGGGCAAAATTTAAGGTACTAATTTTATATTTATACTAATAACTTATAAAATTTGAAAAATTCAGAACTAATTTTGGGTATTCAATTGAATCTTGATTAAATAATGTTACATCCCTGACAAAAAAATCCCTAGCAATGCCCTTGTTAAGGGAGTAAATATATTTCTTGATTTTTTACAAAGTGCATTATGTTTGGGCCCATAACTTAAAACAATTACGCAATACTGACATCATTCTGGGATGTGCATAGAGAATGAAAAATATGTATATTGTTTATGATTAAAGTCAGATCAGTGGTTTTGATATTAGGCAGTCTTGAAGTGTAACAATGGGTTTTTAATGGAAAAATGAAGTTTTTCATTAATATCTCGAAGTTATTAAGTCCTAGTGACCAAATTCTTGGCATGGTAGGGGATTTTGGAGACATCTAACTGTATGCTGAATTTAAGGAACTTAGAGCTGAAGCTGGGGAGCTGAGCTTTTGCAAACTGCATAACACTAGCTTGATGTAAACCATATGTTACAAGGTGCTTGAAAACTTGATTAAAATCTACAGTTTTTGATCAACTGGTTTCAAATTTTTGGTGTTAACAGTTGAAATGATTACAAAAACATGCTGTGAAAATTAAATCCACAGTACTTACAGGAAAAAAACGTGCCATGGTCAAAGTTGGGCAAAATTTTAAGGTACCAATTTTTTATTTTTATTAATATTTTAAAAAATTTAAAAGATGTTCATCTAATTTTGGGTATACAATTTAATTTTTAATAATTAAAGTTATATTACTGGAAAAAAGGTCCACAGCTTTAACATTTTTTGTGTTAAGTGATCAAATATCTTTCCTTATTTTTTTCAAAATGCATTATGTTTGGGCCCAGAACTTTTTTAAATTAAATAATACAGACATAATTTCTGGCATGTACATAGGAACTATATAGAGGAATATTTATGGTAAATATGAGGAAAAACAGATGAGTGGTTTTGATATTAGGCAGTCCTAAAGTGTGAAAATAGGTTTTTAATAAAAAATTGAGGTTTTTCCTTAATTTCTCAAAGGAACGAAGTTGCAAAGACCCAGTTTTCGGCTTGGTAGGAGATCTTGGGGACATCTAACATTATGCCGAATTTTGGATTCCTAGGTCTTACGGTTTCAAAACGTGCCACATCTACGGACGGACGGACGGACAGACGGACGGACGACGGACAATGGACCACGACTATAGCTCAGATGACTTATAGTCAGCTGAGCTAATAAAAAAATAATAACATTCATCTAGTTAATGCACCATCTGGGGGGGGGGGGGGGAGTGCAGGGCAAAGGGGAAGCCTGCTAGTAGTGGCCAAGCTGAGCCTGAGGCAAGCTGCCTGGGGTGGGTTACATAATACAAGTGAAGGCTGTTCTACTAGGCGGGCCAGATGTAAACAACACTTGACATGGTGTATGAAAACTTGAATAAAAGCTACTCTTTTCAATCAATTCCTTTGAAATTTCAGATTTTAAAAGATTAAATCCTTATGTACATATGCTGTGAAAATTAAATCAACAGTGCTTACAGAAAAAAAACGTGCCATTCCCAAAGTTGGACAAAATTTAAGGTATTAATTTTTTATTTATGCTAATAACTTGAAAAATTTGCAAAATTCAGATCTAATTTTGGGTAAATAATTGAATCTTGATAAAATAAAGTTATATTCCTGAAAAAAAAGTCTCCAGCTTCAGCAATTCTCATGTTAGGTGAGTAAATATATTTCCTGATTTTTAAAAAATTGCATTATATTTGGGCCCATAACTTCAAAATAATACCCAAAACTGACCTAATTTTTGGTATGTTCATAGAAAATGTATGGAAGAATATGAATACTAAATATGACCAAGAACAGATCAGTGGTTTTGATATTAGGCAGCCTTGAAGTGTAACAATGGCTTCTTTATGGAAAACAGAGGTTTTTCCTTAATATCTCGAAGGAACGAAGTCCTAATGACCCAATTTTCGGTATGGTAGGAGATTTTGGGAACATCTAATGATATGTAAAATTTTGGATTCATAGGTCCAACGGTTTTAAAACGTGCCCTGTTAACGGCCGGACGGACAGACGACAGACAAAGGACCACGACTATTGCTCAGATGTCTTATAGTCAGCTGAGCTAAAAATGCTTTTTTCCTACAAAATACCTTTCACTGAAAAGTTGCTTTACATGTATCAGCAACCTATATATCATGGTGATATCAAGTATTTCATAAATATTTACAACATAACTACAATGACATGAGGCCTGTGTTACCATACTGTTATTTGTATGCAGTCTGTGGCTCAGTTGATGAACCTGCCTTCACTGACAATGATGCCCTTTCACTTTTATTAAGTATTATATTATTAGTTTGAAGCTGTTCCTACTCAAGAAACTACACATACATGTATATATAACAACACAGTAAACAGTGAGTAAGCAGGACTGACTGAACTTCACTGAAGTGTAGGGCAGTTACTCATATCATCACATGACACATGATATGTTTGTGATACATCACTTGTGATATGATACCAAATATGATCTACAATAAACATGTTAAGGTTTTTTACTTAATTATACTCTGACAAGTATAATTCAACTGAAGTTAAGATTCCAAGCAAATATTTTGCCATGGTCTTAGCAACATCGATTACCAAACTTCTCTTAAATTTTACTCCTTGACCAAGGATCTTGAGTAAAACAAGGGACCCATGGGTCACGGCACTCAGCTGATCGTGATTGGACTTTAAATGTTTCTCCACTGTGATACTATATCGAGTTGATAAAGCTTATGAATATCATGGACATGTTGGGCTATTATAAAGGAATGTAATGTAATATGTGAGTAAATGATAAATGAAATTACCTGACTGATGGATTAATAGAGTCAAATATAGTGGTTTATTTTTTATTTATTTAGGAGGGGTTGAAAATTGTGATATATTTGAGCAAATATGAATGCAATAGCAGTAATAAGCAGTAGTAGAATGATGATAAGGCTATTTGTTGAAGGATCTAAAGTGTATGGTAGTCTGCAAGCTTTCAATCTGACAGATATGATGTTATGATTAACTTTGCTGCTGAAGTGATTTATGAATTTGTGACTGTATGACACAATATCTCTTTAGTCTTGACAAGATTCATTATTGTGATGCCCACTATGTCTACATATTACACAATATTGACATAATTTCTGGCATGTACATAGGTACCTATGGACGAATAGTTATACAAAATATTAAAGTATGAACATATCTGATTCATCTTGTTCTTGCTTACTGAGGCTGACTTTGGGATGGGGTTCGGAGAAGGGAAAAGTGAGGGCAGCACGAAGGTGGATGTAGAAATATTCTATTGTAATGTTTTTCATTTATATAAGAATATGAAAAGCTAAGAGGAAAGGGGCCCTCCAACTTGGATATAGAAAAGTTCTAAATATATGATTGCAAACTAATACTCTGACAAGACTGTCATGAAGAAAAACAGTAAAATTTTGAGATACTGTGATGCATATGAAAATTTACAGATGGACAGGCAAGTGGACAGAATGGACTAATACCTTTATTTCACTTTCAAGGGAATAATGAATTTAAGTTTACATATAATCCTATTTTTTTTAAGCATATCCACTTTTTCCATTAAGAAGTTTTTATCTGAATCATTTTTTTATTTACAGGTTTTATAAATTTTTAATAAAAAAACCTGAAAATATAAGTTAAAATATTAGAATTGTTGCAAAAGTTGCAATCATCATATATCCAGAGTGTAGCTCATATTGGGTCATATTATGCATACACATATATTTTGTTATTTTTAAATCATAAATGTTTAAACTGAATTTAAAAGAAAATAATGCCACAACATGGCATCTACAAGAAATATTCCTTGAATTACTATTAAAAAGTTTTGCACATTGGATTTTTCAGTACATGCTTAATTTTATTCACCAAAATAAAATAAAAGTAAATTTGATAAAATAAAACATCTTGTCAAATAAAGTATACACACTGTTGGTTGAATGAGGGACAAACAATATCATTGCGCTAATTACTATCCCAGTTTTAATTTATTACTGGAATTAATAGTCAATTTCACACCTGGTGAAGTTTTTACTCTTCTGAAGTAAGGAATTACTTATCTGATGAACATCCACACTTTCATAGCAATACACTACTTTGTGGACACAATTAAATGTACACTTTAATCACTGTAACCCTGGTGGTACAATACAAAATCTAAAATGTAGCATAGCCTAGAATAAGAATGAATCAAATACAGAAAATAATAACATTCATCTAGTTTATGCACCATCTGGGGGGGGGGGGGAGGGGTGCAGGGCAGAGGGGAAGCCTGCTGGTAGTGGCCAGGCTGACCCAAAAGCAAGCTGCCTGGGGTGGGTTACATAATGCAAGTGAAGGCTGTACTACTAGGTGGGCTAGATGTAAACAACACTTGACATGGTGTATGAAAACATGACTAAAAGCTATTCTTTCCAATCAATTTCTTTGAAGTTTCAGATTTTAAAAGATTAAATCCTTATGTATATATGCTGTGAAAATTAAATCAACAGTGCCAAAGTTGGACAAAATTTAAGGTATTGATTTTTTATTTATGCTAATAACTTGAAAAATTTGCAAAATTCAGATCTATTTTTGGGTAAACAATTGAATCTTGATTAAATAAAGTTATATTCATGAAAAAAAGTCTCTAGGTTCAGCAATTCTCATGTTAGGTGAGTAAATATATTTCCTGATTTTTTTTAAAATTGCATTATGTTTTGGCCCATAACTTCAAAATAATACCCAATACTGACCTAATTTTTGGTATGTTCATAGAAAATATATGAAAGAATGTGAATACTAAATACGATCAAAAACAGATCAGTGGTTTTGATATTAGGCAGCCTTGAAGTGTAACAATGGCTTTTTTATGGAAAACGGAGTTTTTTTCCTTAATATCTCGAAGGAACGAAGTCCTAATGACCCAATTTTCGTTATGGTAGGAGATTTTGGGGACATCTAAAATTATGCCAACAGCCTGGGGAGCATAGAGATGTGCACTGAATGACCTACAGTCATCAAAGTGGACTGCTTGACAATGTAAGGAAATACAACAAGAGCCTCCAAAAAAATTCAATAACTAGCCTAATTTTGCAGCTTTTATTTTCAAATTTCAGATTTTAACAGATTAAATCCTTATGTATACATGCTGTGAAAATTAAATCCAAAGTACTTACAGGAAAAAAACGTGCTGTGGCCAAAGTTGGGCAAAATTTAAGGTACCAATTTTATATTTTTGCCAATATTTAAAAAAATTTAACAGATTTTGATCTAATTTTTGGTATACAATTAAATTTTGATTAATAAAAGTTGTATTACTGGAAAAAAAGTCCCTACCTTTAACACTTTTGGTCTTAAATGACCAAATATCTTCCTGATTTTTTTACAAAGTCCATTATGTTTGGGCCCATAACTTTTTTAAATTATATAATACTGACTTAATATCTGGCATGTATATAGGAACTATATAGAAGAATATTTATGGTAAATATGAAGAAAACCAGATGAGTGGTTTTGATATTAGGCAGTCCTGAAGTGTGAAAATAGATTTTTAATAAAAAATTGAGGTTTTTCCTTTATATCTCGAAGGAACGAAGTCCTATTGACCCAATTTTCGGCATGGTAGGAGATTTTGGGGACATCTAACTGTTTGCCGAATTTCAGATTCGTAGGTCCAACGGTGTCGAAACTTGCCAGTCTTACGGACGGACGGACAGACAGACGGACGGACGACGGACAATGGACCACGACTATAGCTCAGATGACTTATAGTCAGCTGAGCTAAAAATCAGACGATCATATGTCGTTCAACTTGTTTCTGACAAATGACAATACTGTTTCATCTTTCATTATTATTATTAAATATCTGAAATCACTTTATACTGGGTGATTAAATATCATCAATGTTTTGATTAGTGTTTTGATAAATTAATTATATCAATGATTGATCATTTTCTTTCAAGAATAAATTAATCAATGGCATTTTTGCACAAACAATGATTTATGCACATCCAAAACAAATTGTATTATTATCCAGATTAAATATTCTTATTTTGTCAGAGATATAAGAAAGACAGTGAACAACATTTAAACTTATTCTTGTGCAATGTCTACCTAGACATTTCAGCTTGATGAACAAGTTAGACAAAATTTACTGTCAATATTTGTTTTACCGGTAATCCTATACAACATATTTCACATTTAAAAAGAAGGTACATAAAACAATTGATAAATAACTGATCATGATACATCTGATGATACCAGTATGATATATGACTTTGTATCATGATGATTAGTGTATCATTACAGGCTTAATAAGGTCAAAGCATCAAGGCTGAGTAGGCTTCACATATTCAAATAAACTTATGTTAAAAACTAGAATTGTGTACAGATTTTAGGCGTGTCCTGGGTCTGAAAAATATAATCATTGTCCAGGATCCACAGTACAGGAGCATTTGGAATGCACCTGCTAATTAGTCATAAAGTGGGTTTTTTTTCAGTAACTGCCAAGCAGCACCATCTAGAGTCAATTCAGAGAAACAGGTCATTGACTGAAACTTAATAAAAATAAATATTAATTGAATTAAATAACATGTGAAGTGATTGTAACAACTGAACAGCTCACATTGTAAAGTTATTTTCTCCCTCTTGTTATCATGTTAGACATCTTGCTCTTCTATTTTGTCTTGTACTTGAACAAGAATATGTGCTACATTTGAAATCTATCTGACCATGTGGCTTATATCTGATTGCCTGGGATTTAATGATACAACTGTGCATTAATTCATCATCAACTAATGACAGAAAGTCAATATCATAAAATTTCCTCTATCGATACATCACAATATTTGATCATCTGATGATAACAGGTGTCCATGCTACATTCAATTATTGTCCTTCAGTGCTATACTTGCAAATATGTTGTTGTTCGTCCATAATGCAGCAAGGATGACCTCAACATCCTAATGTTTAGTTGATATTTATATTCTGATGGTATGATTGGTGAAACGAGGCCTTATATTTCTGAAAAAATATTATACATTCATATATATATATATAATATCCTTACAGGATAGAAGTATTACACGACATACCGGTACCATATGATAAGATAATATATCACTGTAGCCTTTCTGATCACAAAAGAAATGATGGCATGCATGCTATATATACTTGTATATAGGAGTGATTAACCTGATGCAGCTGTCAGTGTATTCTGGCATAAATCCAAATAAACGGAAATACATGGTCATTTCCAAATTCTAAAAAATTCATTATCCTCTGGAGAAGATGTCTGATGTTTTGAAACTGAAACTTTGTTTTTGTTTTTAAAGGGTCAAACTCATTCTCAGATACTGAACTGTAGGGCGGCACCTGGACATTGCCCTAAGGACTGTGCATTCACTCCAATCTCTGTCAACAGTTTGTTAGTGACCCAGTTACAGCTACAGATACACATCTTTGATCATTTGTATATATGTCAATATGGTAGGCTATATTATAGCAACAGCGGTTACTCTTTTTGTATGGACATTGACTGATAGCTCAAAAGCTGAAGTAATAACATGCTTCAAATGAATTTCAGGAACATAAGCTTGTCAGCACCGACGGGTAGACCTTGGTTCATTCTGTGATTAACTAGTTATTACAATTATAAATCACCTAAAGTAAAGTATCCGGTGTGCTAGTGACTAGGTCAGTTTTTTTTTAGGCCACAAATTAGCTGAAGCCAAATTGTCTAAAAAAATCTTAGAATCCATAATTGGTTGGAAAGCAATGATTTTTTATAGTTTGCAAAATCTTGTATCTCCAACCCACCCCGAAAAAAAACAACATCAAAATACCCCAAACAAGGTTTCCAATTCTGTCTTCTTAATGAAACCATGTAATACTGAACATCCCCATAGATGACCACTGATGGGCAACAGCCTCTTGGATGACTGCAACTCAGGGGCATCATACCTCATGGATGATTAATAGAGGACAACAGCCTCATGAATGATTAATTTAGTTATTAATAATGGGTCACAGCCTTACGGTGATCACTAGTGAGCTACAGCCCCATGGATGTATTCTGGTAGGCTACAGCCCCATGGATGACCACTAAGGGCCACAGCCTCATGGATGATCACCAGTGGGCCACAGCCTCATGGATGATCACCAGTGGGCCACAGCCTCATGGGTGATCACCAGTGTGCCACGGCCTCATGGATGATTATTAGTGGGCCACAGCTTCATGGGTGATCACCAGTGGGCCACAGCCTCATGGGTGATCACCAGTGGGCCACAGCCTCATGGATTATCACCAGTGGGCCACAGCCTCATGGATGATCACCAGTGGGCCATGGCCTCATGGATGATCATTAGTGGTCCACAGCCTCATGGATGACCAATAGTTGGCCACAACCTTTTGGATGAACAGAAGCGGGCAATAGCACTATGTTAGGAGATCCAAGTCATGCTGTTGAAAAATCCTCAAGCTGCTGCATCTGAAAACCTGGGGAACTTATCAATGTCACAAAATCATGTTCCTTGTGTTTGTAATCTTCTGTTTGGATGAGGTACATCAGTACCCCTGTTTACCTGTTTTCCTAGGTTATTACAGACCATGGTTTAATCAGGTTGTATATCTATGCTCTCCCTACTGCTAAATACACTGGAGTACAACTGCACTTATCATTTGTAAAGTACTGATTGTAAAGAAAGGCCTTACATGATTATGAACAAATTTGCAGGATTATGCAGCTTTAATCCAAATCATACTGCATTTGCATACAAATTACAAATACAATATGCAGGAAATACAGATAAAAACCTATACCATTCTAATACTCGGTGAATGGATCAAGTACCAGTAGTACAATGGCTAACAGGACTGACTAGAACTGCACCTCGTGACCTGCTGATCCTGAAAACTGCCATTCAATCCTGATCAGACTCAAATAATATTTTAAACAAGGCAGCATGAAGAAACACAGTTACTACCTATAATAAACATAGCATGGCTGGATGAACTTTTTGTCAACTCTTTAGCAGTATGCATGTGTGTGGTATATGGAGCATGTACAGAAACTGGTACATGTGTACATATACTCGGAGAACTGTATGAAGTAGGTGGCTGTTTACCTCTGCATGGTAGCTGGCATGCTTCAAGGAAAGGATGAAAAATAAACATACATTGTACAGCATGCAGAGATTGGATCTTTATGTAGTTTGATCAGTGATGTTATTTTTCATTATCAAAACCATATGTACACATTTATAATGACTATAGCAAAATACTAGTTGCAAAGTTGCATGCATTTCATCAATTGAACAGGCCACAAGACCACTAGTTAAGGGTAACTCTCACGACAAGCAGCTCTTAACTCTAATCAAGTGGAAGATGCATGGTTTAATGTCACCATAAAAAATTGGCTGAAGTGTCACAAAATTGTTGAATTTTTACAACAATTGCCTTTTTATCTTTCACAAAAATAATGGATTATCAATCAATCATGTGATAACCTTGTCAGAAAGGTTTTAAGACTAGCACATTTTTCAAAATTTTATGGCTAAATCTCTACTTTTCCTTACACCTGCAAATCATACAGCATTGTTAACTGGTGAAAGAGGATTCAGATTCTGAATAAACATTTCAGGGCGAGAAATGTTGCTACCTATCAATGTTCCTCTAAAAATTAATGTTCCAGGCTCTCTGTAGGCACTCTGTTTGGGCCCAAAATTCAAACATAACAATTCAAGCAGGTGCATACACTTGATTAATAAGTTATGTATATCTTATTTAATGGTAGAGTCTACAGCCCTTTAAATCATACTATTATAAACCACACACAAGTGTACTATAAGTATCAAGTGCGAGTTCAGAATTCTGTCCAGGCCCAGAAGCTGATCCAGACGAGGGGTCCAGACCCCCCTTTTCCAGCTGCCGCAACCTTGTTTCAGACAATTTTTTGCGGCCTGGACCCCCTTTTTTTGCCAGGCATGGGGACCTTTTCTCAGGGTTTTCATCAGTCCTCCTGGGTTGGACCCCTCCTTTTCCTAAATCCTGGATCCACCCCGAGGCCCAAGATACAAGTCGATTTGTCACTAGCTTTTACTGTTTTTCATCACCAATTTACATGCGGTACAACACAGTCAATTCGTAAGAATTGTCACCAATGTTTTGTATGATTAATGTCAATCTATTACAATTAAAATAATCGACAATACCAATACTTAAAAAGCTTGATTGGTTGTTGATACGTTTCATTGAGGGCTCAAGATACACCATGCAAGGAGTGAATTATATGTAAATACAAACATTCAGGGTATTAAGGGCTGATTCCATTACCGCTCACCGTAAACAGTTCCTTCACAGCCTGTTTGCTTATGTCAATTTATTTAACACATGCAGGTGTTATTCAAGTAATAGTTAATTAAAATCCACAGTTGCTACACAAAGTCATTAAAAGAACTTTCTAAGATCTGAAGAGTGTAAACACTTTTTTTTCAGTAACTAAATTCCTGGCCCCATTTCTTTCTTCTATCAACCATTACCCTGTTCTTCTGTCATTCTCTAAGCATCTGACGGTCACTTCATCATAATTTTCCTTTGATGAAGAATCAACTGTGGTGATGAAACAATATCCCCCCCCCCAACACTTGTGAACAGCTGTTGGGTGTGATTTACAGAGGACAAATATATTGTAAATTTAGTATTCACATGTAATAGCTATCAACCCCCAACACTTGTGAACAGCTGTTGGGTGTGATTTACAGAGGACAAATATATTGTAAATTTAGTATTCACATGTAATAGCTATCAAAGACACCAATTTTTCTCATACCACATCAAATATATTGTCCGCTTTACTTTGTTGAGCTATCCTAAGCCGTAGACAGAACTCCAAACTCGCTCTATTATATGTAACTTTTGTAGTCTGTAGAGCTGGACAAGGGATCAGATGCCCCACCCATTTCTATCAGACACTTGTATAATATGACAGGTATATACATGGTGAAGTTAAATTTTAAAGTGTTATATTTCATTTGGTAGTGACACACTTGTTGAAAAGTGCATGTGGGTGTCGTGTGGTTCCTCGAGTGAGCTGTCTTCACAGTGGAAAGGATGATTCAACACTTTATGTAGCCATGACAACATGACATTCAGGCCTTCGGAAATAAACTGATAGGGCCTGGAGTCATGATGGCAGTCACAACAGAACGCCCATTCTAAGGGTCGGATCAAAATATTTACTGTCTGGTATTATTTGGCATCACAGGCATATAAAGTCGTATTATATGTGCTTAATATCGAAGAAGAACTGTTGTTACACAAAAATAATTACATTTATTACCTCCTTTCATCACTGTGGCACCGATTCACGTGAAGCGGTACTTCTCATTCAAAACTAAATGTGTCATGGCGCGGTCGTGTATGTAAACTTGGAAGTCGGAAGCCGGAAACCAAGGAATTGTCTTATAAATAAAGCAGTTTAAAGCATGTACAAAATGCTAACGCTTCAAAACCGTTTTGTTTTTCCCCGATAGAATAAGATCTTCATTATCATTCTGTGAAGAATAATAGTGATCCATTCTTTAATCTGAAAGTTATGGATGATTTTGTGCTCGGAAGCCATCTCGGAAGTCAGTCAGAAGTGCTGGGATGTGATCCAATGTGTATAACTCGGAAGTCAAGGAGACGCACTGGTTAACTTGTGGTTAGTTAGAGCCACAGCCCAAATGCAGTTACATTATAATTATAGTTGCATGCATATATTAAAATTGTTTATGCATGATTCTGCTTTTAATTAGTGTATAATACAATATACATGATACATACGTAATTGAAAAACTATAAATTTTTTTATTTGTAAATTTAATATATATATATATATACATATGTGTGGGTGTATTTTCACGTAATATATTTCGCCCCATCTAGAGCTATGTTTTTGTTAAAGATATTAATAATTACATGGGGAATGTATGGGAAGGGATTAATTTTTAAAATATGCAATGTAAAGAGGACATTTTGAGGCACCTTAAACAAATGATTATGAGGATTTTCTGTTTTCCGCAACTATTCTCCTACATGTTTTTGAACAATATATTCAAACTTGAGGTTGTTGGGCTTTAATATTTATATTTCTATAAAATTACGGTATAAACTGTAAAGTCCAAATATTCAAAAGTTCGTAACATGTTTAATGTCAATGATGAAATGCGCGTCTATACATTTATAACTTGCAAAATGTCACTATTTAAAGGTAGTACTCATTGTAAAATAATTGATATGTTTAAGTCTTATGACAATCTTTGCATTTTACCGACTTTTGTGATCTGTGAGCGCCCAGGCTCACAGTGCGTGAGTCTGAGTATCAGCCGAGGAGGCGTGAGATTTTTAACGGTCGATCCCACCCCGAGCTGAGCTCTGTGGGGAGACCGTGCATGACTCGCACGGTAATGCGATGGGGGGGGGGGGCTTCCTCAATATACTAGTATATATTTGGATGCTCTCATAGTGGAGTAAATCACCAACTTATGAATTGGAAAGTAAAAAAATATAATAATGAAATTGCTGGGGAATAAAAAAGTAATCTGAAAAAGAAATGAAAATTGATTACGAATTTATTGGAAAAGAACTCGATAAAATGAGAGATATTACGTCTGAATGGGCTTGCGCCCTCTATGGATGCACCACTGAATAATAAATATGGTATAATAAACCCTAATACGGCATTAAAAATAGTTATAAATTACGATGTCATTCAAAATAAAAACAGTAATATATTTCCCATACGTTGAACAAATATGAAAATTCAATATATTTTGATCTTTATAAAATTCCATGCATCTGAATATTCCGTGTTTACTCACTATTTTTATTTGATCCTTATATTTTTATCCTCAGAAAACAAAATTGACCGGACTATAGTCGGAATTCTCGATACAGTATATAGTACCGTGCGCTTTCGGACATCCTTCTCTCTGAACTTAATAGTTGCTGGTATCAGGTTCTATAATTAAACAGAATGTTTTATATCTATAACATTTGCTCTGTAACAATTCATTTTTAAACATTTACTGAACTTTTTCCCCCAACATACGGTAAAAGCGTAAAATATTGATGAGTTAATATAATCTTGTTTTACAAAATGAAATAAAATATCAATATAATATATTATAAAAAACAGCATCATGAATGTTAAAAAACAGATTGAGTTTATGAAAAATATGTCATATTGAAATAATTGAAAATGCTTGACACGTTTGCTGACGATATGATGACCAGTGCATTAGCCATTACTGGCTTCCGAGTTTTACACATCTGGACCATAACCGGGCATTTCCGAGAAAAAAATAGTCCATAACTTGGGATGGATAACTTTGATTTTTGCATTATGATAGAAAAAAACCTTATTCTATCAATAAAAATAAAATGGTACTTTCCATTGATGTAGTAGCATTTTAATTATGCTTCGATCATTGCTTTATTTTAAAAAAATCCTTGCTTCCGACTTCGGACTTCCGAGTTTTACACATAGCCGTTTGGGAATCCCCTACCGGAAGTTATGGTTCTCCCGCTAACAGACGTGGAGACGAGTTTTTCGAGTAAAACCAGCCTCGGTATTAAAAACTGCTGCACGAATACACGTAAGTCAACCGTTGATGTAATAATTATTATTTTCTCCAACAGAATAACGTCACTTTTTGTCTTAACTCAGGAAAATGACAGCTCGAGAAGTAGATGAAGATGAAAAAGTAGTGTCAGAAATGGCGTGCACATCTGCACATACTAGAATTGATGCGAACCCAATAGCTTGTACTGTCACCCCATCGTCTTCCGTATATCTAAAATCGACGTTTGGGGTGACAGGCTGTCGCTACACTTTATGGGGACACATATGTACTTACTCAAATCCAAAGAATAGTCCCGATGTCACCACTATTAATACACATGTGAAGTAGAAAATGCCGGTCTGTTCCGCCATCATTACGTGACCATTGCAGCAGAATTTATTTCTGCCGGGAAACACTTGCCACTTTCGTACCATTGTTGGCATTTTGTCCGGAGTGGCCTCCGCTATTTTGGTTGGCGAGTCTGTCGACACAGGTGTGTATGGTGTACGGTTGCCAACCATTAGAACTCGAGGCAGAGACCAGCTTTATCCTCGATTGGGGTCAATGATCAGGTACACATATCGGCTGTCATCTACATATCCTTAGAACTCGGTGTAGGTTCATGTGCCTTCCAAACTAACAAATCCGCGTCGCTATTTGAACGAAAAACACTCCCGTGTTGTGACTGCCATCCAGAGTTGACAGGTCCGCTCATGTTGCGCATGCGTCACTGTGTATGACATAATCTCAATCCTTGACATGGCAACTGTTCATATATAACAGCAGAAATTCCTCACCATTGCACAATTTTATTATAATTTATCATCTGATTCAAATAGAGAGAGTTAATGAGTCATCAGTAACTTTAATTATGATCCATGATGTTGATCAAAGGTCAAGGTCGTTTCTCGGTACGCAGGCTACGCCCCCACACGCGTTGTTACACTACTAATTTAGTAATTAGTACTAGTTGCACCAATGTTATGAATAAACCTGTCAAGACTTGCTGCACTCGTGGACAGTGACGAGTGCGGAGTGGAGGATGGAGTAGTCAATCTCTGGACCCTAGTGGCTGAGTATTGTCCTATTCTAGACCTAAAGGACGGACACGTTGGCCTACGTGTCCGCCCATCAGTTCTAGCATAGCCACAGGACACACTTGAGTCCATAGGTAGACTAGGGATGGGGGTTCTTGATAAATTATCCAGAGGCTTTTATATATGTCATTTGCCTTGCGTATCCTTATAGATTATTATACAGTCGATTAAAGGGGCCCAATCACCTATAAAGCATGTTGAATTAACATGAAAAATAGATTCTTCCCTTTAATATTACTTTATTACAGATATTTTCCATTCTATTAATGATGGACTATCAAAAGAACTCACAGTTCAGATTCAAAAGTGAAGCACCTAGAAAGGCATATAGAATTGCTGGAAGAGTGTGTTAAAAAAACTGAAATTAAAAAATGAACAACTGAGAATTAAGATAATCTTTTACAATCCAAAAAGTGCAAATCTATCCATAAAGCGTACAACCTGACCATAGCTTAACTGAAAGAGGCATGACCAGAAAGTAAGTGAAAAAATTAGACTCACCTGAAACAAAAATTGCAATAAAGTTATAAAGAGATGCGACAAGTAAGGAGGTTACATGTTAGTGGAAATTGTGATTTAAAGAAACATAAAAAAAGAGTCGGCAGAAGCCAGAATAACAGAACTGGTGATACAAACAAAGATCTAACTGGTAAAGGAGCTGCATGCAAGAATAAAACACTCAAAGAACAGGCAGCTACTTTTGCTGCAACAGAAAAGGATAATGTCACAATGTTTCAAAATCGGCCAAGTTCGGCGGATTTCACGATGAACAACAAGATGTTTTCACACAATATCCACGAAGCACTTACAAGAAGTGGGCGTCTCCCTAAGAAATATGTCTAAAGCGACAGACATAGTTGTTAAATGTGTAACTGGATATGAATGATAAACTGCCAAGTTATGCAACAAAGAACCAGTTTTGCCGTGAAATGAAAGTTTTGTCCAGGTAACAGGTAAAAGAGGGACTGCTTGGTAGGTCTAACACTAGTCAAGTATGATGGCCCTATACAAAACCGTTAGGCCACTTGGTAGAGACGTACTTGGTGTTCGCGGACAGGTTAGTGGGAGAGACACTATGTTAGTACAATAACTGACAGCATAAAAAAAGTTGAGGGTACACCTACACCCGCTGATCAAGGTCATATTGATGTTTTGAAAAAGTTGTCAAACACGCTAATTGATCGATGTTCCGCAAATCACATGCATTTGATACAAAATTAGAAAGTATTAAAAGGTGTAAATTGAATAACTTTAAGTGTGTTATGCATCCCCTAGATTCTGTAGCTAAGGCATGTGATAAAGTTGTAATAGAGTTTGAAACTTAGGAACTTAATAGAAAAAAATAAACACACAGGAACCTTTCCTTCGCGGGCCCCGGTGAAAGACTTACACGGGTATTGGTTAGATTAACCGCTAAATTGTTTTACAGCACAAAGTATTCATGTAAGGCTGACGTGACCCAATATCTCACCATGAAAGGTAGAATACCAAAAGAAAAAAGACCATCTATATACTATCGGTTTGTCAGTAACAGATTTCACATTTATTTCTTAAGCAGTGGTTTTCTTTTTCACTTATCAAGCTGCATATAAGAGTTGTTAACTTCAACATTCATGCCCAAATATGCAGTGCATACTTCCGTGCTGAATGCCCTAAGATTGCCAGAAGTGATAATCACCCTAAGAGCGCTGGGACTTTTCGGCAAAAAGGTGAGCGGCCTATGGATGAGGCTCGTTGCTAAAACAACTAATATCTTGGAGATGAACAGTAAGTTTCAATGTGCATGCAGTGGACTGACTTGGGTGCCTGTCAAGTGATTCCTGCCCACTGCTGTCCAATACAGAAAGTGTGTTTGCTGGTGTGCCAGTAATGGAGGATGATATCTGGATTTCATTGACTGAGCCATCCGAGAGTGATGATAAAACAGCTAGTGACCCTGATACAACAGTTCTGTAAATCAGAAGGGGAAGTGATGCGCAGGCAGTAGCTTGATCAGTTGCAAGGTGGCCAGTTTTGGGATTCTGTACATGACTTAGTGAATGTGGCTAAGACATGCAGCCTAACGATCATAAGTTGAGAACGGAATTTCGCAGTATGTGATTCCCTGAAAGCTCGGGCTCGACATGCAACTCTGTCGCAAATAGAGTCAAAAGCCATATTCAAATTAGTAAACCAGGCAGGGGCAAGACGACAGATGGAAGCGTGAACGTACACAACTCGCCATCAAACAGGCTCGTGTCGTCGCCGCTGATGAGAAGGCATATGCCACGGATGTCAAGAAGAAAAAATTGATCAGCGACTGCTAGAAAATAGAAAACTATCACTGGCTAAGGAGGACTAGGATAGAGCTACATATAAACAGTGGCTAGAATGTATGTTCAAGAATGGTGGTTTATAGGAAACTGAAGGTGATATTGAAAAGAACACAAGCAAACTGTCAAAAACAAAAATCATTAAATGATGTGAAGGCACAGTTGAATATTAAAGTAAAAATCATTCAAATGCACCGTGATGAGAAGATCCGTATTTCCAAGTGCAGTACGTATACATTTCTGAACTGATGGCCAGTTTGGTCAGAATGACAGCAGAAAACATTCCAGAGGCAGTGACAGATCTGTATGAAATTATGACATGCCCAGAAAGTTTAATTGGTTGCAGTTTTTCTCAAGCCTGGGGGCAGGAGTGTGAAAAGACCTATTGGGATGGAAAGATCGGTGACTTGGTAAAAAATAAACACAATGATCTTGAATGTAAAATGGAATTTATGTATGACACACCTAGACCTGCGCAGGTCCCTATAATTTTGTCTGTTTCTGACATAAATATACCCCAAGTAAAAGCAACCATTATTCTGATACTCTGTTGACCCTATGTCCAGCTGCCCTGTTGTTGCCATGACCAGTTCCAGTAATTTGCAATTATCACTACAGGTGGCGTCTGTCTGCTCAATTATAGGAGGATTCTCATGTAGTCCTTACCCCTTAGTTACAGTGGGGCCCCATGGAGAAAGAAAGTAAACTATTTGCACCCCACAGAAGGAGCCTATACATGAATTATAAAATGGTCACTGAACATTTATAAACGTGATTAAAATAATGAAAAAAAAATTCCTCGACCTTTTGCAGGTCTATAGCAAACCATGCTATATGACAATCCCTGAGGTCCTGGCTGACATTATCATAGGGGATATAGATGTTTATCAGTAACCTATACTTGTGATATGATTTCCTTTTGTTAATTTTTTTTTGCTTTTAAATATGTGATCATAAATGTTTTATGACATGACATGCAGGTGTTCTGGTTGACATTATCTATTGACATTGAATTAGATATTTACAATGGCTGACTTGTGATATAAATGATTTTTTATGGTATTATTAGGTGTTTTTAAATCAGTGATTATGAAAGTATTATTACATATAGAACATCTGTGATGGTCTTGATATTAACATAGAACCAGTTACTTGCATAGAATATGTGGAATATATGATTGTAAATTCTACTTTATATATTTCGAAATGAATTAAAAAATTACGACTGTGATGAATTTCTAAAATTCATGATTATTTTTAAGGAAAACACAGTAATATACATCATAAGATTTGAAACGCAGTGACAAATATATTGTGATGAGTTATATATAAATGAATTTATTAAACATAACAATAAAACATATGGATTTTCCTCCTTTTTAAAATTTGAGTGCATGATGGTAATATGAGAACATGAGTGAATATGTGTATCTGTTTTAAATATAATTATATAAAAATCAGCAAACAATTTAATTCACATATAAAATTTATAATGATAATCATAAGATATCTTGTGTATTACTATAGCTGAACCATGCAGGAGATGACATACACACCTTACTAATTAGGGAGAATGCCATGCTCCATTATTGACCTGGCAATCAGCCAAGCCTGCTGCAGGTGTGCCTAATGATCACAGGTTTTCCTGGAATGCTGGGTCAGAACTGGCTGATATCCTACAAAGCAAAATTAATAATAACTTCGCATAGAAGGTTCATATAAAAATAAATCAAACACTGATAGAGTCCTGAAATAAAATGCTTTACATTGATATATATTTTTGGTATTGTATTTCAAAATTAATTTTTAACTGATATACTTACCTTTAAAAATTAATTCGTACCTCCCAAAATATTGCCCTGAAACCGTTTTCTTATTCCCGTAAACGAGTGTTAATAACTGTGGACCGGGCGCGATGAAAGGTGTCAACATAAACACACCGCGTGCATCGCCCTGCCACAAAACGTCAATCAGAAGATACCCTGACTGACTTAACCCATAAAAATGTAATACATGTTCCCGATGGCTGAAACACCGCCTGTTAAGGCTCACAATCGGACCTCTGGTCACGCGGCCTTGTTATGCTAAACAGACACTCGTTGACTGTGTTTACCAACAAGCAGACCCATAACAAGGTGTAAACCAGCCGTATACGAGGTAATGAGACTGTGTGTTGGGGTGTTTTTTTTTTTTTTTTTAAATATTACTCCTGATTATGTCCCTTTTACAATCTAAATTCAGTTGTGTTTTTACCAATTTAGCCTTGAATTGAATTTTCTTCAGTTCAGATGTGACTATATATAGAAATTTATATTCATTTCAATAGTTATTGTGGTTCTCACTTTGATGTTTCTTATTGAAAATTTCTCTTAATACATTAATGAAAGCGGCAGTTGGATTATAGAGCTTTGATAAAAAAAGTTTCTATACCCATTGCAACCAGAGTTTGTCATGTTGAGTTTTGTTGAGTTTAAACCTGTCCACAAGTGTACAGAACACAAGATACAGTGAAGAGTGAATCAAAATGACAACCTGAATGTTACACTGAATTCCCCCCCTAGAATTTTGGATAAAAAACAAAATGTTTGGATGAAGTGTAGATTATTTGCTTGTTCATAATGACGAATAAACGACTTAAGAGTTTAACTGTAGAGAAACTGAAAAATGTCTTTTTTGTTGTAATAAACAAAAAAGGAGCTTAATCTACAAGGCTGAATCATTCTAAATACACTTTGCACTTTGTCAAGTTTGTTCAATCTTGTTTCAGAATCAATGGTTATTTTAATATAATTACGGGCCTGAAATTCGCCCATTTCATCACAGCTTTTCAAATTGTCTATAATCCCCCCTCACCAACTTCCGTTCGGGTCTTCCAATCTGGGACAGAGCAAACTACCCTCCACCCCTACTCTCACGGCCCCACCCAACCCTCCGGAGTCCGGACATTTGGAAACTTCCAGCGGACTGGCCCTGGTAAGCCCAGTGCATGGTATAGGCCTATCTTACATGATATATGTCTTCTTGCATTATAAATTTCTACAATATATCTCGATCGCGGCTATGTACGTAAGCCTAGAACCAATTTTGACATGATAATTCTGAAAATGAACTGTCAGTCAGGCGGGTATTTTACAGTTTAGATTATTTTAGCCTATTAAGTTGTTTATTTTAATGTAATTATAGGATGCTAGTGACCCCGACTGTAAATCTCCTAATATTTATACAGTATTCAATAGAGCCCTGTTATTCTAGATCTATGAGATCAACCTACACGAATAGTTATACACAGCAATTGCTCAAACGCTTTATGATATATTTTGAATATTGCGCGTGAAAGGAATGCCAAAGAGTTGGCTGGCAACTATGTTTGATCTCTGATTTGTATGGAATAGATTGTGTACAATTCAGTACAAATCTTCGGTAGAAAAGTTCACGGCACGTGCTCAGCCGTGAAATGTTTTCATTTCTGATGCATGCGGATTGGGTGCGGGATAAAACAGTTTATTATCTAAGTTGCGGGACATGTTATATGTCTTTTTCGGTTGCACGCGGGGCAGGCTGCGGACTGGAGATTTTGGCTTCGGGAAGCTGCAGGTTCTCTTTCGACTCACACTTGAGCGGAGGACGTGTAGTTATTATATATGTGTGTGTATGTATGTTGCCGACATTCATGCACACATAAACACACACACGTGTGTTTGTTTAATTTTAACTGCGAGAACTTGATATTGATGCACACCAAACGTACAAGCCCTTTTTATTTCAAAGGACTTGGACGTTGGTCCTCGCAACGTGTCATTTCTTTCTTAAATTGCGCACATATTAATGAACTTTATTATTTTTGCTACGAAAGGTTCTCATAAATCCCTTAAATGGGTATATGACCTAGTTTCTAAAACAGGCTGTTAGTAAACACGGAACATGCGCCCTTGTTGACAAACAGAAAAATCATGAAACTAAAGGTTGTTGGTTGCATATGTGAGAAAGTTCACCAGTTGCAAAACACCATTTGCAAAACTCTTGTTCGTGTGACTTACCACCAGATTTCCTTGTTGAATTTGTTTTGAAAATGTTGGCAGCCCCCACATGTTATAAACACTTGGATAAAACGAGCAGCCCTTCATGCGTGGCTGTTATTTCCTTCATTTAGGACCAGATTTTAAACTGGAATGGCGTCAAACAAACTTTAGTGTTGAGACTTCCTGAAATGGTTCCACTGATTTGTATACGGGCCTGATTCGTATACTAAAGTTCATAGGGACCCACATAGGGAAACTTTTTTTAAATTCTTACGTATCAACGTACATCAACGTTATAGATGGAAAGAAAATTATTTGGAATCATAGTTTATCATTTGTGTGATGTCTCGTCCTTGCATCACTGTTTAGGGAAAAAAGGTCTAAAATCGTGTTTCAAGGTTTTTAAAGTTTTTTTTTTTTTGCATATACGATAAAACAATATCGTTTACAGGTACTTTCTAAAAATGAACAGAGATAGTCTTAAGAGAATGTGTTGGTCATTAAAATGATGTCCATGGTAGCCATGCAATGTCCGGGGACACTTTGGCTCATTAATTTAATTCTAGTTTATCTTGTGATGCCAAGTACATAGATATCTCTTAATGAAAGGCACTAGATCATTGATAATTAGAAAAGGTCACTGACATAGTCAGTTAAAAAAGTTCATTGTCAGAAGCCAATACAGGAGCCCTGTCAGGTCGTTATAGTGTTTATGTTTGCTACTAAAACCTGATTTAAAGCAACTATATATACTGCGTGCCGGCTTTATTACTAATATGATGGAGTGAGTCGGTCAAAGAGCCGTTAATTAGTTGCAAAATTATTATTAACCAAACAAGAGTTTCTCTTCTTGTGCTTTAGTTTTAACCCTCACGTTTTATCATTAACAGAATCTTGGCTTGACAACCGTGTTTTTGATTCAGAGATACAGATTGATGATTATATTACTTTTAGGTCTAACAGATGTCGGCATGCCGGACGTGTTATCACGTTTGTCGTCTACTAAACGGGAGTTGGTCACATTTAACTCGGGTATTTTTAATGTGTTTGGGTTAAAATCATTTTTGGAAAAGAAACCTGTTTTAATCGGCTCCATATATAGGCCGCCTATAATTCTAATTCTATAGTTACACCGATGAATTACTCAATTCACTTTCTCCTGCCCTCAACTCACGCAAACATGTTTTATTCGGCCATTTTAATGTAGACTGCCTTAACTTAAATTGCTAGTAAATTAGACCTTCTCGAAAACATTTTCGACCTTAAACAACTGATTATAGAACCTACTCGTATTACTCAGCCTACTTCAACAATAAATCAACTGGATATTTTCCTCGCATCCAAGGAAGCATTCAAATATTAAAGAGCCATCCTTTATGCATTTGTAATCATTTTCTTGTGACTACCACGCACTAGAGCAATAAAGTCCAGATGTTACCATGCCTTCCTAACTTCAACTTAATAAAAATTCAACGATGAATTATCCACATCTATTTTTTTTAAGAATTTTGCTAATTTTTTTTATAAACTTAAAATGTAGTGCTTTGATTTTTTTAGAATCTGAAATACAACGCGCCTTTTCTTCGACGCCGCATTAAATGTCACAAAATTAAATGGTTCACAAACTTTCGTTCATATGACATTAGTACGGACGCTGACGCTGGTTAATTTTGCATAACAACACTCATAAGACTTGTTATCCTGATGTCTGAATAATGAATAAATAAAGCTAGATGTTGGAAGATCAGCTTCACGCACGATATGATAATTGTCTTAACTTAATCTAATGAGAATTGTTTCTCCAGCACAGACATATAGGAACCATTGTTACCACTAAAAATAGAAAATGACGGCTAAGAAAGCCCAGACGGTCGAATTGTTTAAATTTCCGGCGATAACTTTGTTTTCTGTGATTGTCTTTCAACTCGGCGATTAATACAGAAAAGTGTTTCTATTTTGAAAAATTTCGTAATAATAAAGCAGACAAAATAATATAACCAATAAATATATATATATATATATATTTGTGTGTGTGTGTTGGTGTGTGGGTGTGTGTTAAACAGTTGAGAAATAAGGAAATACAGAGGAATAGCGTTTAGTGGTTATGTAGATATTACAATTAAGAAAACGAAAAAATACAAAAGGTTTATGTAAATAGACTAAAATTATAAAATACAAACTCTTTATCAGTGTACAGAATATGATGAAGACTGGGGAAAAAATGACAACTAAATATGAATGGGCATATACTGAGATACAGCTACAAAATGAAGGACAGCTGACATGGCTAGATAAATTGCACAAATTTATGTTGAGAGCACCATACATAAAAATGAAAATCAATTTCTAGATAAAGTATATCAGTTTCATAACTATTGTTCCAAAATTGAGACCTATAGAGCGTATTTAAGTGAAATGACACAAAATCTTGTTTGCGAGAAATGCGAGATTTCGAGAGACTTGAAAATATATCACATAAAGCTGATAAATTGCTTCTTGCTGCAAATGACAAATTCAGAAAAAAAAGTTGAAAGAAAAAGAAAAAATAGTTCAAAGATTTGTATCTATGGTATCCGCAAATTAAGGTAGATTTCAGTAAAACGGCCATGGAATGATAAATTTAATGAGTAACAGTGCATGTGGCTACATTTTTTTTAACAAATATATCATGTAAAAATCGTATTCAGGATTTTTCGTGACCTTGACCAAAACAATAGGCTCCGGGAATTATTGGATATTCACTGTCTTTATAAGTTCAGAGCGATTGTTGCAAAAGTGTGGCTTACAGAGTGAGAACATCCAAACAAACAGACATACGGGACTGACCAACATGCATGCCGAAATCTTTGATTTCGGCAAGACACAAAGAAACAGACATACGGAACTGGCCTATATGCTTGCCGAAATCGAAGATTTCCGGGAAACATCAGTACAGCTTACAGAACACTTGCATTTAATAATACACACCAGAAACGCAGTCTTGACAACTGCATGGGTTGCTGAATGCTATTATCAAACCTTAAAATGTGTAATTAGGTATACTTGTCTTGAATTCTAATACTGTTTTACATTTCAATATATTTTTAAAAAATGTAATAAATAAATATGAATTACTAAACTAATTCAAACATAGAGGCTTTCCCAAACCTGTATTATAGATGGCAACTAAGTCCCCTGCTCAGCTGATAAATGTGCAGGGCTTCCTTGAAATGTATATTATTATATAGGCATTTCATGATATTACTGACTTCACAGATTGACTGTTACATATACAAAGGATCTGATAATAAGGATGATCCTAAAAATTACCGACCATTTCGGTTATATAGGTCATGTGCCCAAAATACTAATACTAGAACCATTCGTTATTTCAGGCTTCATCACATTTTGTAAAAATAATTATATATTTTTATATAAACAGTCTGCATATCTTCCTAATCCCTCTGCTTCATGTGGCTTGCAGAGAATATTATTATTGCTGATTTTTAGCTCAGCTGACTATAAGTCATCTGAGCTATAGTCGTGGTCCTTTGTCCTCCGTCCGTCCGTTAACAGGGCACGTTTTGAAACCGTTGGACCTATGAATCCAAAATTTTGCATACAGTTAGATGTCCCCAAAATCTCCTACCATACCGAAAATTGGGTGACTAGGACTTCGTTCCTTCGAAATATTAAGGAAAACCCTCTGTTTTCCATAAAAAAAGCCGTTGTTACACTTTAAGGCTGAGTAATATCGAAACCACTGGTCTGTCTTTGATTATATTTAGTATTCATATTCTTCCATACATTTTCTATTAACATACCAACAATTAGGTCAGTTTTGAATATCGTTTTGAAGTTATAGGTCAAAATATAATGCAATTAAAAAAAAGAAAATATATTCACTCACTTAAAATGAGAATTGCTGAAGCTGAAGACTTTTTTTCATGGATATAACTTTATATATATAGAGTCTATTGTAAACCCAAAATAAGATCTGAATTTTGCAAATTTTTTAAAGTTATTTGCATAAATAAAAAATTAAAACCTTAAATTTTGACCAACTTTGGCTACGGCACGTTTTTCCCCTGTAAGCACTGTTGATTTAATTTTCACAGCATATATACATAAGGATTTAACCTTTTAAAATCTGAAATTTCAAAGGAATTAATTGAAAAGAGAAGCCTTTATTTAAGTTTCCATACACCATGACAAGTGTTGTTTACATCCGGCAAACGTAGTAGTACAGCCTTCACTTGTATCATGTAACCCTCTCCAGGCAGCTTGCCTTGGCTCACCTTGGCCGCTACTAGCAGGCTACTTCTCTGCCCTGCACTCCCCCCCCCCCCCCCCAGCTGGTGCATAAACTAGATGAATGTAATAATTTTCTGTATTTGATTCATTCGTATTCTAGGCTATGCTACATTTTAGATTTTGTATTGTACCACCAGGGTTACAATGATTAAGGTGCACATTTAATTGTGTCCACAAAGTGGTGTACATGTATTGCTATATGAAAGTGCGTATGTTCAATAGATAAGTAATTCTTTACTTCAGAAGAGTAAAAACTTCACCAGGTGTGAAATTGACTATTAATTCCAGTAAAAAATTATAGCTTAGATAGTAACTAGCACAATGATGATGTTTGTCCCTCATTCAACTAACAGTGTGTATACTTTATTTGAAAAGATGGTTTTATTTTATCAGATTTACTGTATCTTTTATTTCGGTGAATAAAATTAAGCATGTACTGAAAGCTCCAATGTACAACACTTTTCAATAGTGATTCCATGAATAATCTTGAAGACGCCATGTTTTGGCATTATTTTCTTTTAAATTCATTTTAAACATTTGTGATTTAAAAATAATAAAATATATGTGTATGCATAATATGACCCGATATGAGCTACGTACACTCTAGAAAAAATTTTGATTGCAACTTAGAATTCTGATATTTAAACTTATATTTTCAGATTTTTTCAGATTTAAATAAATAAAAAAAGGAATCTGATAAAAACTGTTAATTGAAAAAGTGGATATGCTAAAAAAATAGGCTTAAATATAAACTTAAATGCATTATTCCCTTGAAAGTGAAATAAAGGTATTAGTCCATTCTGTCCACTTGCCTGCCCATCTGTAAATTTTTCATATGCATTACAGTATCTCAAAACGTTTACTGTTTTTCTTCATGACAGTTGTAACGGAACCTAATATAAACAGATCACGTATGCGTGATGAACACAAAATTTTGTAATGGAGATAAAAAAAAAATCAGATTCTGTAACACTAGGTAACGTGAAATGTCTAGGGGAATAAATAAAGAAGTCAGTGGTTTTTTGTTAACAAATAACTATAATTTATTCTTAAAACAACCCTAACATCACAATATACTAAATCAATACAATTATACAGTAAAACAGCGGTATAACAACAAATCAATACAATCACATAGTAAAATAAACAATGTGCACAGTACCAGGAAACCACCACCGTCACAACGATAAGTTCTTTAAATGTATACTCTCGTGAATGACAGTCCAGTGTAAAGCTCTTGTAACCATCTAGAAAGTAAACTGAAGTCCGAACAAACTCGTCATAAAATCCAGGAGAAAGTCCGAAGAAAATCTATAATTGCGGCACTCATCGGATAAGGTCCCACAAACCGACACACACGCTTCTGCGTCCGCTGGAATCTTCTCTGCTCTCTCCCTCGGCTCTAAAACACAGCCCCCTTATATAGCTTTTCAACTCAAGCCGAGAAGCTTCTATTTCTCGAACATTCGAAGAACCTAACACAATACACGGTAAACACGCGTTCAAGAATCATCTAGAAAACGTCGCTGTGTCTCTACACACCAGGGTCCACACGTGACCTCGGCCAGGCGAGAAAGCCCAAGGCTAGCATGACAACGAGAGTTCAACTAGTACGGATTAAACTAAGAATGTAACAAACGGCCCGGCGAGGGTGTCACACAATAAAAAGTGCACCTGTAACACAGTCTTGTCAGAGTATTAGTTTTGCAATCATATATTTAAAACTTTACTTTAACCAAGTAGGAGGGCCCCTTTCTCTTAGCTTCTCATATGCTTGTATATATGAAAAGCATTACAATAGAATATTTTGCATATTTTGCATTTGCAAAAATTTCAAACTTCAGCTGAGCGCCGTGACCCATGGGTCTCTTGTTTAATCACTCTCAATAACAATAATGTTATTGCTGTATGTTTTCTCGATGCTAAAAAGGTTTCGATAGCCTTGAGCATAATGGATCACTTAGTAAAATTAACAACTATATGGCATGAACGTTGCCCTGCAAATGTTTTCAAAAACTACCTGTCAAATCGAGAGAAAAAATTCAAATGGAGTTCTTTCTCAACAGCGGACCTTACACATAGGCAGCCAAAGGACAATGAACTCGGACCTATATGATTCCTTTTTTATTTATTATACATAAAAATTTTGCTTAGTGATATAAGGTCAATTATGATGATGATATTTCCTTTTTTTTTTTGTTCTGCGAATTCAGAGGGTTAAGCTATAGTATTAACACAAGTATAAAGCTCATCATTTGCACTTGAATGTTTTAGGGAGAATTTACTATGTAAACGTCCCCAAGAATCAGCAGTCACATTATTTGGCCCTAAGTCCAAAATGAATGGAAATCAAATGAATATTTTGATGAAGTCAGCTTGGCATCCGTAGATTACACAAAGCTTTCAGCCCTTATATCCTCGACTGGGATCTTACGATGAAATATACTTGTGTGCGATGAAATAGCATCAAAATTAAGTGTTCTTTTCAGGCTATAAGCAGAAATTTAGATACCTCCAGTGTAAACACCTTGTATGATGCTTTCATTCAGACTAACAATGATTATTTCATATCTGTTTAGATAATTCTCCAAAACATAATTATTGCAACTTCAAAAAAATTTCAAAATAAAGCTGCTCGAATCGTTATTTAAAACAAACATACATTTTGGTGGGATGAATGTTTAACAGAGATACTTTTTTTTCTTTGGTCGTTTTTCTGGTAAAGCACCAGAAGCGGATCCGGGGGGGGGGTCCAGGGGGTCCGGGACCCCCCCCCCCCTTTTTTTTTTTTCATCATAAACAACGTTTTTTTAGGGCTTCAGACAAAATTTTGCGGCCTGGACCCCCCTTTTCCAGACCTGGGGACCTTTTTTCAGAGTTTTCCTCCTGGGTTGGACCCCCCCCCCCCTTTTCCTAAATCCCGGATCCGCCCCTGAGCACACCTTGCTTCAATTTGTCATAAAAACCAAACAGAGGATCCTTCAAAACATGTTTTACATATATGCCCGTCCCAGCAACTGGAATTCATTTTCTATGAGCGTCAAATCGGCCTACATTATATCTATACCAGTTTAAATCATCACACAAGCAGTGCATTCCAAAGCATTTTTCACCATCTCTATTTCCTCTAAAATTGTACTTGATTACATATAATTCTATCACATTATCTGATATGATTAAATTATCGCAAAATCACAATCTTAGATATAATTTAGTTGATTATTAATGGAGCTTCTTATTCTGTATTATTCACTAAATATTCTGTGTTGTTGCGAATGCAGACCGTCACCAACACCCCCCCGAATGGATCCCCCTTTATTTGAAACCGGCATGACGTTTGTTAAAAAAAAAACGCAGTTGTCTGCTGTTGTTTGGCTGCCAATTAACGCTGGTTGTATAATATAATGTTTGATTACAATATACAAAGACGAGGAGACCTGACATGTTACATGAAAGTCACGTGTCTTGTAAACAACTATAAAAGAAAACTCAGTATCGCACCTCATCGAGGGCTGATTCACATCCTGGATGCAGGATCTGCCGCTGTATTCGAACTGGTATCCTCCTAGCGGATTTACATTATACCAAATAAAGACTTTTATCGCTAGGCGTCGGCAGACATGCCAAGAACACCTTGGATTCACTATGAGTGCCTGATTGGACTGGGTTTTCGTTCTTTCTTCAATTAACTATTCCTTTGTGTCACTCTGATATTCAGGACTCAGTTTTATAGTTTCCAGTGACTTTGGTTAGCCATTACTATGTGTTTATTCTATATTTTGGTTGTTATTGTATATATAATGTATATAATGCCATTTTTTTAAAGAGAACCACTAAATGCACCCATATCTTACGTTTTTTTTTAAACAAGGATCTGAACACTATAGTCCGTTCCAGTACCCCTGTCCACCTGTTTTTTCGCGATTATTTATTTGTGAACCAAAGAACGCCAAAACTTTTTGACCTTGGGGAAGAAAGAGGAAAAAGCGTAATTAACTATTATGGAAAAAATAGCCTACCTTATGTAATTTTCCTGTAAACAATTTAAAACCATTTTATGAGTAACTAGTCTATTCTTTAGCGACATCTTGCCACTAATCTGTTAAATGGGCATATCGGGGATAGTGATGACGTCATAATAGACGTGACGTACTAAAGAGGCGCCAACATTCACGGTACCAATAATCAAGAGCTGCCGACCACTGTTTACAGCGAGAATTGTATTCTTCGCGTGCACGCGCTTCACTGTTACGTCACATTACTTTATATCCTAATCCAAGGAGGATAAACAATGGCCGCATATTAGGGACGCCATGAACCACGGATATATATATGAGTCATGTCAGCCAGGCCGTAAAGTAAATGATATTTATATCTTAAGTAGGTAAGGTACCAAAAATTACGCTTTTGCCTCTTTATGCCAATGGTGCAAATTTTGTTTGCCATATTTGTCTTATGTAGAGACAATCGCGAAAAATCAGGTGGACAGGGGTACAGGAACGGACTATAGTGATACTATCAATGTGTCAGATTTGCCGTGTAAATGAGGATCGTAACAGCGTGTGTGTGTGTGTATCTTATGAATTGACTTATATATTATGCATTTCAATTCATGTATGTATTACATTTTATTTTTATATGTATGCATGTATTTTTTGTTTCCATATATATATATTCCTTTGTACTCAACTGAAAGCATCTTGACCAGGGCCCTATATTGAAAAGCAGCTCTTGCTGAATAGTTTATCCTGGTTAAATATGAATTATACATATATAAATAATTTGCCGCGAGGTGGCAGTATCTGTTGTAAGCGTTACGATACAGCGAGAGCAAGTTTGATAGCTCTGACAGGGGGAGCAATTCGTTTTTAACCACTGCACGACTAGGTCAGTCTACCAATAGAGTGAGTTAAGTACTCAAGAAACTTACCATTGATGTAACAAATTTTTATATCTGACTGTATACATGAATGTTTAGTTCATTTTGTTGTCGGTGTTGATTTTTTATTTATTTGGTTTTTTTTTTGTTTTTTTTTTTTTTTGCTTTGTTTCATTTTTTCTTCTTTTTTTAAGTTCGCTTTCCTCCATTAAGCCTCTGAATTAAGGCTGTATAAATTTTGCTTTGGACATGGTCCTCGATAATATATATTAACAAAGCGGTATAATGCATGGTAGGTGGCACAACCTACATACACATTTCGGCTGCAGACAACCATGCTATAATATGCAACACACCACACTCTATTTCCCCTTGCCACTCAATCCATGCCTCACTTCACCCGTTCCACTCTGATTTCGGCGGATACACGTACGTAGGCGCTTGTCGACTACCCGTATTCAAGTTATAACATGTTTTTGCATCCCAGTACAGAAGCAACAGAACTTCGTTTATAGACTCGTCTCTCTCTCTCTCTCTCTCTCTCTCTCTCTATATATATATATATATATATATATATATATATATATATATATATACATATACATATATATATATATATATGCGTGTGTTAAAATTTAACCATGTATCTGGCTTGCCATAAACATAGATGTTGGACCAAAAGTTGTCCATAGGATCTCAAAAACACGAAATACATAATTGTAAAGCAGGCTGCAAGGAATTTAGGGTCTTATAATACTGAATACTGACTACCGTGTCTATATAAATAGTCTTTACAGACGATACTTTAGTTCAAAACTTTAAAGGTCGGTTATATAGGAGAAGGGATTATATGAGACAAAAGATACCTTGGCCTCATATATGGCGTCGATATCTGTAGGGGGTTATGGATAAGAGGAGATTTGTTAGGAGAGGATACTTTTTAGCAAATGGAGATGCTTAAGGTACTCATCCCTCTGCTATTGTCCTAGAGAGGAAAAAAATGCATAAATTGGAAATAAATGTATCATTCAAGTCAATGCTTATTACAACTGGGGTTTTTAACTTATAATTATGATCACCAAATTTGTACGATTTTGTGGATTCGGCTCGGCGGAGGTTTATTGGATGTTGTAAAATAGGATTTTATACAGATGCAGATAGACTGATAGAGCCCTGTCGATATTCAGATTAATCAATGGGCCGGCCTGAGTATGAACATGTTCCTTTTTTTTCATAAATGATCCAGCTTAAGGATGCAAAGCTAGCAAAGTATGGTTATACCTTACGAATATATTACCTAAAGAACAAAAATGCGCATTGATATCCATAGATTGTACCTTCGCGTTCTTAAAATTTACAGTATTCTGTTGCATTATAGCTGGTAGGCCCTACAATTTTTTCAAAGGTCGTATCAATGAAAAGTGACGTATGTCAAAGCGTTGGCAGCAGGCTCTCCTTGCAGCGCCATCTTGTGGCAACTTGTTTCACATGGTGGTGAGCGATAATGGACAGTCCAGCGGACCAAGATGCTGCAAAAAGAACGAGTGAATATAAAAGGGGTCAGTTGGATTCATTCATCATTCATTTTTGTATCATGCTATGTATGATACGTATCAAAACACTGCTCATTTAGTAACTTCTTCCGATCTCCTTAAAAGCACAGTATATCTTCTTATGAACAGATTCGTTAAAGTTGCAGTGACCCTGAGGCCCTGTCAAGTTTATAAATAGCCCTTGTGCAGGACAGTTCTGAAAAGCGTGACCTTTGACCTCGCGAAGTCGGCAGTGATTGAAGTGTAGGCCTGGGTTAATTTTATTTACTTTTAGTCCATTACATCACCAATCAGACACCTTGTGTCAGTGTTAAAGGCTACTGATAATTCTATTTAGCGCTGTTTAGGTTAACAGTTTGTAGTCCTTTAATGATGATGAATGTAGGCCTATAACTATTAATTCTTTTTATTCACATTCATATAATAATTTTTCATATTGTTATAATGAAATCATGGTACATAGAAATTTTTAAATGATAAACTAGTTATAAAATTTCTCAATTAATATGTATGATAATACCAGGTACAATAATTCATATATACCATAGTTGAACAAATGAGCTTTCCAGGCACTAGATGTTTTTTTAACACCATCTGTGAAGTTTTTAATCCCTGAAGAACACATCCCCGCCTTTATATAGAGCCAAATCCTCCCATCTCACTGACTAATAATAACTGTACCTGTATAAAAATAAAACAATTTCTTAAAGTCCAGGAATATTGAATTACAGACCTTTTGGAATTCCAATATGGCTACCACAGCCGAATCACAGATTTTCTTTCCCAAAATCTAAACAACAACATACTTCAGCTTTCCCAAGTTCACAGTGATGTATAAAGAGTCTGTTCCAAAGGGGTACCTATATTTTGGTGGGGATGGGGTTATATTTTTAAAAATTAATTGATACCTATATTAAGAATTACCTGTCATCTAATAAATCAGGCACTACAGCAACTGTTTATGGGAAAACCAGCAAAATAACATGCAAAAGAGACCATTTTTTATTTAAGAAAAGAGTTCTCATTGGTTATAACATACTGACTGAAGTGACAGGGACAAGGACATCTTGGCAGAGTTTGATTGGATGATCATCGTACTTAATATTATGTAAATAATAAATAATTTATTTAATATGTACTGTTACAGGTGCTTTTTTATTATGTGACACAGGCGTAACTCCTGTTGTGGCACTCATGTCTGGCAGCGTATTACATTCTATGTTTAATCAGTGCTGGTTGGACTTTCGTTGTCATGTGAGCCTTGGACTTTCACGCCTGGTCGACAGTGGTCGTGGGTCACATGATGAACCTGGTGTGTAGAGATAAATGGCGATGTTTTCTAGAGAATTCCTGAAATTTATGTGGGTTTACTGTTGAGTAGGATCTTATAGTAGGTACCCCAAGGCATTTTGTGTTTTTTATAATAATCTCTCATACAACAGTTAATCAGAAAGTCCAAGAAAATAGAAAGAAAATGATACCTCATTTATTAAGATACCTTTATTGGTTCAAAAATTACAGTATTTTGAATTCTTCAAGATCATACCGTTTTTTGCCCCTTTTTACGCTAAAATAGCCCAAAATGCCAAAATAGCATTTTCAAACATCAACTAATTAATTAATTACATTTTCCCATGTACTTTTGTGTATAGTTTAGCTCCAATTTTTTTGAAGTTGTTATCTGCACAATAAATTAAAAATTTTCACTCATTAAAATTGAAAAAAATGAATTTTTCCACTTGTCAAAATGGCTGAGTCGGCGAATCAGTTGACTTCTGAAAGTAAATCAGCCATAACTTTCTTAATATTGGTGCCATTTACATCAGGTTTGAACTGCAATACTGCTTAAAATATTCTCTTTCTGTATACAGAAGTTCTACTGTAAAGAAAATTAAAGAAAATTATGTAATATGATAAAATCTGAAAAAAATATTGATGAATTATCAAGTAAACATCTAACTATGTTTGACGCCATCATTCAGTAGTTACTGCTCTCAAATCCACAGGGCAAGTCCTTTAGCTTCCAGATGAATGGGTCCATGTATATTTTGATGTATTGCAATGATAACTGATATTACTAATGGATTTGTATCAAAGGAATGAAAAATTAAATATTTTAAAAAGGCAATTTCAACTTCCGCTTAGCTATGAATATGTCCAGCTATAAAAACTACTAGTGTATCATTATTATATTATGTCTTTCTTTAGAAATACCTGTCACAATAACTTTTGTGCAGTGCTTTCACTGCAGGCAGTTTTTCTACAGTCCATGTTCTGCCATTATTCTGTGTGCTCATATTTACTTTACATAAAACAAATTCTGCTTGAACATCCTCCAGAATGTCACTTGATGGCCATCGGTACCTGTCCATGTAGCCCCTCACAAGGAACTGAACAGTTGCCAATTTTTCAGTCTGAAGGCAGAGAACCATTCCTATATGATAGTCCTCTTCATATGCCACTGCAATGTATTCACCTTGAGTACTGAATTGATAACTTCCAAAACTGTCCACTAAAGGTAAATCCTCAGACTCGGATTCTGAATCACTGTTTCCTGATCCAGAAATGTCACTACTCTGAGGTTCAATGTGGTCATATTTAGGTTCTGAATAAAGCTGTGGATCTGAAGTGTCCTCAGTTTGGCCCAGAAAGAGCTTTAAGTTCTTCTTCAGTTCATCCGCAGATTTGTTGGTAACCAACAAAAGTTTGCTTTTTTGGCCCATTATAATCTTTAGATACTGCATTTCAGTTAGGAGAACTTTTGTTTGAGCAGTTTTCTTCAAGGAGCTGGTTACCCTATCTACATCAGCAGGTGACTGGCATGGTCCTCCATTCTTTTGAACATTCAAGATTTATTCCTTCCTGAAAGTTTCCCATGCTGCCTTTTGTTCTTCCTTTTTCCTTCGATTTTCTACGAGTTTTTCTTTTCTTTTTTGTTTGATGGTGTTTTCGTTTTCCCTGTGATTGCTTCTCAAAATCTGACTTTTTTCATGGGCTAGCTGCATTAATTCTTTTTGATCATTAGCAGATTTATTAGCAAGCCACACAGACAAGGTTTTGTTTTGCTTCACCATATGGATGCCTGAGTGATAATGCATTGAAGCCATTCTCCTTTTAAACTGGCTAAAATCTAGGTGTCCAAAAGCATTTTCCCCCAGCAGGTTTGTCAACTTGCAGTGTTTCAGCTTGGACCTGCGTTCCACACTAGGCTCTTCTCCGAATTGTCCACCAGGTAGAAAATCTGCAAGTTGACGTTCAATAACATTTAAGAAGCCACGAATTAAATCCCTCAAGGCATCCACTGTAACCTGATTTTCTTGGAAGCTTTGTGGGTACAGGGAATCGTACACAACATCCTTACAGAGCTCAAATTCAGGGAAAACTCCTTGTGAATTTGCATCTAAAAGAAGAGTGGCATCTTGTTCCCACAAAAGGAGTTCACTGTGCATTTTCTGGATATATTTGTACAAGTCCACATATTCCAAACCAGCTTCAAGCATTGACCAGTATGGTCCAGTGACCTTGTAATACAAAATGTCTACAGCTCTCACAAAAGCCTGCAACTGCAAACACTCACAATCAAGTTTCACACTTTCCAACTTGAGATTCAAGTCATTCTTGTAAGAGGTGAGAAATTCCTTGATATCTTCTTGATGTGAGAAGAGGGCAGCAGCTCCATAGAAAAAATTGTTGAAGCGGTTCATTCTGAAACTGCTCACTCTGGACTTCACCTTGCAGATACCTGTACAAAAGGCTAGCCAATCACTCCTGCAACCACTTTTTTCATCCCCTCTGGGACCAAAGCAGTCACTAGCTGTACGAATGTAGCGACCTGTGCCTGATTCTCCACCACCACCAAAATGAGAAAATTTTTGGCTATTGTTTCTCCCTAACCTTTTGCCTAAACTTTCCTCCAAGTCATGCTCAAGTTTTTTCAGTCTTTTTTCACACTCTGACGACAACCCTAACAGAAAATGTGCATTGCAAAAAAACATTTCTGTTTCTCCTTCAATGTCTGGAACTTCAGCTTTTCTGACTTCAGAGAACTTTTTGTTGAAGCACTTATTTACACTGGCACGGTCAGACATGGTAGCACACATTTTAGTCAGTAGATCTTTAACAACTTTGTCATGCTGTTCACCTTCATAAATGTCCGCCAACTCACTGAGCATTGCCATGGCATTATCAACAAGAGTGGTACTGTCTTCTTCTGCCATATGGGTAAAACCAAGGGACATGTGTTTTCCTGTAGACAGTGTAACTTGCTGTCCCAAAATTTTTTTGTTATCACGAGTGGTTCCATCAAAATGGTAATCCCATCGTTCACTTTCATTCATCAGCTCTGCAAACTGATATTTTGCTAAAACTTGAGCCCTGTCCACCATATTGACAACAGTACTTTCTGACGGGAGGTCTTTCAAAGGTATATGTTGATAAAAAACATTTCTTGCCACTGCTTGAATCACACGACTACATTTTTGGGCAGAAACTTCACACTCAGTGGCTAGCTCCATTGCACACTTTTCAATTTCATTTGTGAACTGGTTTGATTCATATCTTGTTGGAATGCTTGCATGATTTTGAATGTATGACAGTTCTGCTTCCAGCTCCTGAGCCCTTTCTTTTTACTTTGTCAGTTCTCTTTTATACTCATTCTTTTCCTCAATATGGACTTTGGTTACAAGTTTTTGTTTGCTATGGCACTTCTGCAGATTCCTTAATTTTTGTCTTAGTTGCCTAATCATATACGGGTCTAGATCAAGTTCTTTCTGTCTCAGTAGTTTTCCAGCTCCTTCATATATTTCGTCTTTCTTCTTAACCTTTGATAAAAAGCCCCTCTTTTTACATGTTTGAGTTCTTTCTGACAGGAACCAAGTGTGTTACCTAGCTTTATCATTTTTCTTCTAGTTGTTTGTTCTTTTCTTCTATCTTTTTCATTTTAGTGTTTGCCTTTGTGATGTCAGCTTGAAGTCTGTTTATGCAATCATCTTTTTCCTTTATAACATCAGTGATGGTAGATAGTTGTTGTTCTTTCACTTCAGAGGCCTTTTGCACTTCAGTTATTTTCTGTTATAGACTGTTCGAGAAGTGGAAAATTCCTGGCTTGGGGTGTGAAGGTATATAAAGGGGCTGTTTTTTAGAACCAGAGGGCAGACAGCAGAGCAGATTCGAGCGGACGCAGAAGCATGTGTCAGGTTCTAGGACCTTATCCAACAAATGCGGCAATTATACATTTTCAAAAGCTTTCTCCTGGATTTTATACATTTGGACTTCAGTTTACTTTCTGGGTTGTTGCAAGAACTTTCCACAGGACTGTCTTTCCCAAGAGTTTACATTTAAAGGACTTATCGTGGTGACTGTATTGGTATCCAGTACTGTACCATTATCTTTCTGTGTGATTGTATTGACTTGTTGCTATAACGCTGTTTTACTGTATAATTGTATTGATTTAGTGAATTCAGTATTTGTTAGGGTTGTTTTAAGAATAAATTATAGTTATTTGTTAACAAAATAACACTGACTTCTTTATTCATTCCCCTACACATTTCACGCTGCCTAGTGTTACAGAATCTGATTTGTATTTTATCTCCATTACAAAATTTGTGTTCATCACACATACATGATCTGTTTATATTAGGTTCCGTAACATAAAATTGGGGGCTTCTCATCGGGAATGCTTAATAGTTTTAAATTTATTAGGCCTTGACCTGTCATTGTTTTATCATACATTGTTTACCAGATTACATATTGTTAACAGTACATTGTTTACAGGATTTATCTCAGTGGTTTTTTGTTATTGTTTTGACATCTTAACATGGCAGATTTCAAACCTGAGACATTTGTTGACGATCCGGCCCCTGATCAACTTGAACTGTTGTCAAAAGATCAGTTGTTGCGTTTGGGACAACACTTAGGGCTAAGTGTGAAAAAAGCTTTGAGAAAGCCTGATATCATTGCTAAAATCATGCAAGATCTAGTAATGAATTAGCTGATGATTATTCATTAACACACAAAATGTCCTTTACTAGCAAATCAAACCAGTCATTCACAAATAAGAATGTAAAACAGTATGGTCAAAAGAAGTTTAAAGCGCAGTCACCCAGTACTAGTAGTCCTGATAGTTCAGCAAAGCCCTTAGCTACATCTCAGTCCACGTCCACTGTGTCTAAGTCTGACAAAGACAAGTCATTTTCAAAGAAAAACTGTAATTACTGCAAGAAGGTTAAGTCCTTTTATGACTCTTGCGAGAGTATTTCAAATGAGGCCAGGTCCTCTTATGACAAACAAAAGTTTGTTTCTGCTGAGGAAAATTCCTCTGTTGACTCCCATGAGGAGTTTGGTAAGGATGTAGATTCCTTAGATGACTCTGAAACAGAGTTTATGACTGACACTGTCAGTGTCAGTTCTTTGTTTGACGAGGTTGAGGTAGTAGATTCCTCTCATTGCTATGAAATGGAGTTATTTGAGCCATTCATATATCATGGTTTTGTATCACTTTTGAGTGATTTTTCAGATTCTACCCCTATTAGAATTTTGAGGGACACTGGTTCAGGCCAGACTCTTATGTTAGCAAACACTTTTCTAATAGGTCCTTTACTGGTGCACATGCACTTGTTAATGGTGTGTTTTCAGATAGGCACACTTCAGTTCCGCTTCACAGTATCCATTTAAAGTCTGATTTGATTTCTGTGAATATTACTGTGGGCATAAGAACTACTTTACCCTTTAAGGGAATTCAGTTGCTACTAGGCAATGATGTTGCAGGTGATAAAGTACAGCCTGTACCAATAATGACAGAAAAGCTGACACTTGATAAGGACACTGATCCGGAAAGTCCGGAAATTCCTGGTTTGAATCCTTCATGTGCTGTAACTAGATCTATGGCCAAGAAAAACACACATGAGGATAATGGTCCAGATAATAACACTCTGGGAGTCACTAGTGACTCGTCTAATGACTTGCCCGTACAGGATGCAGCATTCTCAAGGTCAGAACTTATCGCGGAATAGCATAAGTCCCCTGATATTTCATGTTTGTTTCCCAGGGCAGTTTCTAAAGATGAGTTGTCACAAAACCCAGTTTGTTTCTATGTCAAAAATTGAGTGCTTATGCGTAAATGGCGACCACCTGATGTATGCGTTTATGATGAGTGAGCCATCAAACATCAAATAGTAATCCCCAAAAGCTTTCGCAGTGAAGTTCTAAGCATGGCACATGAGGCTCCTTTGTCTGGCCATTTAGGTATAAATAAAACTTATCAGAAAGTTAGTACACACTTCTATTGGCCTAACCTCAGGAAAGATGTTGTACAAAATTGTAAGTCATGCCATACATGCCAGATGGTAGGCAAGCCCAATCAGAATCCTCCTGAGGCCCCACTTAGGCCTATTCCTGCTTTTAAGGAACCATTCAGTAGGATTATTGTTGATTGTGTTGGACCACAGCCCAAAACAAATCTGGACATGAATACTTGCTGACAACCATGTGTGCATCTACCAGGTTCCCTGAGGCAATACCATTGCGCCAAATTAATGCCAAAAGTGTTGTCAAAGCTCTGACAAATTTTTTTACAACTTTTGGATTGCCAAAATCCGTCCAGTCTGACCAAGGGTCTAATTTTATGTCTGGCTTCTTCCAACAAGTTATGCTTGAGCTAGGTATAAAACAGTACAGTTCTTCGCCATACCATCCTGGGGGTCAGGGCGCCCTCGAGCGTTTTCACCAGACATTAAAAAAAACATGAATTAAAACTTATTGCTATGATACACAGAAAGACTGGGATGAAGGAATCCATCTATTGCTGTTTGCTGTCAGAGAATCCTTTCAAGAGTCCTTGGGTTTCTGTCCCTCTGAACTAATTTTCGGACATGGACCTCGAACGGAACTTCCATTGAAACTGCTTAAAGAAAACTCTTGTGCACATCAGATGTTGTACATAATGTTACAGCTGTAAATTGTGTAAACACTGACACTGACCCAATTAAAGTATTTACTGATTGTAAGTGTGATGTAAACATTCAGTGTGGTACAGTACCATAAAAAAAACTCAGATATGCTTAAAAACCTGGATGCTAAACTGTCACACCTTGCCGCACAACAACAACAATACCTCAAGAAACTGCTGCGGAATTATGAACATTTGTTTAGTGACATTTCAACGCGAACTAACATGTTATGCCATGACGTCATTGTTGGTGAGGCAAGAGCAGTCAAGCAACATGTATATAGACTGAATCCAGAAAAACAAAAGTATCTACAGGATGAGATTCAACATTTGCTGGACAGTGATTTTATTGAACCTAGTAACAGTAACTGGAGTTCACCATGTATTCTTGTGCCAAAACCTGATGGAAGTTTACCGTATGTGCACAGATTATCGAAAACTGAACTCTGTCACCAAGTCTGACACGTTCCCGAATCCGAGGATTGATGATTGTATTGATAGAGTCGGTAGCTCCAGATATGTCTCCAAGTTTGACTTGCTAAAAGGATTCTGGCAAGTTCCGCTGACAGAACGTGCAAAAGAAGTGTCCGCATTTGTGACGTCGCAAGGACTGTACCAGTATAAAGAACTCGCCAGCCACGTTCCAGCGCCTCTTCCATATTGTTGTCAAGGACATTCAGGGCTGTGATGCATATATTGATGACCTTATCGTGTACAGTGACACCTGGGAGAAACATCTGCAAATTCTTCGCGACCTCTTTGAAAGACTCAGTGAAGCACGTCTGACCGTCAACTTCGTGAAATCTGAGTTTTGTCATGCACAAGTAACTTTTTGGGTCATATTGTAGGTCAGGGTCAGGTAAAACCTGTTGATGCTAAGATAAGTGCTATTTCTGCATTTCCTAGACCAGAAAACAAAATGCAAATAATGCATTTTCTTGGTATGGTTGGATACCACAGGAAGTTTTGTCCAAATTTTTCTGCTGTAGCTGAACCTTTGACTAATTTGTTAAAGAAGAAACAAAAGTTTGTATGGAGTGTTCAATGTGAAAATGCATTTCAGAATTTGAAAGCGATTCTGACAAGTTCACTAGTTTTAGCAGCTCCAGACTTTTCAGTACCTTTCAAGTTAGCTGTAGATGCTAGTGATACTGCTGCTGGTGCACGGGCGAAACTCCTGTTGTGGCACTCATGTCTGGCCGCGTATTACATTCTATGTTTAATCCGTGCTGGTTGGACTCTCGTTGTCATGTGAGCCTTGGGCTTTCATGCCTGGTCGTGGGTCACATGATGAGCCTGGTGTGTAGAGATACACGGTGATGTTTTCTAGAGAATTCCTGAAACGGGTGTTTACTGTTGAGTAGGGTCTTATAGACTGTTCGAGAAGTGGAAAATTCCCGGCTTGGGATGTGAAGGTATATAAAGGGGCTGTTTTTAGAACCAGAGGGCAGACAGCAGAGCAGATTCGAGCGGACGCAGAAGCGTGTGTCAGATTCTAGGACCTTATCCGACAAATGCGGCAATTTTACATGTTCAAAGACTTTGTCCTGGATTTTATACATTTTATATATACGTTTGTTCCGGAGAACTCCTCTGAGACTACTGGACAAATTTTTCCGTAACTTACACAAATTATCAGGACACATGTGAACTGGTGCCTAACCAATTGTCCTTGACCTCTGAGCTTTCCTCTCTGCCCAGCGTCCGTTTGTGCGTCTGTTTCAACACATATCCACATATCTCGGTAACCGTTTGACCGATCCGGAAAAATTTTTTGTACAAATGTAGCCCTTGGATAGCTTTATAACATACACAAAAAAGGTGGCGCCACCTGCAACCATGTTTGCACAGTGTCCATCTGTTCATCTACCTTGGGTTAAAATCACTCATATCTCTGCAGTGGTTTGACTAATTCACCTGAAATTCGGCATGCTTATACATCCTAGATAGCTTTCTTGATTTAATGACAGGTGGTGCCACCTACATTCACGTTAATGCTGGAGACGTCCAAGCTCATATCTCAGGAACCATTTGACCAATCAGGAAATCAATTTTACACAAATGTAGCCCTTGGATAGCTTTATAACATACACAAAAATGGTGGTGCCACCTGCAGCCATTTTTGCACAGTGTCCATCTGTTTGTCTGCCTTGGGTTCGAATCACTCATATCTCTGCAGTGGTTTGACCAAATTACCTGAAATTCAGCATGTGTATACATCCCGCATAGCTTTCTTGTTTTTATGACAGGTGGCGCCACCTACATTCACGTTCAAGCTGTAGACATCCATCCTTATCTCTCCGGGCTCGTTCGACCAATCAGAAAAAAATTATTACAAAAATGTAGCCCTTGGATAGCTTTATAACATACACAAAAATGGTGGCGCTACCTGCAGCCATTTTTGCACAGCGTCCATCTGTTTGTCTGCCTTTGGTTAAACTCACTCAAATCCCTGCAGTGGTTTGACCAAATTACCTGTAATTCGACATGCTTATACATCCCACATAGCTTTCTTGATTTTATGACAGGTGGCACCATCTTCATTCACATTCACACTTTAGACATCCATGCTTATATCTCTGGACTGGTTTGACCAATCAGGAAAACAATTTTACACAAATGTAGCCCTTTGATAGCTTTATAACATACACAGAAATGGTGGCGCCACCTGCAGTCATTTTTGCACAGCGGCTATCTGTTTGCTGTGGGATAAAATCACTCATATCTCTGCAGTGGTTTGACTTTTCCCCCTGAAATTTTGCACGTGTATACATCTTGGATAGTTTCTCTTCAGATAACAGGTGGCACCACCTACAATTATGTTTACGTGGCAGAGATTCAATCTAATATGTAACACATGTAACTCTATTTCCCCTTGCCACTCAATCCATGCCTCATTTCACCTGTCCTACTCTGATTTTGGCGGATACACGTAGTAGCTTGTCCACTACCCATATTCTGGTTTTAAAATGTCCTAGTCCGAAATTTGCAGGTCAGAAACGTCCATTTTGCTGAAATCATAATGACTAAGGTAGATATGCAGGACTTAGGAGGATCAATATTAAATTTTAAAAATAAACCTCCATTCATACTCCTAAACTCTGCACAGGTTCGCATTAGGCCTGTAGGCCTTGTCCCCTTTCAATATGTGTTGGCCCCCTCATTGGTCCCATATGTGGATTCAGCAGCGTAAGATTTCTGTGGGGGTCTTTATGCTGATGCTACATGTATATATCAGTAGCAGGTATGTGTCCTTGTCTTTGAAAAGAAAAAGGAGCTGATACAGTTTATTGGACTACATAAACAAATATACGACCAGTCTTCATTGAGATACAGTCAGTATACTTGTAAATGTATACACTGAATATTTTCTTACCACACTAAACTTAAATTTGAGAAATTATGATTTTAAGTGCATGCATTTTTTCAAACTAATCGGTCACCCGCATGGGGGGACCTGTACGGATGAAATTCCACATGTATGGAAAGGCACCCTTACAGTAATTAGTAATATATTGCATGCAAGAGAAATCGATGTTTGTACATTAAAAAACATTCTTATCAGTTATCCATCCATTTTGTTCCATCTTGTATCTGTGTTATATATTGTTGTAGGCATGGCCTTTATGGGATGTATAGCTGGCATATCAATGGTATTTGGCTTTGGGGTGACTGTCGCTCGAGCCAAGAAGCAGGACCCTTCAGGCTTCGCAAAGGTGAGAATTCAAATGTTGAATGGAATGTTGTATAATCATCTAAAGAGGCATACAGTTACAATTATGAATGCTGTTGATGGCAACGCATCATAACAATTTATATTATTAATATATCTGTTTTTTCCTGAAAATGAAACATTCTGGAATATCAGAAGAATAAAAAAATTTTCCCTAATTTTATTTGATGATTAATTATTAGGACCCTACTTGACAAAGCGGTGCCCTATAATGATCACCATGTCAGTCCGTCCTTCCATACTTCAATCCTTTTGTCAGTGACACTTTCTTTTGCACACGATAACTCAACAACAACATACTTCAGCTTTCCCAAATTCACAGGAATGATTGGTACATATGAGGGCTCTAGACCTATTGAATTACAGACCTGTTGGAATTCCGATACAACTGCCACAGCCAAATCACAGATTTTCTTTCTCAAAATCTAAACAACAACATACTTCAGCTTTCCCAAGTTCACAGTGATGTTAGATACATAGGAGGGCTCCAGACCCATTGAAATACAGGCCTGTAGTGATCACTGTGTCTGTCTGTCCATCCATCAGTGACACTTACTTTCACAAGCGATATCCCAAAGAGAATAATATCTTTCTCAAATATACAGAGATGATTAGTGCCTAAGATTTCTATTTTTAATATGGCTGCCAGAGCACAATCAGTGATTTTCTTTGGCATGCAATATCCAAAAGAGATTATGTTTCATCTTTCCGCAATTCACAGGGATGATTGGTGCTTATTGCAAGGAGGGCTCCGTCCCTATTTTCAGACTCACCAAAAATTCTACATGGCTGTCAGAGCACAATCAGTGATTTTGTTTCATGCCAAAATATGTCTTTTTAGACAGGTCAGTTTTAGACAAGTTTCACTATACATAAATGCACTCTGCAGGGTCCCTTGAGGACCATCGTCTGATTACATCTATTTTTTTTGTGTGCTCAATGGTCAGGTCAACAGTATTTGTGATATGCTTTCAGTTTCCAGGATGTCCCACAGTCATAAAGGAGTAAACACCCAAGTAACACACGTCATCTGTGATGTTGATTGTAGATTACCAGGTACTGCTGGTACATGCACTTACCTAGGACTGGGCTGTTCCAGGGGGATTGGCTTCATTAGTTTAGTTAGGTAGAGGAAGGCTCAACCCATGGTTCTAACTTGTTTTGTTTTTGTGCCAGTTGAGGGTACACAGGGAATATCATTTCCAGGAATTTGAAAACTGTTTTGTGTTCAGATTAATCAAATTTCTCTTTTGTTACAAGCATTATTTCAGTAAGGAGTGTCTACTTGTTTAAAGGATATGCATTTATAAGAATAATACATTTATTAAGTTTATACAGAAAAAGTATAATGCAATAACTGAAGCTTTGTGTCGGAGATATTGACTGCTGTAGAAAGTTCTGTACACATAAAGGTAGTATTTTTTCTTGTTTTGAGCTAAAAATGGATAATAAGAAAGAAAAGGAAGAATATCCATTAAATAGGCTTGACTTGTTTGATGAGTAGCTCTTCATCACCAAAAATATTTCATAAAATTTATGCATTTGTTCAAACAAGAACAGTAAAAATTAGTTAATATTAGTTGACCTGACCTTCATTATACAAGATCTGTTTCATTAATTTTAACCTGTAACTATACACTGCCTCTGACTGTATTTTACTGCTAAAGTTGACAGTTGTACCTGTATTGTGTATGTTTATCTTTATAGGGTATGGTTGGTGGACCTGATCTCCACGAGTCCGGGACCAGGCTGGCTCTCAGGGCTTTAGGATGGGGAACACTGTATGCTGTGTCAGGGTTCAGTTTGTTCTGCTTTGGAGTCTGGAAGATGATGGGTGTACAAAATGTTTGTATAAGCAACATCTGCTAAAATTGTTCAGCTCTAAAAGCAAGTAGGAAAATGTGGGTTCCTAAGTGTGAATCAGTGCTTGAAAAGCATTGTTATAAATGCTAGCACAAATTTAAGCTCTGTGTGAAGATGCAAGTTGTCATGTAAGCTTAGTTTGAAGATCCAAGCAATGATGAAAATCTAACTACATTCTTTACTTGGTTTAAATTTGGGTGAATCTGTATATATTGATATTGAAAAATTACGCAAATGAGCATGGCAACTTTAAGGTGTTCAGAAGATGGTTTGTGCATGTGCTTTTCTGAAAATACACCTGTTATATTCCTACCCCTTTTTTCTTTCAGATGGAAGAATTTAGAGCAAAGATACAAAAAAGACTGCCAAGAATACCAAAAAGTGAAAACCCAGGGAGAAGTGAATTTAAGAATACACGAGAACTTGTAGAATATCTAATCAGTGAGGATGAAAGGGCAAAACCAGTCAAGGACTAATTTAAACTTTTAGCTGAAAGTGTCATGCAATGTAAATACATGTATTTTGTAGCTGATTTTATTTATAAAAGTAAAATAAACTGATGACTTTGTATGTTTCATTTTGTAGAATACACTGTAATTCCTGATGGGGCAAGAATATCATTTCAAAATTTAAAAGCAACATTTAATGATGTGACAATTATTCATAATTGATTAAATGGTTTGCATTTTTATACGCAGCCTCAGGCGGGATAGAGTATCCTATACCTACAGTCAATATCTCCTGTAATTTTAAGTATCGTTACAATGCCATTCCAGAACTTTGATGGATTTCTAAGAAATTCTGCCACCATAACTATTAACCAGTTGATTTAATTTTTAGCCCAAGTTCATTTCTAGGCAAAATTCATGCATGTATAATAATTTAAGTGGTCATGCATTACATGCAATAGGCTTATTTTGGTGTTACTGCAATAACAAGGATTGTGATGGATTTGGTTGACATATTTACCAATATAATATCTCGTTTTAGACGAAGTCCATGCCACGTCTTGAGGTCAGATGTCACAAAACAAACTGCAGGTTCATTATGTATCCTCGTGGTGCTCTTGGTACATAAATTTATCACAAACGGTTATAGATGCTTAGAAGTCTTAATATTCTGAAAAAAACTCATTCTGTCAGGGATCAGAAACACAAAATAGCACATAGCATTTAACCTTGTTCAACACCCTTGTCATTTTCTAGACCTGTCGGCGTGATGTGACTTCTGACCTGAATAAATATGCGTGGATTTTGCCCATAATCGATCTCGGGCGAGATAATCTATTGGAAAGTAGTTATGGTGAGTTTCGTGAAAATCCATCAAAGTTCCGATAAGTTATTGCGGCGACACCTAAAGTTAATGGACGGACGGACGGTGGCTACTGGGTGTACAATAATCCATCCCATCATAGAGGGGTGAATTATATAAAGTGCTCATAATCCTTCATATTCCACAAAACTCGCGGCGACACCACAAAGTAGCCTTATGACCTCTGACCTGAATAAATATGCGTGGATTTTGCCCATAATCGAACTCGGGCGAGATGATCTATTGGTAAGTTATGGTGAGTTTCGTGAAAATCCATCAAAGTTCCGATAAGTTATTGCGGCGACACCTAAAGTTAATGGACGGACGGACGGTGGCTACTGGGTGTACAATAATCCATCCCGTCATAGAGGGATGAATTATATAAAGTGCTCATAATCCTTCATATTCCACAAAACTCGCGGCGACACCACAAAGTAGCCTTATGACCTCTGACCTGAATAAATATGCGTGGATTTTGCCCATAATCGAACTCGGGCGAGATGATCTATTGGTAAGTTATGGTGAGTTTCGTGAAAATCCATCAAAGTTCCGATAAGTTATTGCGGCGACACCTAAAGTTAATGGACGGACGGACGTCGGCTACTGGGTGTACAATAATCCATCCCGTCATAGAGGGATGAATTATATAAAGTGCTCATAATCTTTCATATTCCACAAAACTCGCGGCGACACCACAAAGTAGCCTTATGACCTCTGACCTGAATAAATATGCGTGGATTTTGCCCATAATCGAACTCGGGCGAGATGATCTATTGGTAAGTTATGGTGAGTTTCGTGAAAATCCATCAAAGTTCCGATAAGTTATTGCGGCGACACCTAAAGTTAATGGACGGACGGACGGTGGCTACTGGGTGTACAATAATCCATCCCGTCATAGAGGGATGAATTATATAAAGTGCTCATAATCCTTCATATTCCACAAAACTCGCGGCGACACCACAAAGTAGCCTTATGACCTCTGACCTGAATAAATATGCGTGGATTTTGCCCATAATCGAACTCGGGCGAGATGATCTATTGGTAAGTTATGGTGAGTTTCGTGAAAATCCATCAAAGTTCCGATAAGTTATTGCGGCGACACCTAAAGTTAATGGACGGACGGACGGTGGCTACTGGGTGTACAATAATCCATCCCGTCATAGAGGGATGAATTATATAAAGTGCTCATAATCCTTCATATTTCTCAAAACTCGCGGCGACACCACAAAGTAGCCTTATGACCTCTGACCTGAATAAATATGCGTGGATTTTGCCCATAATCGAACTCGGGCGAGATAATCTATTGGTTAGTATAATTATGGTGAGTTTCGTGAAAATCCGCCAAAGCCCCGGGAGGTTATTGCGGCGACTCTTAAGTTAACTGACGGACGGTGGCCACTGGGTATACTATAATGCGTCCCGTCAAAGATGGGCAAATTTTAAAACGTGCTTTGATGGTACTCCCTACTCTCAAATGTTATAACTAAGGGGTCTCCTCTACAACTTCAATGGACTTCACAATGTGAACTGTATAGGCAGCACTAATCAACTGAAAACTTGCCTTTTAAGTAATTGATACTATCTTTTTAAAGTCTTTCCGCTTAAAATGTCAGCAATACACCTGTTCTTCCTTTATTATTTTTCTCTTTATACTTATGTATAATTAAGCTTAAATTGATCTTGTCTCTCAAAATCTTGTCAATTTTGCATCTTTATCGAAAATGCCATCGGATCAACATCGAATCCTGGCATATCTTCATTTGACATTCTGAACATGGTATATTTATGACTCTGATATACATATCTAAAGAGCCATCAGTGCATTCACTCAAGAGCGTTTCGAGTTCTGCCTCATACTTCACGTTTTCGTCAGACAATACCATACATACCATAAACTATACCATATTTTATTTTATTTTTGTTTAGATAAAACCTGATGAGGCACTGTCGGCATAATTTCAATTGATCAGCGTTCAGAAATCTTGGGGAAATTACCAGCTTCCAGCCAGTGGTAACCAACACTTTTAACTCATGGTGACAATTAAAATCACCAATAGGTGAAAGGCTTAATAGTTTAGGGACATGTATCTTAATAATATCTTTAATCTGTGATTATAATGTCTCAAATATGTAAATCTCTATTTCCCTAAATCAGACTTTCTCTACTACTTTGCAGAACGGAGTCTATGAATTTATCACCGACGGGTGTATATAGGGCTCATACAGGAAACCTGATTCAAGTGATCTATAGCATAATAATAATAATAAACAAGTGACCCATGGGTAATGACGCTCAGCCGACTGACATATTGACAATGTCCTTGCACAGGCAACTAATTAAAATAATGTAGGTGGCATCATCGTTCATGCATATTAGCTGAAGTTCATCAAGACCCATAAGCACACCAAATTTGATGACAATCCAACCAGCCTTTCCTGAGGAATCTGGCAATTTGTGTGTATTTTGCATTATTTTTGGTGTGCTCAAACATACCCTAAACTCTTAGAATATAGGTCACAGTGACCCAATTTCAGGGGAGAACTTTTGAGGATCTCTCAGGATGTCAAGTTAGAAGATTCTGGGTCCAATGGTTATGATTTGTTCCCTACTATGGTATCAAATTTTCAAATATTCCGGGGGGGGGGGGGGGGGAGGTGCTTATAAGCCCCATAGTTCAGACAATATGGGTAACAGCATGAGATGTAATTTCACGTTTCCAAGGAGACTTTTTCATGGACCTCCCTTGATTTTAAGTCAGAAGATTCTAGGACCAACGATTATGATTTATGCCCTGTTAATACACGACCGCATCTTTAAAGGTCTCAAAAATAGAAAAAAATGTGTTAAACTTCGAAAAAAAATTCCAGGTGGCACCACCAGTCTGCAGGAACTGATGAAAAACTCCTTGATCAATATGCATGCAAATAATCATGGTGATCAATGCATTGGTTGTTCAGATACTGGACCTTTTGTATCAATCTTTTAATTATTCTGGGGATTCTGAGCCCCATAGCTCAGAGAATATGGGTATCAGAGACCTAATTTCAGGTGTCTAAAGAGAAATTATGAGGAACTCTCAGGATGTCAAGTTAGAAGATTCTAGGTTCAATGATTATGATTTGTGCCGTGCTTTGGTATCAAATATTTATTAATTCTAGGGGGTATTTATTAGCCCCATAGCTCGAAGACAATGGGGAAACAGAGACCTTATTTCAGGTTTTCAAGGAGATTATTCATAGACCTCCCTGGATGTCAAGTTAAAAGATTCTGGGTCCAGTGGTTATGATTTGTGCCCTGTTAATGGATGACTGCATCTTTGAAGATCTCAAAAATAGAGAAAAAAATCGTAAAAAATTGAAAAAATACAGGTGGCGCCACCAGTCTGCAGGCACTGATGTAACACTAATTGATCAATATCCATGCAAAGAATCATGGTGATCAATGCATTAGTTGTTCAGATACTTGAGCTTTTGCATCAAAATTTACATTATTCTTGGGGCTATTTCGAAGCCCCATAGCTCAGAGGTTTTTAGTAACAGAGACCTAATTTCAGGTTTCCAAGGAGATCGTTCATGGACCTCGCTGGATGTCAAGTAAGAAGAATCCAGGTCAAGCGGTTACGATTTGTGCCTGGTTAACGGACGGACAAACGGACGGACAGCTAGACGGACGACGGACAAAGAGTGATCACTAAAGCTCATATGATTTAGGCCCCTTTTTCCATGCGAGCAGAAACGCGCGCGTTTCAGCGCGCTGAAAAAAACGCGCTGAATTTAGCTTTTCCATATGCGCGGAAACGCGCGCGTTTCCGCGGAATCCCCCCTCCGCATAACGTGCTCCTATAAGGGAATCCCAAACCTAAATCGTTCCCAGTAACATGTCAAGCATGTACATGTATTTGTACATGTCACTGTACATGCATTTATAACTTTCACTGTTAAAAGTTGCACGTAAAATAACGGTGCTTTGCACCGGCAGCAAAGTTGACAGTGCAATGCACCGTTATTTTACGGTAATTTTTAACAGTGTTCGTTATTTGACATTCAGAATAATACATATATATATATATATATATATATATACATATATACATATATATATATATATATATATATATATATATATATATATATATATATATATATATATATATATATTAAATAAAGTGGAAAAGCAGAGCAGCGATAAAGTACGATTTGTCACCACGATCAATGCTGGGGCGTCTGCAAGCAAAGAGCATTCGTGTACTTGACCTCTACAAGAAGACTCACCCGCGCGCGTTTCCGCGCGCATGGAAAAGGGACACATGATTAACACTGGTGCGACTTTTCCGCGCGCGGAAAAATCACGCATCGCACGATGTCGATTTCACACGCGCGCGGAAACGCGCGCGTTTCCGCGTGCATGGAAAAGGTATATCTGATTTACACTTGCGCGATTCTTTCAGCGCGCGGAAACGAGCGCGTTTCCGCGCGCATGGAAAAGGCCCCTTACAGTCAGCTGAGCTAAAAATTATCCTGATTACCTATCAAGTGATGTTATTAATTTACCTCTAAGTGAACTAATGAAACAATAATTAATATATGAATAATCATTTAGTTATTCCGTGATATCCCTAATAATATCTTATACCTTCACTTAACTACGAGTGAACATCATTGGTTGATCTATAAGCTATATAGGTTTCTTAAAGAAAGTTTAATTTGTCATATCCAAAGACCATATATTTGAATATTTCAAGCCAATGAAGCAAAATACACCATAATGTTAGTAATGCTGAATTCTTTCTGACAAAAAAATTGGTAACTCGTTAGAAGGAGCTTGTAGACAATAGTCTCAGTTATTTACAATACAGGTAATAATTTTGTTTATGGAGTAATACAGCTTTGATCACTCTTTCAATTTGTGAGGTTCCAGGAAGTTCAGGGTTCAAACCATGTCATTGATATTGAATTTGTAGAGAGTAGCACCCATACAATTATCTTTTTTTTTTCTTTTTTTTTGTCTTCTGCATTTTACTGATCATAAATGTTAGCCAAAAATTACGGTAGTTTCTACAAATCCAGTAATACCAATTAAAATCTTGCTCTTAGAACGAGATTTGCATGTGTAAAACAAAATATACAGTATGAACAACAAGGCTTCAGATCGTTGTTAAATGTAATCTTCATTTATTACATGGTGTTATTTCCAATAATCTGATAAACTAATGTGAATAATCCACATACATTTGTGATATTTGTGCTAAATGAATTATTAAAAGAATTATTAAAATTCAATAATATGTCTGAATCCTGAAAATATGCCTTTGGTAATAAGGGTATATGTGCAAGTTTTAATTTTTAGGGAAATCAATAAAGGATTAGAATATACAAATGGCCTCAGAATTAATATATGTTATATCCTCTGAGCAAAACAGTAATTATTAAACAGCTAATGTTCTTCAAATTCTATTTGTGGCAAAATTATGAAACGTTGATACATAAATGAGTTTATTTTGTCCATATACTGGTGCAAAGTCACTCTAGTTTTAAAATTGATTATTTGATTTGCAAAAAGGAGATTTACAGGGCGTTTGCTCTATTTATATGTTTGGAAACACCTCGAAACAGGTAAAGGACACCTTAAATGGCCAGCCCATTGGACCATGAAAATTCCCCGAGCGTTGCAGGCTTCTCCGGCCCATGGCCTTGGCGGTATATGGTTCAAACTATACCTGATATTTAGGGGTTGGAGGTAACATTTATGCACAAAGCTTCTTGTTTTTTTCCCATATATATGATCTTATCTATTATCATTGAAATAGGAATGTTCCTACAAATCCAGTGATAACAAGATCTTGCAGATATCTTGAGATTTTCAAAAGTTATGAAGCAAAAGACAGTGAAGACGGTTTTTCCGCAAATATTTGACTTGCTTGTCCATGATTGTTTGTTGTGTCTTATTTTGCAGACTTTGGAAAACTTATGTTAAATAAGCATTTACATTTGTGCTGAAAGATGTCTAATACACATTCAGACCCAATGATTTACCTAAATCCTACAAATACGCCTTTGTTACAAATTATTCCTGGGAAAATGTAAATTTTTCAGAAAAAAATAAGTATAATAAAGTTTAATAAAGTTGAAACAGTCCGACATACTTTCATGTGAAAACATATATGTACCTAGAGGTATCAAACAGATGCTTGGAAAACATAAAATGGTGGATGAAACAAATAAACATTCTCAGGTATAAATTACCTCAGCTGAGGTAATGACACCATATATGCAGACTAAAACAAAACAAGTTGACACGAACTAAAAATTGCATCATTTTACACAAACATTGATGACAACAATTTATATCAATATAACGATTGTCATATAATTATATCACACCTTATATATAATCACTTAAACATTTTTTATTTATAAATAACCAATATAATTATTACATGGTGTATGGTGCAAAAGACTCCAGATAACGTGTATATACGTGTAACAGCACCGTCCACCGACAATGTATAATTTTCTGCATTCAGTTGTTAGTATCATTGTTCTGTAGCCTCGAGATTTACAATGAACCAAGTTAATTTTTTGCATCAATTTTCTTCCACCATTCCTCGTTTTGCTTACATTTGTTTGTATATCTTGGCCATGCTAATAAAATGAGATATCTATATTTTAAGCCTGTTATACTACATCAGAGTCGAAAACATTTCAGGAAGTTTACCCCGCCTTCCTCTTGGTCAGCTACCCATAAATATGGCGGACTGAATGAAACATTAACTGGGTTCTGTAGACCGTCTTCTCTGGTCAACAGGTCTTGTACCACCTCCCCATTCAAGGTCAGTTCAATGATTTTACCAGTTCCAAAGTCAGCCACAAGAATTGTGCCCTGACTTGTCACGGTTGTAGCTCTCGGTTGTTCGACAGGACGGCCATCTTTGCTAATAATGTGCAATACATTACCTATCCAGTCATGAAGAACAACAGCCTTAGTGGTTTCGTATGTGGCGATGAATCCTGTTTGGTCAGCAGTATTAACACGAGTGAGTTTGATAATTTTGTCGTTATATGGAATTTTAAAATGCATGACCTTTCCACAGCTTTTAATGTATTTATGCAGGTCTCCGTTAGGGCGAACAAACATAACATTTTCATTGTCAGTGACACAGAGATCAACTATCCTCCACACGTACCATTTATGTAGGTCCTTCAAATAAGACAAAGAGGGTACAGATTCGGTAAAGTCTGATGGCATTTCAACTGTGTTTAATTTCCACATAGTGCCAACACAACAGATGATAAAAATATGATGACCAAATGAATCAAAAGAAATGTCGATGTTTTTATTGTGATAAGTCTGGATTTGTCGAATGTTTCCATCTTGACGGAGTTCGGTTATCACACTGCTGCCTTTACAGATATACATCACTCGCCCGTCTCTGCTGGCCCTAAGCTTACCCACGGCGCCATCGGATGGAAAACGGCTGACAAGGCTTGGTCTTCCTTTCACATGATCGGGTTGTGTGATGCATTGTAGAGACAGTGACTCAAACAGAACACGATTAAATTCAGCTGGTAAATCCAGGTTAAAACTCATTATGTCATTCTTCTTTTTATCAAAAGATTCCAGTGCTGTGCTGACTTTGGCAGTAGATTTTCGAATGTCTTCAAAGCGCCTGTTACCACTGCGTAGCAAGTCTTCAGCATTTCTGCCTAACTGTTTGACAGTGGCTGCAGTCATCGTAAGTGACATCAAACTGTTCGCGTTTTCGGTCTTGACGGATATTTCTTCCGCAGCTTTATCTATGGTCTCCTTGTAGCGTTTAGCGGTTTCTTCAATACTTAATTGTTTAGATCTCACAATCTGTTTGAGTTCTAATATAGCATTTTCCGTTTTGTCCACCTGACCCAACTTGAGCCTTAGTTTAGATTCTGCTTTTGACAAAGCTGTGTTATATTCAACCAAATCCGCGAGGGGATGGCACGGGTCATCAAGCATTATACATATATCACATAATAGTCGGGCTGGTGAACAAGCAAGGCAAATTCTCACCACCACCTCATTGTGCTTTGCGCAATACTCCTGGTTTTTTTCTTCCACAAGATTTATTATTTCATCCTCTGGAAACAGTTCTCTGTGTTTTACTGTGCAGTCATGGCACATAAACCTACGACATTTGGTACACAAGGTCACTGCTTTTGTTTCTTTTTCAAGTTTGTTACAGTAGACGCAAAACTGATACCTCATGTGGTCCTCCAGAACCGCCTTCACCTCCTGGAGCAGAAAGTTATCAGGAAGGTCAGATAGCTTCCCGGAGTTCACCACTGTATTATGTTTACATTTAGGGCAAGGAAGTATAAGGGCTTTAGCTCCATGTGGTACTGCTAGCCCCGAGAGACATTGCTGACAGAACGAATGTTTACACTCCAGAATTTTAGGCGTCTTGTTCACCATATCGTCCAGACAAACTGGACATTCTCGAAGATCTTTTGCTGCAGATACCTGATGCGTCGCCATTTTACCAGCACAGTTTAACACGTCATGCTACTGTTATGACATTAAATACCTGTAATTTCAGTGACAGTATCATCAATAATTGACATTCCGGTGGTGTTCTTGCAATAATTACATGCAACTGTCCGTCTTCTGATAGAGCCGTGATACATACAGACTGAAACTTGGCAATGACTGACCCGGAAGTTTACACGGTACATATTGAAATGAACAACCGCTACGGGCACAGCGTGTGTAGGTCTCTACTCTCATGTGAACAAAGTCCAATGCTGTGTTTATGTACTGCTTATAACACTGCATGCACGATTCCCGAATATACCTTTCCATGATGAGCAATCAAGCCAGAACAGTATGACAAAAACCCAGTGTTTCCCAGAGCAGCTTGTATAATTGCCCACTGTCATGATGTGTTCCATCAAATCAGCTTTCTGGGAAAGTTTCAATGTCAACATGGGGAGCGGGTATATATACTGGGGAAACTCAGACTTGCCTTGACCTTTTGCACTCGTCAAATACACGTCAGTTATTGGCCTGCACGTCCGTTCTAGCTTAAATAAAGTTGAAATATCTATATCGGAAAATGCACAAGTTAAGCACCTCTCTTAGTACAATACTTGAAATGGAAGCTAAATTTTATTATAATTAGAGATAAAATTTGGTTAATATTTTCTGCAATTTTGTTGCTTATATTCATATTTAGAGCAATGCCTGCAGAGTGTAACAGAAAATGCAAGGACGTTTTAAATAAACCTTATATTTATATAATTTAAAATATATGAAATTGAATTTTAATATTGAAGATAAAAAATAGAAACTGAATTGGTAAATGCTTCTGACGGATCCAGCAGGCCAAATTATTTACAGTGCGTGTTTTAGTGACAAAACGTCTATAAGGAACTTTGAATGTATTTTCTTTTGACCAAATAACCATGGTATGATATATATATATATACCTTAATGTGAAAACGTGTAGAACACCAAAAAATCAGCTTTCTAACATTTTTTCCCATATCAAACCCCCCAACGACCCGACTTTGATGGGTAAAATCCTGAAACATGATATCATCATATGTGCAATTGCATGTTTTTATCACAGTATATGATTACGAGTATGTTGTCTTTAATAGGGCAGAGCATAGGGAAGACTGTGTAACAGAATACACTGGAAATCATGTGTAGGAAGTGTAGCAGAGAAAAATTAAGGTAACTGTTGACAAGCAATATTTGAGCTAAAAAGAGAAAGCTGAAGACCAGTACGTACGTGCTCTTTTCTTATTCATCTCAGAGATGACGGTTCACCTATTTATAGGGCTTTAGGTGTATAATGTTACAGTCGTGTTTGTCTGTTGTCAAAGTGCAGGTATAGAGGAAGCGTGACGCCTTAAAGATAGACTAACTTATTTATTATAAATTAGTCTGTTTAAAAGGTCACCTCACATTTATATATATATATATATATATATATATATATATATATATATATATATATATATATATATATACTGAACGGTATAAACAGTGTGAACATTAGCTTTTAAAGCACTGATTTGACCCTATGTTTCCAGGACACGCAAAAACACAATATGAAGTTAGATTATTATCTATATAAATATATGTCTCAATTACGAAGTCTTTTCAAATACTCTATTACTGGTTAATACTTTTGAAAATGGAAAGAATAACTGGTAAAGGGTAATTCTTTCAACATAGGTAAATATAAACATTGGTACAATTAATAATTGTTTATGCATGTTAAGGCCGGCACAACTAAAAAAGGCTAGAAGTGTCCTCATGAAATTTGAGCTTTGGTGCTATTTGTGCTCTTTTAAGAAAATTATATGTATTTTAATTTTCAGACCTGTTACTTTCAGGACTATACAAACATTAGAACACAGGAAACCAAAGAGACAATATATCTACATAAAAAGAACGTGATATATGCCAGCAACCTGGTATCCCGACTTCATGGTAGAATCACTCAATAGGTGGCGCCAGCATTTACTCAAGGTTAAGCCTTTCATCCCACCCAAAATAAAAATTATATAAAGAAACGTGGTTAAAAAACTGAGAACTTTTTCTCATTGTTATGGTGGTCATAGGTTACTGCAATTATTTTTACCGAAAAGGCCTACTTCATTCCACAGAGTACATTTTGTAGAAAGCCTAACTTTATAAAACTGACAGAGTCAAGTGGCTTGTCTGAGATCTAAAATTAGCTTTGGTACATAAATTTGATTTTAGGCTTACTTATGGATGCTTAGCTCTTTGGGTAGTGTTGTGAATTGTAAAAAGGTGACAGAATTAGGTTCAGTGAGAACCGTTTTTCCGTCATAAGTAAATCAAATGCCAACAGCTAGTGTCGCTACCTTACGAGTAATAGTTAGCGAGGTTGTAGCTCCGACAGGTGGCGAGGTACTGATTTTTTTCCTTTGGTTTGTTGTTTGGTTGGTTCATCTGTTTGCAACTTTACTAAAAAAAGTGATTGAAGGTAGGAGGCAGTGATGTAGTCGAGTCCACGCCATCCGAGTCCCACTTCAACGAATACGAGTCCAAGATCCAGTCTTGAGGTTACAGTCTGAGTTCACCTTCCACGAATCATCTTGTACCCGAGTCTGGGGCTGTCCCACTTAGGCGACTCTACAGGCGACCAGGCTGTCGCCTCATGGTCGCCGAAAAACAGGCGACAGGACCTCCGCCACAACAATAGTCTACGACAAGCTACGAATGGTTGGCGACTGTCTGACGACATGCTAAGACAAGCTGCCGACAACCGGCGACACAGTCGCCGCGACAAAGGACAATCACCTACGACAACCTACAACCACACTGGAGAAAATCTACGACACCAGAATTCTTGCTACGTCCACCCGCGACAAGCCTCGACGATTTTCTACCATGTGGTATGTGAGGAGCCGGACATAAGGATGGGCCTTGTTTCAAGTAACATCCTGCGACTGGCGCGACAACACACACGACAACCCGCGTCACCTGGCGACAGCCTAAGACAGGACCTACGACAACCCGCGTCAGCTGGCGACAGGCTACGACAGCACCTACGCCAGTAGAACACAGGCTACGCTCACGGGCGACAAAAAAACTGTCGCCTGAGAATTTTGAACATGTTGAAAATCCAGAGGCGACAGCTTAAAGGTCACGCGTCTTGGGGAGACTTCAGGCGACTACACGCGACCATACAGGCGGCCACCCGGCGACCATGAGGCGACAGCCTGGTCGCCTGTAGTCGCCTGTGGAGTGGGACAGCCCCATTTGTTCAATAAAATTCTCTTTATAAAAAAAATTATCTTCGAGATTACCATAAGTATATTTATGTTAGTTTAGACATGACTTTTAATACAGTTTAATACAGTTTAAATACAGTTAGCTCCCAAGTCAGATCTAAAGACCGGTATGTACAGTCTTTTTTGTAATACATGTATTTTGTTAGTATTTCGCACATGTATATAAATGTCTTTTCAGTATGTGACAGAGTTTCCCTTCTGGTGGACTCGGGACGCGCAAAATTTCTCCGAGTCCGAGTACATGTCCGAGTCTAGGACGCTCAAGTCCGACTCCCCAAAAAGTTAACTCGAGTCCGGATTCAAGTCGAAGTCCGGACTCAAGCATGTCCTCCATCACTGTTGGAAGGTTAGGGTAACACTACAGGAATAATTCATTAAATTATGGAGGTAATTTGAATAACAATAATATATATTACATTCAAATGAGTATTTCCCATGGTAACACCATTAATTGTTGTAGCACTCACCTGTTAACCGAGCTCGTAATCCGTGACGCTGGGTGACGTTAGTACTTCTACTCCTTGCGGTGTTTTATGAAGGCTCTATGTAACTGATATACCACTTATAGGAACTATATGCTTTTAAAATGTGGGTCCCCTTTACCTCAGCAGTTCTTGAGATATGTAACAAACATAACGTTATGTATGTATTTAAAATTGTTGAAATATGTCATTAACGAAATTTGAAGTTTCGTAAAACCAATTCATTCCATTTTAATAATCCTTTCTATAGGGGATAGTACTTTACCAAGATATTAACGCTCAAGTGTTATATATTTTGTCTTATCGTGGGGAGAAAAGGGAATATGACATTCGGCTCGCAGAAATCAGCACAACACAGGTAGGAGGCGCCACCTGCAAGCTTACCTACGCATTCTGATAAAATGATCAGTATTACTCTTAAACTTTGAGCTGATAGTTGATGAAATATGTGGTTACAGACATTACATTATTTCTTTATGTACTTATAACAATGCCAAACATTGTTAACAATCGCACCATATCTCGAAGCATAAACTAGTCCGATTCTGTTCAAACTGTGCATGTTGATAGTTTTAAATATTATGGACCAACAAAAATATTTGCTCGTCACCTTGATTGAAAGTTAAGAAGCCGTAACGTGACCCATTAATAACAACATGGTAGGAAAAGGATTTATCTTAAGCTACGGGCTCGGCATTTCTGAGGGTCTCGCGCAAGACAGTAAATGTATATAATGCATTTGTGTATCTATTGTTTCTCATGGGTGTCAAATGTACTTGAGGACGTTCATTTTGAAAACATTTGAAAAGTATTAAAATAAACTAAACAATACCCTTTAATATTGATGTGCAATTTGTTTATTTTGGGTCCCATAATGACATTATGCACTGTAGCTGAATCCACTGCAGCTGTATAATCCGCTGAATCCGCTGCAAGTGTATAAACACCCAGGTGTCATTTATATTTTACTCTGGACTGTGTTTTACAGTATATATAACTATAATATTGTTAAACAAGGAATTTCTTCTCTATGTATTGATACCCAAACAACGTGTTAAACTTTGCATTCGGTTGTCAGTATTATTTGCCATTATTAAAAAAAAACCAATGACCAAGCCATCGAACATTAAAACTGGACCAATTAACCTATTTTTACATCAGCAGTCTCATCGCTCAGTTTTATATTTGTATTCAGTTTTGTACAAATCTGACCACCTTCACAAAAAGATATATTCCAGCTTAACTCCGTTGAGTGGTAACAGTCTACAAGTAATATCTTACAGTTTGAAACATTTTAGAAAGTTTCTATTCTCGTTCACTTGGTCGGCCACCCACAGATATGGAGGACTGGACACAACATTTACTGGGCTCCGCAGACCATCATCTGTTGTCAAGACGTCCTTTACGAACTGCCCCTTCATGGTAAATTCAATGATTTTACCAGTTTCAAAGTCAGCCACAAGAATTGTACCACGACCTGTTACTGTTGTGGCCCTCGGTTGTTTCACAGGAGAACCGTTTTTACTTATAATCTGTAGAACTTTCCCTTCTGAATCATGAAGAACAACAGCCTTAAGGGTTACATATGTGGCGATGAATCTCCCTTGGTTGGCAGTTTTAACGCCCGTGAGTTGGATATTTTTATCTTTATAAGGAATCACATAATTTTTTAGCAAGCAAGAGTTTACATTGTAACTATGGAGGTCTCCCACTGGCCGAACAAATAACACATTATTAGCATCAAGAACACACAGATCAACTATATACCACCCGCCAAAGATGTCTCTCAAACTAGACACCGACGGCCACGGTCCGGAAGAGTCCGATGGTAGCTCAACCCTGTTTAATTTCCAGATTCCCTGATTTTTACAAGCAAAATAAATGTAGCTTTCACATATATCTAACGAAACACATTTCTCAAATACACAGTCACAGTGATGTGTCTGGAGCTCTCGTGTATTTCCAACTAGATTGAGTTCGGTTATCACATTGCTACTTGTACAGACATATAACACGCACCCGTCTCTGTTGGCCCTCAACTTGCTCACGGCGCCGTCAGTCGACCAAAGGAGGACAAGGTTTGGTCTTCCATTCATATGACCTGGTTGGGAAGTGCATTGCAGGGACAGAACCTCAGACAGAACACGGTTAAAGTCCGCTGAAAAATCAGGTTTGAAACCCTCTATTTTATTCTTTTGTTCAAGAAAATTTTCCAGCTCTCTGTCGAACCCAGCAGCAGCTTTGTGAATGTCTTCAAAACTTCTGTTATCCCTGTGTAGCAGATCTTCAGCACTTCTGATTAACTGTCTAACAGTATCCGCAGTCAGTCTAAGCGATAGTAAACTGTTCGACATCTCAGTATTTGTAGTAAATTCTTCTGCTGCTTTATCTATGGCTTCTTTATAACGCTCAGCATTTTCTCGAATACTCAGTAGATCATTTTTCATTTTCTTTTCTAATTTGCTTACTGTTTCCTCTATTTCACAGGCCTGCTTTAATTTTGACCTTAGCTCAGTTTCCGTCTTAGATAACGCTGAAGTATAATCCACTATGTTGCCGCTGGGATGACAGGGGTCGTCAAGCATAATACAGACATCACAGAGTGTTCGTGCTGGTAAGCAAGCCAGGCAAATTCTCACCACCACCTCGTTGTGTTTTGTACAATATTCATGTCGTTTTGGGTTTACAAGATCTGTTATTTCATGCTCTTGGAATTTATCTTTATGTTTCTCTGTACAATCAATGCACATAAACCTGCGACAGCTAGTACACAAGGTCACTGCTTTCATTTCTCTGTCCAGTTTTGTACAATAAAAACAGTATTGGTTCCTGTTGTGGTCCTCCAGAACCGCCTTCACCTCCCGGAGCAAAAAGTTATCAGGAATTTCTGACAGCTTACCAGATTTCACTACTGTATTATGTTTACATTTTGGACAAGGAACTTTAAGGGCTTTACCTCTATGTGCTACTGCCAGCCCCGAGAGACATGGTAGACAGAACGAATGTTTACACTGCAGAATTTTTGGTGTCTTGTTCAGCATATCGTCCAGACAAACTGGGCATTCTCGGAGATCTTTTGCTGAGGATACCTGTTTCGTCGCCATTTTCCCCTTCAGTTTACACCCTTAGGCGATGTTTTAGCAATAAATACCTATAGGTCCAGTTCCATCCATTGCCAATATACTGGGGTGGTGTTCTGGCAGATAATAATTGTAGCTACTGGTCTTCTATTGATGAATTGTCATTTTAAATGAGCTTTCTCTTAATAAATGTAATGTGGCAATGACTATGCCCATGTCCCGGAAGTGTATATATCAAAATGTACAACGCTACAGGCACATGTGTAGACTTACTCTGTTGGGGACAAAGTCCAAAGCCAGATAGTTTGTTGTGGTTTAGATTAAAAGTAACGGCAGGGACACATGGATACACCTTGGCCGGTCAGCTATCCCCACAAAACGGTTTTTTTTTAAAGGACCAAGCGTTTCTCAGTGAAGCTTGTTTAGCTCCCAACCGTCATCATGTCATACAAGAAATCAGCTATCTGGGAAAGTTTCCATATAAACACGAGGGACACGCAAATATTCGCGCAAACAAGGAATATCTAGACCATGACAACTTACAAAATGGTATCGGATTAATGGTATTAAATTGACATACTTTTATTTATGTCGGACAAGGCACATATTAAACACCTAACTATTTACCTAAAGTGTCTCTGATGAGAACGTCGAAACATTATAATATCATGACCACCATAGTATCGTATCTCCAACAATGTGTACTGGGGTAGGCCATGATAACGGAAGATTTGAAGTCTATATACAATGTTAGAATGTATGAGCCCAAAAAGAGAAAGCTGAACACCAATATATTCACACACGCGTCTTAATACATGCTTTAAACTGACGTGAAGTGTGGTTGTATCAGATCAATTAAGTGCAATTACAATGGCAAAAATGTTGGGGTAAATATTAGACTTGAACATTCGAAAGTGGTTACAAGACTTGCCTACTCGTTATTTAACATGAGTTAACATTTTATGAGCCCAAAATAAGCACAACATTTTAAAATTTTACCTAACAGTTCATTAATATGTACGCAGATTAATTCAGAAAACAAATTATACAGTTAAGGTATGTGAATATCTGGCTGTAAATAATGTCATTGCTCATCAAGCCTGTTTTACATGGAAAGTGAAACTATGAAACTTTTGTCTGTGAAAAACCATCGCCTTTTTTTTTTAATTTGCACATTTTTGTTTACACATTCAAACATTCCTCTTTTAGATGTTTTGCAAACTATGAAAGTCCAATATATTCTCATGGAAACTGTTGTACAATGGCTTCAGGTATAACCTTAGATATTTTTACCCCGAATCTTTCCGTCTCTATTCTTCACTAATTCACTAATATAAAAATTTACCATCTAAATGTATATGTGTGATGCACATCTGGATCTCTGCATTTCAGATATGACATATCCATTTATCTGAAACTGAAGTTCAACAAACAACATGTTCAGTTATATTGGTCTTTTATTCCACATATGAAATGCTTTAATAAAACACGGTAAACATAAGAGACATAAATACCTACATAAACAGACTATAATATGTACCAATCAGCCCGGAATCCCAACTTCATGGTGGAAGTACCCAGTAGGTGGCGCCAGTGATCCCCCAGACAAGAACCCTCCACCCTAAACATCCAGTACAAAAGACGAAGGATCCATTCCAAACATCCAGGGTAAAAAGACGCCGGATCCACCCCAAATATCCGGGGTGAAAAGACAGGAAGGATTAAATGTAACAGCTGAGAACCATGATCCATCTCATGGCAGGCCCCTGTAACCATACTTTATTGCAATAAATTATACTGAACTACAGTAAAATATTATTTTCCACCAGGTAACCCGTCCGTCGAGTTATCAAATCAGGCACAAACACGTCCAGATCAAGTTTAGAAATTTAATCTGTAGTACTACCTCTGGCCACCAGGTGTCGCCACATAAAGCAAACTACATGAAAGCTGGAAAATATGTCTTCTTTGGACCACGAGTAAACAGTGTGTCAACACAGTTTCAGGTGATAGTAGAGAAACTCTATCCCAACAAATATGTACCCATGTCCATGTGGAACTTATTTATTCCCTGAATTCAAAAATATAAATGTTAATGCTATAAAATATTAAACTACTATTCATAATAATTCAACATTGCATGTTTAGATTAGTTTATCATAAACAACTTGTCATTTATATTAAATACTTGGATATAGTACTTTTCTTACATTTTTTCCGTTTGACGATTTTTTTAGATAGTCTGTCTGTAATGTCACAAATAAAATAAAATTTAAATGTTCAAATGTTTTGACCTGACTACCCTCATGAAATATACTACAAATGTTCGTTTTCACAATAGATTGATAGTAGGAACAATATGAACATGTTAGAGTGGCAGTGAAAGATATATCAAGAACTGAAATGAAAACTCTGAGAAGTACCTTATCTAATTGTTGTTCTTTGATAACTTCCTTTTACACCTATCATGCCTCTCCCATATCCCTACAATTGACCACATATACCTATCATAATCAGTAACCAAGTTTCAGAGAAAAACAAAATATAGCAGGAAATCTTAATGCTTTTAATCCAAATTTAGTTTGCTAGCCATAACAGGTCATGAAAAGCAGAAAAACACTGGTACTGAATTATACATTGTGAACAAGTATGAAACAGAAGAATAAACTACTAGTAGTTTAAAGAGGTTTTGTCCCCAAAAGTAACTTTATTGGAAGTAACTAAACATCCAGGTACCATGGGAACTAGAATACGGGTAGTCGACAAGCGACTACGTGTATCCGCCAAAATCAGAGAAGGACGGGTGAAGTAAGGCATGGATTGAGTGCCAAGGGAATATAGAGTTACATGTGTTAAATAATAGAATGGATCTCTGCTACATAAACATGATTGTAGGTGGCGCCACCTGTTATTTGAATGAGAAACTATCCAAGATATATACACAAGCAAAATTTCATGTGGAAAAGTCAAACCACTGCAGAGATATGAGTGATTTTATCCCACAGCAGACAAACAGATGGACGCTGTGCATAAATGGCTGCAGGTGGTGCCACCATTTTTGTGTATATTATAAAGCTATCCAAGGGCTACATTTGTGTAAAAAAATTTTCCTGATTGGTTGAATGAGTCCGGAGATATAAGCATGGATGTCTACAGCATGAAGGTGAATTTAGGTGGCTCCACCTGTCATAAAATCAAGAAAACTATGCGGGATGTATAAGCATGCTGAATTTCAGGTAATTTGGTCAAACCACTGCAGAGATATGAGTGATTTTAACCAAAGGCAGACAAACAGATGGACGCTGTGCAAAAATGGCTGCAGGTGGTGCCACCATTTTTGTGTATGTTATAAAGCTATCCAAGGGCTACATTTGTGTAAATTATTTTTCCTGATTGGTCAAACGGTTACCGAGATATGAGCTTGGATGTCTGCAGCGTTAACGTGAATGTAGGTGGCGCCACCTGTCATAAAATCGAGAAAGCTATCTAGGATGTATACGCATGCCGAATTTTAGGTGAATTAGTCAAACCACTGCAGAGATATGAGTGATTTTAACCCCAAGCAGATTAACAGATGGACACTGTGCAAACATGGTTGCAGGTGGCGCCACCTTTTGTTGTGTATTTAATAAAGCTATCCTAGGGCTACATTTGTGTAAATTTTTTTTCCGGATCGGTCAAACAGTTCCCGAGATATATGGGTTTATGTGTGGAGCGTTAACGTGAATGTAGGTGGCGCCACCTGTCATAAAATCGAGAAAGCTATCTAGGATGTATACGCATGCCAAATTTTAGGTGAATTAGTCAAACCACTGCAGAGATATGAGTGATTTTAACCCCAGGCAGATGAACAGATGGACACTGTGCAAACATGGTTGCAGGTGGCGCCACCTTTTGATGTGTATGTTATAAAGCTATCCCAGGGCTACATTTGTGTAAAAATTTTTTCCGGATCGGTCAAACGGTTCCCGAGATATATGGGTTTATGTGTGGAAACAGACGCACAAACGGACGCTGGGCAGAAGCGAAAGGTCAGAGGTCAAGGTCACTTGGTTAGGCACCAGTTCACATGTGACCCGATAATTTGTGTAAGTTTCGGAAAAATCTGTCCAGTAGTCTCAGAGGAGTTCTCCGGAAATGAACGCGGCGGCGGCGGCGGCGGAACCCGGTCAAAAACATAGTATCCGCAAAACTTTGTTTTGGCGGATACAATTAATTATTATAAAATATATCAGGCCTATACCACAAACATGAGATTTTTCTCAATCATGGTCCATCACTGCTCACAATGCAGCAAAAGGGAGCTTTTTTTGCCCCCAACTAACCCTATGTTTCATTTAGTAATGGATTTTTTGTTTGCATTTATGGTACCAGCAAAAATGTATGATAAATATTCCATGACTGGGCTTCAGCAAGATCTGATCAGTTACAAATCTTTTCTAGGTTTTCTTTTTAGTCCTACTACCTCAGCGTTACGAAAGAAGTTGGGCTTTAGGTAAAGAGATGAAGACAACATACTGCCTCTGCACATTCATTTAAATATAAATACCTGAACACATCAAACTATAACTTCATAAGCATGACTGCACCCTCTTGAACTCAAGTGTGTATGCATGTTTGTGTGTGCACACAAAATATACAGTATAAGCGTATTTCATGTTTATGCTAATGTAAAACTATATAAAACCATTACCAAGTTGAAAGGATTTGTGCAATTTGTAATCCCTTTGATGATTTATGATTAATAAGTTGGCACCATCAACACATACACCTTGGTCAGTCAAGGTATTCCTGTTTTTTGCCATATCTAGTGTAAACTAGTCTCCCTATGTGTGAAAAAGATATACTAAAATAACTGTAAATCAACTGGAAAATGACATGTCCAAGATAATAACAGCATATGATCAATAACAGCACAAGTTATCAAGAGGTACCATATTCAAATCTTTGAATCTTTGAAGTCATTCCCCTCTCAGTTTTCTTTTCAATTTAACAGCCACTGGCACTCAATGCAGAAATTGCTCCGTCTTACACATAAATCATGGTTTTTGCCGAGCCTCACCAAGGTGACGAGTAGTGACCACCTAGTGCCTTGGTGAATCTCTAACACTTGACAGAACAGACAATAACGAAGCACTGCATGTGGTGCCCTAGTGGTAATGTAGATATGGGCAAGTAACAACCCAGAGGTCACAACCTACAACCTCTAATTAGGACATTATTGAATCCATTGTCTTGCAGTGAGAATCTGACAGGGTTCACACAAGGATGAGGCCTTAACTATTAGGTGACATCCTTAACAAAAAAAGGGTTTGCTGTATCAGATTAACTGTTTGAATCATTGATTAGTGTCATATTTGTATTCAGGCATCAATTACGATATTGCACCAGACCCATGAATGAAATACTATTTTTTTTTCGCACCAGTTCTGAGGCGAATGAAATTGACAATTCCCAGTCTTACAAAAGAGAAAATATCCTTCTGAAACATGCTGTATCCAACATATAATAAATATGTAACTTTGCTGGACGTCATGTTGGAATCATGTCCAGCATGAAGAGGGGCTGACACGGGCAGCTGCTGACACTGTGCCTCCCCCACACAAAGCCTAGGATTAAAGATGATCAACAATTAAATAATCTCTACTATACCAAGAACCTGCGGTAGTTATCTCATGATTTACAAGAAAGGCAACGTGACAAAAATGTATACCTACAATATACAATTTATACATCCATCAAAAGTTCCATGTAAGGATTTATATACAACTTTCTGTATAAATATTTCAGCTTATATACATGATATTGAGCAATGTAGTGAATTTCATTTTATCATTAATAAGAGTAACTGCCTTCACAATTTAACCAGTAAACCCTGAAGACACAATTTTCATTCTACAACATTTTACTTTTTTTTTATTTTACCCCCACTACATGTGTCATCACTGAAAAAAACAAGGCCTAAAGGCCTAATGCAAACCTGTGCAGAGTTTGGGAGTATGAATGGAGGTTTATTTTTTAAAATTTAATATTGATCCTTTTAAGTCCTGCATATCTACCTTAGTCATTATGATTTCAGCAAAACGGACGTTTCTGACCTGAAAGTTTCAGACTAGGACGTTTAAAACAAGAATATGGGTAGTCTACAAGCAACTATGTGGATCCGCAGAAATCAGAGTAGGAGTGGGTGAAGTGAGGCATGGATTAAGTGGCAAGGGGAATAGGGTGAGGTGTGTTGCATATTAGCATGGATGTCTGCAGCTTAAACGTGAATGCAGGTGGTGCCATCTGTCATAAAATCAAGAAAATTGTCCAGGATGTATAAACCTGCAAAATTTCAGGTGGATAAGTCAAACCACTGCTTAGATATGAGTGATTTTATCCCAAAGCAGATGAACAGATGGACACTGTGCATAAATGGTTGCAGGTGGCCCAACCAGTTTTGCTTATGATGAAGAGCTTTGTGAGATCTATACACAAGCAAAATTTTGGCCCAATCGGTCAAACAGTTCCCGAGATATCAGCTTAGATGTCTGCAGAGTAAACATGAATGTAGGTGGCACCACCTGTCATAAAATCGAGAAAGCTGTCCAGGATGTATAAACCTGCAAAATTTCAGGTGGAAAAGTCAAACCACTGCTGAGATATGAGTGATATTATCCCAAGGCAGATGAACAGATGGACGCTGTACAAAAATGGTTGCAGGTGGCGCCACCAGTTTTGCCTATGATGAAGAGTTATGTGAGATCTGTACACATGCAAAATTTTAGCCCAATTGGTCAAATGGTTCCCCCGAGATATGAGCGTGGATGTCTGCAGAGTAAACGTGAATGTAGGTGGCACCACCTGTCATAAAATCGAGAAAGCTGTCCAGGATGTATAAACCTGCAAAATTTCAGGTGGAAAAGCCAAACCACTGCTGAGATATGAGTGATATTATCCCATGGCAGATGAACAGATGAACACTGTACAAAATGGTTGCAGGTGGCCCCACCAGTTTTGCCTATGATGAAGAAGTATGTGATATCTATACACATGCAAAATTTTGGCCCAATCGGTCAAACGGTTCCGGAGATATGAGCGTGGATGTCTGCAGAGAAAACCTGAATGTAGGTGGCACCACCTGTCATAGAATCGAGAAAGCTGTCCAGGATGAATAAACCTGCAAAATTTCAGGTGGATAAGTCAAACCACTGCTGAGATATGAGTGATATTATCCCAAGGCAGATGAACAGATGGAAGCTGTACAAAAATGGTTGCAGGTGGCCCCACCAGTTTTGTCTATGATGAAGACCTATGTGAGATCTGTACACATGCAAAATTTTGGCCCAATTGGTCAAATGGTTCCCGAGAAATGAGCTTGGATGTCTGCAGGGTAAACATGAATGTATGTGGCGCCACCTGTCATAAAATCGAGAAACCTGTCCAGGATGTATTATCCTGCAAAATTTCAGGTGGATAAGTCAAACCACCGCTGAGATATGAGTGATTTTATCCCAAGGCCAATGAACAGATGGGTGCTGTGCATTAATGGTTGCAGGTGGCGCCACCAGTTTTCCCTATGATGAAGAGCTTTGTGAGATCTATTCACATGCAAAATTTTGGCCCAATCGGTCAAACAATTTACAAGATATGAGTTTGGATGTCTGCAGAGTAAACGTGAATGTACGTGGTGCCACCTGTCATTAAAATCAAGAAACCTGTCCAGGATGTATAAACCTGCAAAATTTCAGGTGGATAAGTCAAACCACTGCTGAGATAGGAGTGATTTTATCCCAAAGCATATGAACAGATGGACACGGTGCATAAATGGTTGCAGGTGGCGCAACCAGTTTTGCTTATGATGAAGAGCTTTGTGAGATCTATACACAAGCAAAATTTTGGCCCAATCGGTCAAATGGTTCCCAAGATATGAGCTTGGATGTCTGCAGAGTAAACTTGAATGTAGGTGGCACCACCTGTCATAAAATCGAGAAAGCTGTCCAGGATGTATAAACCTGCAAAATTTCAGGTGGATAAGTCAAACCACTGCTGAGATATGAGTGATATTATCCCAAGGCAGATGAACAGATGGACGCTGTGCAAAAATGCTTGCAAGTGGGGCCACCATTTTTAGTGTATCTTATAAAGCTATCAAAGGGGTACATTTGTGCAAAATTTTTAGCCTGATCAGTCAAACGATTCCCGAGATATGCAGGTTTATGTGTGGAAACAGACGCACATATGGACGCTGGGCAGCGAGGAAAGGTCAGAAGTCAACCAAAAATGAGGGCGCAGCAGTTCACATGTGACCTGATGATAAACCCCATTCGCTTAAAATGCAAACCAAATTTTTTCAAACAGTTGAAAGATATAGTTCCAATAATCTGGGAATTCTGCATCTAAACATTGTGACTAGACGTCTAGACACAGGTCTAGACGTCAAGACACATTGTCTAGACACCCCCCCCCCCCCCGAAGCCAGGTCAGTTGCCATGGTGATGTCTGGATCCCACCTGTTTGTACTGAGTGACCTCTTGACTTGGCTGCTGAAACTCAGCATGTTGTCAAATCTGTTTTCAAATATAGAAAGCCTTTTTCAATTGGCTACAATGCTTTTTTAAAACTGTATTTATCTAATCTATTCTTATAAAACTGGAAGAACCCTACCACAGAATAATTCTTGTAAAGTTTAAACCAATCAGCTTAATATTTTCATCATAAATCAGTGTATAAGCTAGAAGAGTTTAAAATTACGTTTTCGCTTGTAAAAAACACATCAATGTAGGTGGCGCCACCAATACCTCAAAATCAGATATGACATATGTGACAAAAATTGGTATAAAATTTGGTGATTATAGCTCTAGCCGTTTCTGAGATTTTAATTTTAGTGTGCTATTTTGGACAGATGACTAAGTTCAAACTCCTGTAACTCGGCAAAAAATCTCCGAACTGGAACCATTCAACAAACTTGAGAGAGATTGTTCCAGGGATCAGTTCTGTGATATTTTGGACAATTTGGCTGTACAGTTTCAGAGAAGAAGATTTTTAAAGGTTTTTAAGCTTTTTCTCTATAAAATCTAAATAAATGCAGATACCCAATAATAAGCTCCAGGGTGCCAAGTCTCACATGTGACTAATTCTTACATGTAATTTGGAGCTGCTAGCTCCGACGGTTTCTGACTTACAGCCATGGACGGCAGAAAGCCAGCCCTGGACGGCGGATGGCTGACGGACGACGCTGCGCCATCGCATAAGCTCACAGGTTCGCTTAAAAATCTTCATAATTTTTAAAACATCATTTGAGTTAGAATCACATTTTCATATGCAAGGTGAGTTTTCTTACCAATAACAGCAGTAAAACGTCTGCTTATGATGTTCCTATTAATGCAAACCTAAACTGCCATTAAATTTCTCACCAAATTTGTGCTAATATGTAACAAGCTCTTAGCAAATTAGGAAAGTCACCAGTCCGTGGCAGGCAAGGTTAATTAATATCCAGTGACCCAATCCACAGTTACATATAAATATATATTTTTTTAATTTGTTCTAAAGCATCATAGCTTCCTATGAGATCTGTCCATCATTGTTTATCTTCCAAAGAAACTTGCTCAGTGCTCACTGGCTGATGAGAATCAGGGTCTTTCTGTTCTGTGTTTTTAGTGTGATCATTAACAGAATTTGTGGCGTCTGCCTCGCTAGGTTGATTGCTGTCATGGCTGCCGGACATAGTATCAGGCTGCAAATCTTTGGCTCCATCAGGTTCAGACACAGCTTCAGTTGTACTGGTGGCCCCCTCTGGTGTCTGCTGAGGTTGGTCTTGTCCTTTGGTAAGACTGGAAACAAACGAATGTCAGACTGGCATCAGATTAACAGCTTTACATACAACTTCATACACAGAGTTATGTAAGGCAATCATGGATAATTTATGTGTTAAAAGTAGTATTTCCTCCCGATTTCCCCAAGTTAATAAAGACAGCAAATGAGTCCATATCCTTCATGACTGTGATTATCAAGATAATGAGCATATATGTTGATCCCTTTTAATACAATTACCACTATACCCTGTTAATATGTGTAAATATAAAATCTCAGAAATGGTTAAAATATGTAAATTACAAAGGCAAATCAATACACATTAGTCTTGTGGTTAAAGCATGCTTCTGGTTAATTTTATTGCATGACAGGCTTCCATAACACTTATAGTTTGTTTCCATGGTAAATGTATGACCTGCACTAAATGCTAGGTAAACTTATACTCAAATAATACTGGTTATTTATGTGCTTCAATGTTTTTTTTACTAAGTCAAACCAAGAAGGTATGCCCACAAAATATTTAAAGCACAAATGGAACATGAATGCAAACCTATTTTAATTCTAAATCAAACAAAAATAAAAAGAAAAGAATAATTACATATATGTAAAAAGCAGAATATCTCATAACTTTTAAGATAATGATTGCTTTGAAAACACACTCTTACATAAATTACTAAATCATTTTAAAAATGAACCAAATTATTTAAGTTTAAGCATTATTGAAAGTAAGATTTGTCTCATATAATGAGACAGAGACTGGAGAAAACTATCAAGTACTACAGTGATATTATTCTCATTATTAAGGTTCACACATTTTTTTTTTACATATAACTGACTTGTCCTACAAATATATCACTAGAACATCTGAGTACATGTAAACAGAAACATGTCCAACAAATTTGAAATGAATATCGTGTGACTTCCCTAGCAATAATTCTGCATGCAGGATGACTTAAGGCAGGCTGAAACAAGACCTGAAGAAAAGTTTAATAATTTCAGTGAGTAAAGGAACTTGTAATGATTTTTTTTAAATGTCATATTCTTTTTAAACTTTTTTACTTTCAAATGGGGAAACTTGCAAATATCCATACTCTTTTCAAATTTTTTCATACAATGCATGTTTTTGTTTCCTATTTTTCTGTGAAGACTTCCTTTTCTAAATACAGTAAAGCATCGTTGATCTGAACACTGTTATCTGAAATTGATAACTTTTGCATTGCTGACAGCTAGTTTAAACACACTGTAGCTTATGACTGCATTACAGGTGAGGTAACTGATGTATGCAAGTTTGGCAGAACAAAGTTTGAAAACTTTTATAGTACATAACACCATGAACTGGAGGATGTGGTAATTTATCTTGATCAGAAAGACTGTTTATCTGAAAATTTCCCTCATATTTATTTTATTATATGAGGTTTCCAATTATCAAGATAGCCCACCTACATTTACATGTACTTCACCTTGATCCTATGGTCACATAATAATAAACTACCTGCTAGAACACACCAATAAAACAAAAATCTGAGAAGCTCAAACAGCTATTTCACACTTACAACACTGATTACACATGGGGATTAAACAGAAACTGAATTTATCTATGGGAGCCTGTAGCCCAAATACACATAGAAACAACACAGATACACAAACTGATGGACATTTGAGCAGAGTCAGACAACTCGTCAACTGATAAAACTAAAGAACAACTCAAGCAGCTGGGCATGCAGCACAACAACAGAATAAGTACCTGGGCAGACAGGCAGTTATGGAAAGCTACAAAGGGTAGTGAGAAACAACCAGTTAACCAGAGTCGTGACACCACACAGAAAAACACCAGTGTGTTCACAGCAGTACCCAACAAGCTGAGCCTATCTAATCATAATTTGATATCATATCAAATATGAAAATGTTGTGTTATTTTTAATTGTTCTAGATTTTTTTATTATGCACAGGACTGGAAAAAGCATTCTTAGCAGATATGGACACATTACAGCATAATTTGTGAGCATTTTCTTTCTTAGGATTGCATAAATATGTATCACTGAAAAGTATCTGAGGATCTATTTCAATCTTAAATCTGAGGATCTACAGTGGATCCCCACCTTGTGGCCATCCGACAATTGTGACCACCCAATAGTTATGCCCATTTTCTTGGTCCTGTTTATAGGATCCAGATAACTTTGAATTTCACAATTGCGACCACCCCTTAAGTATGACCACTTTGATCAAGTGATTGTAATTGTGGGGTTCTGCCATATTTAAATCTTCCCCATTTGCTAAGATGGTTCTAGACAGTTTTAAACTGGGTATATCCTACATTCAAAAGTCCAATGTCAAAGCTAAACTAAACTATATCCCATCCCATGGAACCAATGTAACCTAGACACGAGCATCATGAGATTTATCATGAGGTTAGAGGCCTGATTTAGTTACTGTTAAGCTTTTGGAAGAAGTAAGGTTAGACATACTTTAATCACTGTATGTACTTATATGAGAAGTTTCTCCCACAATTAAGTGTCCAGCAGGATTATCATTTGGTATGGTACCCTGTTAGCAATGGACTTAATATATAGCAGTTTTTAAACCTTAAGCCCATCCTGTAATATGGGGGACCCAGCAGGCATTTCAACAAAACTATTTTAAATTCTGGTTTTCATTTAAAAATTCTGGTCAGCTTGTTAGGTAAATGCTGAACTGTCATACATACTAGCAATAAACATTAGAAAATGATGCATCATACCATAAAATATTAAGTGTTTTCAACATTACATTACATGAATTTAAGAGGCATGCTTAACTTGTCAATCACCAATTAATCCCCAGGAGACCTGAACCTGACTTTTAAATTCCTGGTATGATAGACTCATTGAAGGTACCCTCCACCAAACTTTCTCAAACTTACTTATCCTACCTGATTTCTAACAATCAGAGGGAACATGAGGAAAAGTACTGTTTTATGTTCATAAATTCTATAGAAACATTACGCAAAGAATCAATGCCTTCTGATAATTATCAGTTTAAATATGTACTGTCAGAGGCTCTTCCACAGTGGGCCTCAGGGCAGATAAAAAGTACGCTTCATGGCACTTTAGGTACACATATATGTGAATACATAGTATTTTCCACATACTTCAAACATTTAAACCCTATAGCAAACTGCACACTGGAGAATTTTTTTTCGAAAAAAATTGAATTATCGTAATGAAATGTACAGAAAATGTGAAAAAGTTTTCTAAATATAAAACAGTCATGTATAATAAAATTTCATTAAAAAACAAATAGTGATAAAACAATAGAAGCTCACGTAAAAACGACTTCAGGATAATTTGTCACTAGTGATTTGGATTTACAAAGGTCATATTAAATACATTTATAAAATATTTGGCAAATATGTACCAAGGGCAATGATAATGTTTGACCAGTTGTGAGTAGATCTTTATTTGGTTCAATATCTTTATTTGGGTCAGTATCTTTATCAGTTTCTTTATGACATTTACGTCTTTATGTTCTGAGAAGGATACTTTAGGGATCACTGTAGTTATTATTTACAGTAATACTGAAATAGCTTATAAACACCAATTAGTGTCTGTTGTTGAAATGACTCTTTGTTTTAATATTTTGAGCTCACATTTTCCTTGTGCTGGTATAATAAATAGTGCTAGTGCTGCTTTGCTGCAGTAATAATCATTTCATTTACTATGCAATTTACCCAAATTTTTAGGAAGATATACCAATGAATTTTCCTGCAGGTAAATCCCATAGAAGCCATATTTCAAATGAGAAGTTTAAATATTACAAAAAATAATTACTGCAAATACAAATTCATATTTCAATTACATATAATTCCTATATTATCATCTGTATACCTTAAGTCCTGCCAATGTAAAATCAAAGATTTTGATATTTCCCTATGAGAAAATAAATCTTGATACTGACCAGGTCAAAATGTACTTTTTCCTTAACATATATATATATATGAGAAAAAGGAATTAAATGTATATAAATTTCCTACACAGCCAAATAGCCTCATATCTTAATATAAAATCATATTAAGATATAACTGTCAACAATCAGTAGTGTACAGATAAAAACAAATTCACAAGCTTTCACATCTAGCTCTGGGACTCACCCAGGGAAACTTTTTCGTGACGAGCTAGCGCTGGACTGGCTGGAGTCTCCATTCTGGTTAGAATCTTCCACGGGAACTATACCATTTACTGGTGGATTCACGGGGGGCATGTCACTAGCTACATCTTCATCATATATCCTATACCTGTAAGTAACAGACATCAGTATTAGTCACTCAGTCTCCTACTTGTAAATGAATTAATTCATTGGTTTAACAACTTTTAGAAAGGAAAATAATTAACATGAAACGACAAACCTGAAGCCATTTTCATCTTCAAATTCATGGTTTTCATCATCACTGTCTTCATCTGGGGCTACGAACACTACTTCCATGTCAATATCACCATGCTGAAATAAGTACACCAGGATTACAGTAACAAGAGATAAAGGAGGTAACACTACTTCCATGTCAATATCACAATGCTGAAATAAGTACCGTAAATCCTGCTTTTATCGACGCTGCCATAAAAACAAACTCAAAATCGAAAATCTCAATTTTTTTTCTGAACTCGGGATGCGGCCTTAAATAGATGGTTTAACACAAATGAACTTTGAGAAGAACACTATTCTGGACACGGCGCGCCTTTGGGCGATAATAGGAGATTAAACACTTTAGAGGGAATACTCTTGTAGTCAAAGGATTTTTGTTTTAATTGTATAGTCTATCATATAAAATAAAATATAGTTCATACGAAATATAATTATTTGAATACAAATTATTATTTTAAAATGTAAATATTGAAAAATAACAACATTGATATCGAGATTAAAATGAATGAGATTATTCATGGTGAAGACTGGTGGTGACGTCTATTGGACAATTTCAGTATTACCGTTCAACCGTTCATAACTTTGACGGAGCTGGATTGCCTCAGATTCAATGTTGTTTACTTCTGGTTAATCATTGTTTTTTTATACGATATATTTTCATGGATTTTTGGTATGTATTTTAAAACTGTTAGAGGGGAAACCCGCTTGTGGATATAAATGGTAGAACATGTTACCACGGCCAATGGAATTTGCTGAATATTCAGATTTTATAGGCCTCATATGCCGTGCCGTACTCTGTGTTTGCAACCGATTTTCCATAATATTTTGGATAAAAAAATATTTCGCTTGTACTTTTGAAGTCAATGTATGATTTTATTCTTAAAGGAATATTTTGAAATCTTAATCTATGATGAAAAGTCAATTTTCTTGAATTACTCGGAAGATTTGAATCATTTACCTCGGTATTGTCATTGTCATATCGTACGTTGATACATCGCTCAATGTCCCAACTTGCTGGTGCGTTAGAAAATATTGCCAGTCCGGCGAACTAAATATCAAAATCACTGGTACCTTATCGAGATAGGAACGTACAGGAAACATGACGCGTGAAAGCGTGATTTTAATGTGAAATTAAAGTGGTCGGTCTAGGTAAAAAAAAGTTTTTTTTTCCAAGAAGATAGTGGCGGCACTCAAATTTGATATGAAAACAGTCGTCAACTATTATTCGACTCTTTAAGATGTCAGCTGTTTATTCATTTAACATTCTTTACAAATAAACGTTGCTAAATAATGCGTCAAATGAGTTTAATGTAAGCGTTGATTTCCGTGCGAATCGGGGAGCTGTGTGTGACAGCTGGGGGTTTTAAACGTATTATTTGGTGAAAATTACCAAGATTTGTTATAAGTTCTATACCGCACAAAAGATATATATTTCAAGGTTCTACATTTTAATTTTTATATTCATACCACGTGCCTTGATTAAGTTAGTGCAGGTTAATAATATGACAGTTTCAGCAGTCTCAACCATCATGTCACCCCATGCAAAAGTCATTTGTGATATACAGATATTTTGTCCCTATCTCAAACGTTAAATTTATTTAAAATACATAACCTGACAACATATTTAACCTCTGTAATATATACTTTTTTATTCCAATCCTCCTGCGTGACGAATCCTAATCGTGGATAGTATTGAGGCTTTTTGCATCAATAAATAAATGTATAAACATCCATTTAGTTTTCATATAATGGTTTTTGACAATTGCACGTATATGCAATGAAGCGTTTTTGACGCATACAAGAAACGTTTTTCGTAACCACAATACTAATGAAATGATCGTTCGGGGAATCTTTCCTTTTCTGATAAATGCCTTCTCGTCCATGCAAAAGTCATTTGTGATATACAGATATTTTGTCCATACCTCAAACGTTAAATTTATTTAAAATACATAACCTGACAACATATTTAACCTCTGTAATATATACTTTTTTATTCCAATCTTCATTAAAGTAGCTATGTCGTGATTTATTTTGCTACGTGCAGCTGATTATCGCTACCCTCAGTCCAGAGACAAAGTCAGGCTGTGGCCTTTAAGGGGGGTTTTAGGTATTTAAACCTTAGGGGGAGCTCCCTTGAGAGACCTTGCAAACTCATGGTGCGGCTATAAATAGACTTGCGGCGATAAAAACAAGATTTATGGTACACCAGGATTACAGTAACCATGATAAAGGAAACTAGAAAATGTCCAGATAACTGGATCCCCCACCATATGGGAATGTGAGAAATGTGTTATTCTGCTGATTTATTAGCATGATATGTTGGACAAAGTTAAACAAGAATGCATATATATCGAAACAGGTGAGGAGGCTCATAAGATACACAGCTGTGATTGATTAGAGGTGGATCCCAAAAACACCTTTTAAGATATTGCATGACATATAAAATATATGTCAATCTTGAAAAACTCATAAACAAGGGACCCATGGGTCACTGTACTCAGCTGAAGTTGACCTTCAAGGTAAAAACATAAAATATTTTCAAATGGAGATAAAGGGTGAAAGTACAGGTAATAAAGGTTATGGATGGTTGATATGTTTGAAAATCTATAGCTAACTGGGTCAATTTACATCATTTTATGCACACAGAAGTATTAATTTTTCTATAAGATATATTTTTTGAATTTCAATAATAACAATAATTGCAATGCACTTGGTGGTGGTTGGGGGGGGGGGGGGGGGGCATGAGAATAACTGTACACCTATCACAGCAGAAGTACTGGACAAGTATTCCATCACTACCTAGGCAGGGTTGTAGTGACCAAAAGTAAGAAGCCTGAACCTTGCATGACAATGAGCCCAATACAATGGGCCCCTGAAAAAAAAATTCAATAACTAGCCTAATTTTTAAGCTTCTATTTTCAAATTTCAGCATAAAATAGATAAATTAATTATGTGTACCTGCTGCAAAAAAATCAAATGTACTTACATGCTGAGCTAAAAAACAAACAAGAGCACTGCAAATGGTGCATCAAACGCCCATTGCATGTTTTGTGACCTCTGATCTCATTAAATATGCATGAAATTGCTGAGAATGTAATTCAGGTGAGAATCTTTATTTGTTAATACTCATCATGAGTTCATATGAAAATCCATAAGATTTTTGGTACTTCAGGGTGGTGCCATTAAAGTGTGGTGACCTCTGACCTCACTTAATATTAATGGATTTTGCTGGAAATAGAACTCAGGTGATATATTTTAGTGATTAACATTTCTATTGAGTTTATATACCTAGAGACCTCTGACCTTATTTAATATGCATGGATTTTGGTAAGTAGGTATGGTGAGTTTCATGAAAATCAATCAAAGCCCTGGTAAGTTATCATGGTGACACCAAAGTTAATGGACAGATGGAAGAATAGTGGGTGTACCATAATACTTCCCGTTATAGACGGGTTTATAAAAAAAATCATTTAGATGGGACAGAATCCTAATCAGCTCTGGAGACCCATAAGATGCACCTGCTACTATAATTAGAAGTAGGTCCCAGTAAAACTTTTTGAGAAATAGTTTTGTTTATGAAATGTACATATTTTGTATAAAAAAGATTCATAAAAAAATAAAAAAATCATTTAAGTGTGACCAAAACCTAATCAGCTCTTGAGACTCAAAAGACGCACCTGCTAGTACAATCAGAAGTTGATCTGAGTAAAACCTTTCAGAAATATCACATCACATAACGATTGTTACGGCAGGATGAAAAGAGCTGATCACTGTATCCCCCGCTCTGCTGTGGTGGGTTTAATAACATAAATTAATCAAAATGACATTCAGTAGAGTGCACGTCTCTGCCAGGGCTAACATCCTAACCCCCCTCCCACTAATTTAATCTATAGGTGTGTTAACATATAATGGAATCTGACAACAAATATGGCTTATGTTTATGTGATCAGTGTTGTTTTTTGGTTTGTTTGTTACCCACCTAATGACTAAATTTCAGAGGGATCAATATAATTTATATCTGGATTTGGATCCAGCTAAATATTTCCCTTTAACGGCTGTTTTATTTGTTTCTACATACAATACCTCCAGCAATAACTGATTGACAGCAAAACTTGATCATTTCTTACTCATCCTTTTAATATAGTTCATTCTGTCACTCTAAGATATTATGTGAATAAGCAACTGGAAAACAGATTAATGTTATTTAAGTCTTTGTCAGTCACAAATGTGGAAACGACACTTTCACAACCCTTCTGAAACTGACAAGCCATGCAAATTTGGTCTACTCTGGTTCTAAATTGTTTATTGTCAATGTTTTCACAACAAAAAATTTTCAATAAATTCAGTGAGATAAGTGGAAGGTTGCCCCATTAATTAAGGAACAAGTTATTAAATCTGGGGGATGACTGATTGAATTTTTTAGCAGACCTTGTCCTGAATGAATGATGATGGAGGTATGCACTCCGTGAGTGCTTTCTAGTTCCTGTCACAACCATTTTTTTTTTCATTTTGGCCATTTTTGTTGCATTGTAAACATTGCTAATCTAAAACTCCTGTCAAATCAGGCAACTTAAGAACTGGTATACTACAGGATTATATGGGATCAATGTGATATCTGAGAGAGCATAAAATAGTGTCTCACTGGAGGCCATGATTCTAATCTTACAATGATATTTTACAGTGATTTATATATGCAGTCATTTATGTATTTATATCTAACAAATTAACATTTAAATGCTCAATTTACTTTAAATGTCACTATCTTTACTTGAAACTAGTCAGCCACTGCCTTACCTGTTGTGAGAGGATCTGAACGGCTTCTGCGTGTTTGGCGTTTCTCAAGTCTACGTTGTTGACAGACAATATGGCGTCTCCTACAAACAGTGACTTACACCTTTCTGCGGGTTGGCCCGGGTGAATTTCTGATATTAAAATAGGAACACCATGTTCTTTTCCACCCTACAACAAGATGTGTATCAAATATAGGAAATCGTGTCATTATACAGTTTAACAGTATACTGACTAAAATAAAGAATGCTGTGTGATGCACCTTGTTTTGAAGTCCATCATTCAATCATGTACCCAACACAGTATATAATGTTGTGCCTATCAAGTTTATCCTAACTTTAATTTAATTATTTATACTTAACAGATATGCCAAGATATACACCTTCCACAAATGAATCACATTTAAAATCTTTTGGTAATTTGTGCTGATGTCATGGACATGCCTCCCCTTGCACAATTATGAAATGCTTTCACATTCTTATTAATATAGTCACAGAAATGTCAGGTCCCTCTTATCATCTTATGAAGTGCTCTCTGATCCACTGTATTTACCATTATGGACATACCTAGTTCCTTGGCTGACCCCTTGTAAAGCAGTTTTGACAATCTGTTCTCAATGTTACATACAAGTTTAATCACTTACCTGATCCCTAGTAAAGTACATTTAAGAGTATGAGTTATGAGCATACCCTCAGCTGGCCCCTTATATGTACCCACTCTGTACTTACTGTAATGGACATGCCCAGTCCCTCCTCTGGTCCCTTATATAACTGTACTTCAGTCTATATATACTGTAATGGACATGCCCAGTCCCTCCTCTGGTCTCTTATATAACTGTACTTCAGTCTGAAATAACTGTTATAGACATGCCCAGTCCCTCCTCTGGCCCCTTATAAAACTGTACTTTAGTATGTACTTACTGTTATGGATATGCCCAGTCCCTCCTCTGGCCCCTTGTAAAACTGTCCTTCAGTCTATACTTACTGTTATGGACATGCTGAGTCCCTCCTCTGGCCCCTTATAAAACTGTACTTTAGTATGTACTTACTGTTATGGACATGCCCAGTCCCTCCTCTGGCCCCTTATAAAACTGTACTTCAGTCTATACTTACTGTTATGGACTTGCCCAGTCCCTCCTCTGGCCCCTTATTAAACTGTACTTTAGTCTGCACTTACTGTTATGAACATGCCCAGTCCCTCCTCTGGCCCCTTATATAAATGTACTTCAGTCTATACTTACTGTTATGGACATGCCCAGTCCCTCCTCTGTTTCTTTTTATAACTGTACTTTAGTCTGGACCTACTGTTATGGACATGCCCAGTCCCTCCTCTGGTCCCTTATATAACTGTACTTCAGTCTATACATACTGTAATGGACATGCCCAGTCCCTCCTCTGGTCTCTTATATAACTGTACTTTAGTCTACACTTACTGTTATGAACATGCCAAGTCCCTCCTCGCGCCCCTTATATAAATGTACTTCAGTCTATACTTACTGCTATGGACATGCCCAGTCCCTCCTCTGGCCCCTTATAAAACTGTACTTTAGTCTATACTTACTGTTATGGACAAGCCCAGTCCCTCCTCTGGCCCCTTATATAACTGTACTTCTGTCTATCCTTACTGTTATGGACATGCCCAGTCCCTCCTCTGGCCCCTTATATAACTGTACTTTAGTCTACACTTACTGTTATGGACATGCCCAGTCCCTCCTCTTGCCCCTTATATAACTGTACTTCAGTCTATACTTACCGTTATGGACATGCCCAGTCACTCATCTGGCCCCTTATAAAACTGTACTTTAGTCTACACCTACTGTTATGGACATGCCCAGTCCCTCCTCTGGCCCCTTATATAAATGTACTTCAGTCTATACTTACTGTTATGGACATGCCCAGTCCCTCCTCTGGCCCCTTATATAACTGTACTTTTCTTATCTCTCCTACACCTTGTCTTCTCTTCAATGATGATAAGTCCTGAAGCAACATATAAAATGGCCATCATGTAAAAAAGCATGCAGACCAGTTGAAACAAGAGGCGAAGTTCAGAATGAAAAGTTGTGTAAAATCAGATAATTTAATAAAAATCTAAAATGTTTCATGATCAAATCAAGCATATTTTTTACTGTATATTTTAAGTATTATTGTTGGTTTCAAATTTTCATTATTTAATACACCACAAATTCACATTTCAAACAAGCCCACTAAAAGCAGTAACAACTTTGAAAATTTCATAGTATTAAAAATATATAAATAAGTAGAGAGAATTGGTGAACAACACAAAAATTTCCACTTTTCTAGAAATTTTCATCTGCAACATGTACAGGGATAGTAAACTACTCATATGTAAACTACCCCTATACATGTGTTCATAAATTTTCTGTATTACATTCCCTACAGGCAGACAATATCCCATCCCACCCTTAACTTAATAACTGACCAGTGCAATTTAAAATACCCCACCCTTACCCCTTCAACCCTTAAAACTTCACATTATTTTGTTATCTGTCATAGACTTTTAACATTTGGTAAACAATATATGTGTTATGGGGGTGAAACTATTTCAGGCAGCAGCAGTGCAGATATAATAAAGCTTTCCCACTCTACCTCTGCAATTACTACCGTCTTTCTCAATGATAAACCCTTCCAACAATTTTTTTCTACAATTTAACCACAAATGGGTTATTTTTTTTAAACCAACCTAAACCAAATCAATAAGCCTCTCATGGAAAGGAGGGCAGGCTTATAGGGTATGAGGAGTATATTTCTTTATCAATATTTTGTTAAAAATGTTTTAACAAAAAACATGAAAAACAATTAAAAAATAACTTTTTTTTCCCCTTTCTTCTGTTGCTGTTTGCTCTAGATCTTGAACATATTGCTGATTTTCAAAAACTGACCTTCCGGCACAATATTAGTCATAGGTGACAGATTTGCACCTGATAATTATTTTCGATCCTTGACCTTATTTCCAAGGACGTACACTCCACAGCTGATTCTAATAATCACCCAGTTCGGGGGGGGGGGGGGGGGGGGGGAGGGGGGAGTGGTGGGGGAGGCTTCTGGTTAAAGCTTGGGGAATTACAAATATCTAGTTTACAATGACTTAGGACCTCCACCTCACAGTGTTACATGTTTAATTACTGAGGCACATTATTCACTTGCACTATTAACCAGTATAATTATACTTGTTTCTTATAACAAATCTATATGGATAAAATATAAGATCACTTTAGTTCCATATATCTTAAATTTTTGCGGCACCAGCAGATTAAATATACATTGTTCCTTTAGTGATCAAAATGGTAATTTTAGATATAATATTCCAAAATAATGTTTTAAGCTTGAATACCTCCTTACTTACCTAAGAAAACTTACAAAACTTACCCCCAGACTAACACACAAATTTAGTTAAAATACACCGGAATTGATGTGTTGAGTTGTAATTGCTAGATCCGCAGTAATCCAATTAGATTAACTTGATTCTCTTTCAGGTTGAACAGAATGGTTTACCCTAGGTATTAGATACAAAATCACTTTGTGACCTAGAAAGTGACATATATACCTAGTTCACAAGTGCTATATTTTTGTACAGACATTTTATAGGAAAAGTGCCCTGCTCATCTGGATCATATCTATCATTTTCCAAGTCGTTCTGTGTTTGTTTTCTTCTTGTTTAGGTTAACTCAAACGCTTGAATAACACAACGGTGGATATGTCCATTACCTGTTGATAGCTACTGAATGACCATGAAGGTAATTGGTACAGTATATGATGTTAATGACATTATAATTAAGCCTTCTGGATTCCAGGTTTACCTTGCAAGGTGCTGTGAATAATCCAAAAGTCATAACCTACAGTTCAGATTTCAGAATGCATCTGTTAGGTTTTTATTGAGATTTCACAACTTTCTGGGTCTTTCTGGGTTGCTGGGGTCCCTCAGTTTCAAAGTTTGATGCTGTTACTACCAGGCTAAGTATGTACCACTCCCACTCTTAGTATAATTCACTGAATGGGCACCAGATGGCAGTATTTATCAATAACAGTATGATATATACTGTAAACTATAGTGAGCTCCCAGTGCCCTTATCCCTATATAAATATCTAAGGTAGCTTGCACTTGAATGAACCATGGTTAAAAGAGGCCGCACCAACTGAAATATACAAAAACTTAAAGCCTGTGCTGCGGAATGGATTTTGGTGCAGCGTATGTTCACCAACACCCTGAGAACAGATGGACTAACGTATTCTTCTCTCACATGTCCGGGGGGTGTAGGCAGTTTTGCTTTACGACTACTGCGCCCCCTGCAGGCTCGAATAACAGTTTTGTGGCGGTGGAGATGGATTTCGGCCTCTAGCTGGTTCCACAGTTTATCATGTTCCTGTCCCTTCATGTCACGGCCAAGAAGTTGGATCTGTTGTATTCTGTAAAAAAATGTAATGATAATGTTATGAACATCAGAAATATTAATCATAGCTCAAATTGCAACCTCTCTGATTTGAAGAGAACCACGGTATTATAGTGAAACCTCAAAATTATGTCCGCTTACGGGACCTTGCCAATGTGGTTGCATTTTCGAGCTGATCGTCAAAGGGAGGTCTGATATAAAGAGCAAACAAGAATCAAGACTGTGACAAAAGTGGTCATTATTTTGAGGTAGTCACTAAACCTATGAGGTCTTTAGGTGAGGTTTTACTGTATAACTAATACACAGCTTAACCCTAAGTTTGTGTATATACCTGCCAGCCAGCTCCTTGTCCAGGTACTTGGCTGCTAGTCTGGCTCCGTAGACTTCACTCTGCAGGGCCAGGATATACTGCTTCAGTTCATTGTTTTCTTTCCTCAGTTCCTTCACCTCAGACTCTAAGATGGCTTCATTCATCAAACTGCTCTTCCTTTTCTCCATTTCATCATCCTGTAAAAACAAAAGACATACTGTTACTGAAAATTTACAACACAAAGAAATTGATGATATTTAGAATCATCAAATATAACTAAAAAATATAACAAATATACACAATCAGTGGCCCGAAAAGGTGTTTTCTATTGTTCTATTACTATAATATTAATATTACTCTTGTGCTACATACTGTAATGTTCCCACTTTAAAGGGGAATATTCTGAAATCTGATGTCTATAAACTAAAGAAAATCCCTTGAACCTTTTGTAAAAATAGGCCAGAAAATGGCAGTCAGATAGCACACAGGCTGTTCATTTAGTATATAACACATGATTATAACATGAGGGGGGCTGGCCAAAATAATCCAAACAAATTCAACATCTGGTGGCAGGGCATCTGATGGCAGGTAGGTCAGATGAAACAAGAGTTTACAAAAGGCAATTTGCAAATAGTGATCTTTTAGCTTCCGCACATATGCACCCTACCACCTTAGACTATATGGTTTTTCTCTTTGTCAACATTAGCCCATGCACCATGTTAACTATTAGCCATTTCTACAGAGATGGTAGGTGAAAAGAGCTCTGGCTTAAATCCTTTCACATGCATTCTGTATGTAATTTCTTTTCTTCTCCTACATAGATCTTGAGTTTGGCAGGGTATCCAGTTTCTGCAGAGTATTCTCTTAATTTTATTCATCAAGCATGGATGTTAAATAAACTGGGGAGCAAATGTTTCTGTTAAACAGGTATTAAGAATTCATTTTCTCCTTGCCACGTGAGTCAGTGACATTACCCTATGGACAAAACATTAAACTACGGAGGTGATACAGATTTTGAAAGATGGAGCTCCTGGCGTGGGTCAGTGCCTGTTGCCCAATCAATCACTGATTTCACCAGACCAAAGGAATATGGAATATGGATTCTTCACTTGCTCAGACAAGTATTCAATTATCTGGCTCTGAGCACAGGATCTAGTTTTTCAGGATACTCCACACCTTCTGGTAATTGTATTTAATTTTATAGTTATGAAGCTAGGACACTGGTGACGCCATGGTTAAAATGTACATACCAAGAAATCTATGAATTTCCTTAAATTCACAGTGTCCAAGCACAGACAAAATACAAATGAACATGGACATCTTCAGTACATGTAATAAAAGCATTGAGTAAATATATCATTAATAATATAATAAATTATTTCCTTTGGTATAATTGAAAAATAATAATGGGGGAACTGAAAAAAAGGATTAATATCAGCATCAATCCTTTTCCAGTTATGAGAATTACACTAATATTTGTAATATTTTTCTCATCAATATGGTTCAAGTGACCAATCTGACATAAAACAAGTGACCCATGGGTCATGACGCTCAACCGACTGGCATGCTGACAATATGTCCTTGCACATTAAAAAAATAAAGATAATGTAGGTGGCATCATAGTTCATGCATATTAGCTGAAGTTCATCAAGACCCATTTGCACATCAAATTTGATGACAATCCATCCAGCTGTTCCTGAGGAATCTGGCAATTTGGGTTTATTTTGCATTATTTCCGGGGTGTTCAAACATGGCCTGAAACTCAGATAATATAGGTCACAGTGACCTCAATTCAGGTTTTTTAGTTTAAACATATTTATTTTAGTTGGATTATACAAATAGCACAAAGTGCTAATGAACGTACTTTCCAACATATAAGATATATATGGCATACAATGTGTACAACAATTGACATATCAACACAGCTATTCAACTGAAATAGAATACAACATAGAAAACAAAATAATAATCTTACCTATCACAGGGTATACATTATATACTGTACATGTTACATAAATATATGTTTACATATACATATAAATACACACATACATATTTCTTAGAGTCATACATTAGAGTAATGTGACATTGATATCTGGGGTAACCAAGCTGTCAGTATATATATGCATACACGTAAACAAAAGATTTACAGGAAGCCTGAATATGTAGAATGTACAAATAACATAGCTTTATAAGAATCTCCGGCTTGAAAGAATGTACATGTGAACTGCCTCGACAAGTTTCAGGTTCATTTCAAGGGTCAGACAATGATGACCGTTTAAACATGTAATGACAAAAAAAGCTCTGCTTGATTTATTCCGAAGGTTTAAGGTATAACATTCCATGGATTGAAGCATGATATATTCATACTTAGCCAGGAGTTCCAGTCGGGCGACCTCATACTTTGGACATTCAATGAAAAAGTGGGTAGTGCTTTCAGTTTGTTGGCAATGAGGACATTTGTCAGTAAGAGCGAGACCGTGACAATATAGATGGTCGTTTAGACGACTATTCCCGAGCCTTAATTGTGTCATAATGATTGATTCACGACGTCTACCGTGATTAAAGTGGACAGGTGGGCCCTTGGGGTTATTAAGAGTTCTTTCTAATCCGCGTTTGAAACTAGCAACTGTTAGAGACTGCTGGATGGTCGGACTTATTTGATTCCATGACAATGCACAGGAAGGGAAAAATGATGATTTGTAACGGCTTGTTCGAGCTAACGGTGGTCTCAGGTTACCAGAAGTTCTTAGCGTTCTATTACTAATACTAGAAACAAGGGGAGGCATTAGACTGCACAGATACGTAGGGCATAAGTCATTTCTTATCTTAAAGAACAAGCACATTTTTGCTAAAAATCTACGATTCTTTAGGGTTGGCCAACCTATCTCTTTTAGGAGTTTATCACGATTCGTATTGATCATGGCACCTGACACAATTTCTGCCGCATCATATTGCACTTTCTCCAGCTCGTCTGAGCTTGCACTTGTACAGTTATCGAAAATAACATTTCCATATTCAAGCAAGGGTCTTACAAATGATTTATAAATTATTTCTAAAGTATTTCTCCTAAGACGGTGTTTCAAGTGAGTCAGCAGGCCAAGTCGTTTACGGGCCTTACTACTCACTTCGTTTATGTGATGGGACCAAGAAAAATCATGCGAAAGTGTAAGCCCTAGGTGTTTATGGGTGTTGACCTCTGATAAACGTGTACCGTTCAACAGGAGTGCTGGGTAGACAGGCGGTGACGATTTCAAGGAGAAAGTCATGGATACAGTTTTTGTGGGGTTATATGTAATCCTGGAACGTCTTGCCCACCCTTCAAGCGTGGTAAGATCCTGTTGTAACCGATCGTTTCCCTCCTGCGAGTTATCCATAACACTTAAAAGGCAAGTGTCGTCAGCGAATAAGAAAATATTAGATTGTATATTAATACTGATATCATGGGTGTACACAAGAAACAGAAGAGGGCCAAGGATGGATCCCTGGGGGACACCTGCAGTTATCCGACCCCACTTGGAGGAAACCCCATTTATAATGACTCGTTGAGTTCTATTACTCAGATAACTCGAAAACCACTCAAGGAGATGGCCACGAATGCCCAATACTTTTAATTTGGAGATAAGACCTTTATGCCATACTGTATCAAAGGCTTTGGATGCATCTAAGAAAACGATTCTCACATTATAGCCTGCATCAAGTCCGCGGTAAATTTTGTCAGTTATAGCGACCAGTTGGTTAATTGTTGAGTCATTCTTTTTAAATCCGGAATTAGTATCAGAAAGAAGTCCATTTGTCATAAGAAATGAATAAAGTTCATCATGTACAATACGTTCAAATACTTTTGAAACGTTGCATAAAAGGGAGATAGGCCGATAGTTGCCAATTTCATGAGCATCCCCCTTTTTAAATACTGGACAGACATGTGCACGTTTCCATATATTGGGGAAACATCCTTCTTTTAAAGACTTGTTAAAGATAAGTGTTAATGATCTACATATGCTGTCGGCGGTAGCTCGCAAGAGAAAATTCCCTATATCGTCGGGACCAGTAGCTTTATCATCCTTGAGTTCATTCAAAATGGTATGAACGTTAGATTCACGAGCTTCGATTGATGTCAATGCATAGGGAGTAAATACAAATGAGTTGCCAATGGTAAATTCATCTTCGGCTGGTTCTGGTGTATTTTGGGAAGAAAGAAAGAAATTATTAAACGCATGAGCTTTTTCAAAATTATCTGAAATCATCTCATTACCAACTTGGATAGGAGGTATACCAACTTGTCTCCTTTTACCGAGAAGACCTTTTACAGTGTGCCACCATGATTTATTGGTTGAATGCTCCAAGGAAATATTAAGATTCTGGAAATATAAATTTTGACAAGCGCGGTTTGCACGGACGACATCATTACGAGCGCGTTTGTAATGCTGATAATGTTGCTCGTCTCTAGTTCTTCTATAACGGCGCCAAAACCGATTTCGCTTTCGTATTAATTTTCTCAGCTCGGCAGTCACCCAAGGCTTATCATTATGTCCTATTAAAACAGTTTTCCGCGGAATAAACTTAGATGCTATGGAGATAAAAATTTTGGTCCAAACCTCAGCGAGAGAGTTTACATCACTGATTTCTTCGAGGGTTCCGTCCCTAAATTTTATATCAAGGGCATTGTTTAATCCTTCCAAGTTAGCTCGTTTAAAATCCCAAATTGTTCTTCGGGTTGTTTTCGTTTTGTTAGGTGAAAAACTAAGCTTACAAAAGACAGGGCAATGATCGCAATTCGATATCGGTGGTAGGACCATAGTTGTTGTAATAGAATCCGGGCTATCGGTTATTAATAAATCTAATAAGGATTTACTGTATTCTGTAATTCGAGTAGGTTGGTAAACCATTTGAGCGAGCCCATATCTGTCAAACAAATCATGTAATTCAAGTCCGAGTTCACTGTTATGATGATCGGAGTTCCATGTTAGACACCTGTCATTAAAGTCGCCTATTAATAATATCAGACTAGCTGAACTGACCAGGGCTTTTTCTATCAACAACTCTAATGATGAGAGGAAAATTTCCCTAGTGGATTGTATTTGACCTGGAGGACGATAATAACATGCTATGAGCGTCGACCCCTGGGATCCCTGTACCTCTACCCACAGACATTCATTTTGATCATCAATAAGATCTCGTCGTTGTATTACCTGAAGGTTGCACTTGTAATATATAGCGACACCACCTCCATGTCTGTTTCGGTCTTTCCGTATTAATTCAAATCCCGGTAGTGAAACTATGCTATCAGGAATGCTTGAGTCCAACCAACTTTCACTCACACAAATAATGTCAAACTTGTATGATTCGGTCAAGATTCCCAGCTCTTCTAATTTACCTACAGCTAATAAGCTCCTTACGTTGACGTGACATACAAGAAGTTCATGGGGGCGAGGCACAGGGCCAGGGTTAGGATGGATGTCATTCGCATGTATCAGAAAAAATATACACATTTTTGCACGATGTTTGGCACCAAAGAACACACGAAATATAATTTTTGCGGTTTTCAACAGGGGAGACCCGTTATGTAATAAACGGTGAAACATGTGGGTCGCCCCATTCGTTAACGTCACAAAGAACACGTATTCAAAACTGTTACAACGAGAGGGTGGAACACCTGGCGATTTGAGACTATGACTGAATTTGCGCACTGGTGTCTCGGTGCTGAAAACCTCGGTCCATTTTGCATGTTAAAGGAGGTGAACCTGTGTGGTCGAACACTAACGTTAAAGCAATGTGTGGAAAAGAGCATGTTTACGGAGGCAAGATTATGGATAACAATAAGGAAACAAATGGTGCATGGGAACCCATGCGGAACTATACAGAACAAGAAAACCAACAGAACAAATCTTACTTGATAAAAGTCAAAGGAAATTATTCGAACTATTTGCATATGACTAACAACTAGTGCAGTAAGGTGCGGTAACAGCGGGGTCAACATAGGATTTTAAACATCTTAATTCGTGCAGAATAACGGCTTTTGTTTTAAAGTAACTCGGTACAGTTGCGAATTCATGGCACTAGTAGTATCGAATTCCTAAATAATAAGTGTACCTCGAAAACACATAAATTGGAATAACATGTTGTTGCATGGACGTCACCCGGACATCGGAGGATGGCGCCACGAAGTGGTGTGGCCGCCCCCGTTTCCACGCTTATGGATCCACCCCGCTATCAGTGACTACTGACGCGCCTTGAGAAAACATAAAAACTATTCTTGGACCATTCAGTACTGGTTTTGCAGTTCTGCCGGCGCTATCGTTTCTCTCAAGCAAAACCACAAACTTCTGCGGTTTTCACCCATTGTTGAAAACCTATAAAACGAACTCGCCTGCAGTACGAGGCGGGACTATTGACTTTGCTACGCCACGTTGCTGTTATCCCCGGGGACCGTGACCGTGGGCTCTTGGTCCCCAAGCCCACGGAATGCCATGAACCACGCCATGAACTTTATTATTTAAGAAGAGGAGAGACTTTGTTTGTTTGGTGCCACATGGATTAATACAGGACTTCAGTTTTGTGTGTGCCCGAATTATGTGTTGATGATGGACTTCAGTTTCTCGCATACCGGATTCAGTTAAGTATTTCGTTGCAGTTTGTTATTTAGAGACTCAGTTTTTCTTCAGAGACTTTGTTATAAATTACGTTATGTATTGACTATTATATTATTTGTGTACGATTGTAAATATTGTAATATAGGAATATATTACTGTTTTTGAACCCATATTTTGGTTACGTATTCATTTGAAGAGAACGTGTCTGAGCATATGTGTTACGGTTCGGCCTGAGTTGTTTGATGTGAAAAGGGACCGTAACATAATGGCGACCGCGACGAGACCCTGTATTTCGTAATTACGGCTACATTTGGATGTAAAATTTCACAGTGGTCTCTATAACTTCTAGTTATTGAACGAGTATTTAACTACAATTGAACTCGTATATTTCTCAGACACGTTATCTTGATACTTTGCAAATATGGGTACGGAATTTAAACCAAATGAAATTATACCACAATTAAGAGAAAATAGGAGCTTATTGTATACGTTAAAGAAAAATGAACTTGAAATTGTTGCTCTACATTTAAATATTGACATAATGGATGTATACACTGTAGAGGGTTTAAGAAATGTACTTAAGAAATCATTATATGGTGATGTAGAAAGTAAAGAGGAATCTGAATTGGAGGAAAAACCTATTAAGGAACCTCTTGGGGCAACAGCTATTGACCCGATAGAACTAGAATTGAGAAAGTATGAACTTAAATTGAAATATGAGCTCAAAGCTCAAGTTGAAACAGATAAATTGAAATATGAAGCAGAAACAGAAATCCGTAGATGTGAAATCGAAAGAGAAACGCAAATTAAGTTGAAAGAGTTAGAGTTACAAAATCCTCAAAATCGTAAAGCACATGAGCCGTCTGAATTCCTATTCAGAAATTCGATAAAAGTACCTCCCTTCAATGAAAATGAAGTGGAGCGTTATTTCAGTTATTTTGAACGGGTGGCCACTTTAATGGCTTGGCCTAAAGGCCAGTGGACCCTGTTGTTACAAAGCGTTCTGGTTGGTCGCGCACAGGACGTTTACACTGCGCTCACAGACGAACAATGCAGGGATTACGACACTGTAAAAGAGGTCATTCTGAGAGCCTATGAATTAGTCCCCGAAGCGTATCGCTTAAAATTTAGGAATGCCACCAAAAGAGAAAATCAAACTCATGTTGAATATGCTAGAGACAAAGAAAGTGCATTTAATAGATGGTGTCAGTCTATGAAAATTGGTCAGGATTTTGAAAAACTCAAACAACTAATTTTGATAGAAGAGTTCAAAAGGCATATCCGTAGTGACATTAAAATATTTTTGGATGAACATAAAGTAAGAAATGTAAACGAGGCTGGTGTCCTGGCAGATGAATTTGCCTTGACACACCGCCCCAGTTATACCAGTCACAGGAGGAGGTATGGTGAGAAAAGAGAAGGTAGCAAAAGCCCAAAACTGGGTCGGAGAAAGGGTAGTCCCTACTATCGGGGTCACTCCGGCTCAGGTAAACCACAGTCCGATCATGGTAAACCCCAGTATAAAAGTCAATCTGACTCTCCTGCTCAACATAAAGAGGGACAACCTAGGACTGGACCCAAATATTGTACATTCTGTGAGTTCAAGGGGCATACAGAATCTGAGTGTTATAGAAAAAGATACGGTCAAAGTAAGCCTAAACCTAATGCGTTAACTGTTACGCAGAGCATGAAACTGGTAACAATGCCCAGTAAACTAGAGACTAAAGGTGAAACACAAAGCCCTGTCCACGAGAGCTTTCAGCCCTTTGTGTCAGATGGCTTTGTTCAGTTAGAGGGTAACCATGCAAGAAAGGCCCGTGTTAAAATCTTAAGGGATACCGGGGCAACCCAAAGCCTCGTTTTGAAATCTGTTCTTCCCTTCTCTAAAGAGAGTTACGCGGGGTGTTCAGTTCTAGTCCAGGGCGTTAATTCGGAATTTTTAGACGTTCCATTACACAAAGTGAAACTAGAATCTGATTTAGTCTCAGAATTTGTAACTGTAGGAGTTTGTTCAAAGTTGCCAGTAGAGGGCGTTTCGCTCCTCCTAGGCAACGATTTAGCTGGTGACAGAGTGAAAATTGATCCCAGAATGACAAAATTGCCGAGCACTGATAGGGACACAGACCTGCTCCTGCAGGAGTTTCCGGGCGTATTTCCAGGCTGTGTAGTGACTCGAGCGATGAGAAAAAAGGCAAGTCTGAAACCAGAGAGTTCTGTACTTGACCTCTCGCAAACCTTTATGGCGCATTCTAACGATGACGTCAGTGGCATAAAGCCCGTTACGCGAGTAAATATTAAATCGCCCGCATGTGACCCAAGTGGCACAACCAGTCCAAAGGACTCGACTACAAATGTAGTCCAGGGCAAACAGACCCTGAATAGAAATCTCCAAAGGAGTACAAACGGCGTGAAATCGCCTGATCAAAATGGGCATGAACAGTTAAAGAAGGATAGGAGTGTAAAGAATGTAGAAGTTAGCATGAAAACTGATGATTTGATAGAAATGCAAAAGAAAGATCCTGATATTGCCTCCCTTAGAGAAAATGCCTTGACTAAAGAGGAAGCAGATAAAGTTCCAACTTGTTTCACCTTACAGAATGATGTACTAGTCAGAAAATATAGACCTCCCACCGTACCAGCGGACGAAACGTGGAAAACTCTTTATCAAATTGTAGTTCCCCCCGAGTATCGCCCAGAAATCTTAAAACTTGCACATGATCATCCTATGGCAGGACATTTGGGTGTAAGGAAAACAAAACACAAAATTCTCCAACACTTCTATTGGCCCAAGTTAAAACGAGACGTGGCGAAATACTGTAAAACTTGTCATGTGTGTCAAATGATTGGAAAACCAACCCACCAAATTAGTCCTGCGCCACTCTCGCCCATACCAACAACACATGATGCGTTTGAATCAGTAATACTTGACTGTGTAGGACCGCTAAGAAAAACTAAACATGGCAATGAATATGTTCTAACAATCATGTGTACTGCAACTAGATTTCCAGAAGCTATTCCTCTTAGAACTATATCTGCAAAGAAAATTGTTGAAGCTCTGGTTAAATTTTTTACTACTTTTGGCTTACCAAGAACAATACAAACGGATCAAGGTTCAAATTTCATGTCAAATATATTTGCCCAGGTTATGGCAGAGCTAGGCATAAAACACTACAAATCCAGTGCCTACCATCCTGAGAGTCAAGGTGCTCTAGAGCGATTTCACCAAACTCTCAAAAACATGATTAGAGCTTATTGTCTGGACACTGGGAACCAGTGGGATGAGGGTTTACCCTTTTTGATATTTGCAGCCCGAGAAGCAGTGCAAGAAAGCTTAGGGTTTAGCCCTTTTGAATTAGTGTATGGGCACTGTGTAAGAGGCCCCCTGGCGGTGTTAAAAGACACTTGGATGGAAAACAGTTGTCAAAGTAGCTTGTTAAAATATGTTCAGGAATTCAAGGAGAAATTAAGTAGGGCAAATGAAATCGCCCAAGAACATTTAAAGAAAGCCCAAAACAAAATGAAAGTATGGTATGACAAAAAGACGACAAAAAGAGAATTTAAACCTGGTGATAAAGTTCTGGTATTATTCCCAATTCCAGGACATCCCCTGCAAGCAAAATACTCTGGACCATACAAAGTTGTTGAGAAGAAATCAGATTTGAATTATGTAATTGATACTCCTGATCGTAGAAAGTCGCAACAACTTTGTCATATAAATATGTTGAAAGAATATCATGACAGATCAGCGGAAACATGTCAATCTAGTCCTCCCCAGACAAATTTGGTACTCATTAAAGAAACTGAAAAGAATGCAGAGGATGTTCTCATGAAGAAAACTGAACATCCTGTAAAACTGAACAACTCTAATATTTTAAATAATTTAGATCAGAAATTGTCACACTTGGATTTCGATCAGTTATCAGAGTTGAAGGAAATCCTGCTAAATTATGACTCTTTATTTCCTGATGTCCCCAGTAGAACTAATGTACTACAGCATGATGTAGACGTAGGAGATGCTTCCCCTATTAAACAGGCACCATATAGAGCTGGTCCCCAAAAGTTACAAGCCATAAAGAATGAAATCAAGTATATGATAGAGAATGATATTATTGAAAACAGCAGTAGTGCCTGGAGTTCCCCATGTTTGTTGATAAAGAAGCCTGATATGACCTACAGATTTTGTACAGACTATCGAAAAGTTAACACTGTAACAATAACAGATACTTACCCTTTGCCCAGAGTGGAAGATTGCATTGACAGGATTGGATCTGCTACGTATATTAGCAAGTTAGATCTGTTAAAAGGTTATTGGCAGGTACCTCTTACCGAACGGGCTAAGCAAATATCTGCGTTTGTAACGCCAAACGGTTTGTTCCAGTACAAAGTTATGCCCTTCGGAATGAAAAATGCGCCAGCCTGCTTCATGAGACTTATGAATTGTGTATTATCTGGCTAAGATAACTGTACTTGCTATATTGATGATGTTGTTGTATACAATCACATATGGGAAGATCATAAACAAAGTTTGGTAGAACTCTTTGAGAGACTGAAAAAAGCAGGATTGACAGTTAATCTTGCCAAGAGTGATTTTTGTCGTGCAACTGTAACATATTTAGGGCACGAAGTAGGTCAAGGTTGTGTAAAACCAATTGCCAGTAAAGTATCTGCTATCGTAGAATTTCCAGTTCCTACTAATCGCAAGGAACTAATGCGATTCTTAGGAATGACTGGGTATTACAGGAAATTTTGTCAGAACTTTGCAGAAGTTGTAAATCCGTTAACGGACCTATTGAAAAAGGACAGAAAATTCCATTGGAATAAAAACTGTCAAAATGCTTTTGACAGAGCCAAAGCTATATTACAAAGTGCACCTGTGTTACAGGCTCCAAATTTTGATAAACCGTTTTCTCTCATGACGGATGCCAGCGATTGCGGTGTAGGCGCTGTGCTCAGCCAAGACGATGACTTTAACATAAGTCATCCGGTTTGCAACTATTCAAAGAAATTTTTACCTCATCAAAAGAATTATTCTACTATTGAAAAGGAAACTCTGTCACTATTGATGGCGTTACAGCACTTTGAAGTATATTTGGGCTCTACACCGTATGATATAACTGTTTATACAGATCATAATCCCATAACATTTCTTCATAAGATGAAGAATAATAATCAGAGATTAATGAGATGGAGTCTAGCCCTGTCAGAGTTTAACCTAGTTATCAAACACATCAAGGGCTCTGATAATATAATCGCTGATACGTTATCAAGACGTCATTAAGTTTGATCTGATGATTGACTCTTGTTATAGCCTCGGACATGTTTTGTCCTTTGGAAGAGTTGTATTACATATATTACATGTATTAAGATATTGCTGATTATACTATTTGTGATGATAATTAATTAGCTGTAAGAAGCATAAACTAATGCTTAAGATGTCAAACTACTCATATACTCGTCATACAGTGCTAATGCTTTGCTCTCCTTACCTTCTTTCTTTTAAGGGTGGGGGTGTTGCATGGACGTCACCCGGACATCGGAGGATGGCGCCACGAAGTGGTGTGGCCGCCCCCGTTTCCACGCTTATGGATCCACCCCGCTATCAGTGACTACTGACGCGCCTTGAGAAAACATAAAAACTATTCTTGGACCATTCAGTACTGGTTTTGCAGTTCTGCCGGCGCTATCGTTTCTCTCAAGCAAAACCACAAACTTCTGCGGTTTTCACCCATTGTTGAAAACCTATAAAACGAACTCGCCTGCAGTACGAGGCGGGACTATTGACTTTGCTACGCCACGTTGCTGTTATCCCCGGGGACCGTGACCGTGGGCTCTTGGTCCCCAAGCCCACGGAATGCCATGAACCACGCCATGAACTTTATTATTTAAGAAGAGGAGAGACTTTGTTTGTTTGGTGCCACATGGATTAATACAGGACTTCAGTTTTGTGTGTGCCCGAATTATGTGTTGATGATGGACTTCAGTTTCTCGCATACCGGATTCAGTTAAGTATTTCGTTGCAGTTTGTTATTTAGAGACTCAGTTTTTCTTCAGAGACTTTGTTATAAATTACGTTATGTATTGACTATTATATTATTTGTGTACGATTGTAAATATTGTAATATAGGAATATATTACTGTTTTTGAACCCATATTTTGGTTACGTATTCATTTGAAGAGAACGTGTCTGAGCATATGTGTTACGGTTCGGCCTGAGTTGTTTGACCGTAACAATGTGCATACTGAAATAAAGTAGATACACATAAAGATATGTATATAGGTAATCCACAGCGCAACAATACTCGGAAGCTGCCTGGCCTGAAATTTATAATTATTTGCACTTGTTCAAGAGATATTAAGCTGACCAACTTTACATGCACACGGGGCAGAGATATTCCCGGTCACTGCATGTATTGAGATATATAGTAAACATCATAAATGTGAAGTACAGGGTTCCGTACTGACAGTGGAACTTCTTTGAATATATGTTGTACACTCCACGGTAAAATACAGAATTCTGGTTAAGAAATGTTATATATAAATCGGTTTGAAAAGAGCATTATAAACACCAAATTGCTACAAGTGAGAAATATGTTACCTAGTCATCATATAAAGTCAATGTAGTATCAGTGGGAGTATAGTCTATCTATATATATAAATATATAAGTGAAACATACACATAATAAAGCAGTACTTCTGTCACATAATATGCAAGGTGAGACATTGATATGGGTCAAAACATTCATGATGTTTGTTTCATTACACTGATAGTTCCCTGATATAAGGATCATGTTCAACTGTCACCATGGGTGTAAGAGGTGAATGTTACGACATACCAGGTAAAGTAGGTACTACGGAGATAAGTTCGTCAATTGTTTTTACCATCTTGATAGATTCATCCAAGAGTTTTAAAATGATGTTGCCATCTTTTGTCCATGTATCTCGTATCTGGCTTTTTCGTTTAAGTTGACGAGCTTCAAATGCCACTGCTGATCGTTGTTTTGTGAGATCATCGTTTATGTAAACAGTTTGGCGACCGTGGTCAGGTTTGCATAATTTGCGGGATCTCATGATTTTGCGCTTGGAATTATAACTTGTAAGTTTCAGGAGGATGGGGCGAATCTTGCCAGAACCTTTTTGGCCTACTCTGTGAGTACGACATATATCGCTCTCATTTAGGTTTAATTTTAATGTGTCTGACAGAAATGTTTTCACGACATCATCTGTATTTTCGTCTGATGATTCGGGTAGCCCAAATATGCGGATCGAGTTGCGCCTGCTGTACTGGGCAAGGTCATTGAGTTCATCTATCAAGCGTTTGTTTTGTTCTTTCAGAACTGTTTGTTCAGAGGTGACAGAATCCAATTCAGACTGCAATTTTTCAATCAAACAGCCTTGTTGGTTTATAACCTCGTCCATAGCTGTAATTTGATGTTGGAACATTTTGGTAAGGTAGTCAGACTGGAGGTTTAAAAAATTAGCCAACACTCCTATAGTGAGTGGGGCATTTTTGTCCAACTCCATTAGGGCTGTTTGGATGGGGTAATCCATATTTTCTGTACAACAGAAAAACCTATGACGTTTAGGATCAGGTTTTGGTGTGTCCGGAGAGGAACTGCCAGTGGACAAGTACTGACGTTTAGGAGTCGATGTTGCCATGCAGTTAATTCACGTATTAGGTAGTTTGTTCACTCAAGTGCACATGGTAGGCGAAGTATTTACTCGATAAGTTTGTGCTCCAAAAAAGTCAATGTAAACGTAAAAACAGGGGTTTCTGCTTAGTTAGCGACCAATGTCATTTTCGTAATAGTATTATCATTGTGGTACAATATTGTCAGACAGGTAACATACCCCGAGGAAGGCCGCTGCCGGCTACACTCGAGAGGAGCTAGACCAAAACACGTCCGCACTCATCGCCGCACCACTTGGTTTCTGAGGAGATCTTTGAGGAAATCTCAGGATGTCAAGTATGAAGATTCTAGGTCAAATGGTTATGATTTGTGCCCTGCTTTGGAATCAAATTTTCATTTATTCTGAGGGGTGCTTATAAGCCCCATAGCTTAGAGAATATGGGTAATAGAGACCTAATTTCAGGTTTCCAAGAAGACTTTTCATGAACCTCCCTGGTTGTCAAAAATAAAATATTCTAGGTCAAATGGTTATGATTTGTGCCCTGCTTTAGTATCAAATTTTCAATTATTCTGAGGGGTGTTTATAAGCCCCATAGCTTGAAGAATATGGGTAATAGAGACCTCATTTCAGGTTTCCAAGAAGACTTTTCATGGACCTCCCTGGATGTCAAGTAAGAAGATTCTAGGTCCAGTCATAACAATTTGTGCCCTGTTAACAGATGATCGCATCTTTTAAAGTCTCAAAAATAAAGATAAAAAATCATAAAAATTGAAAAAATACAGGTGGCACCACAAGTCTGCAGAAACTGATGAAACACTCCATAACCAATATCCATGCAAAGATTCATGGTAATCAATGCATGTTGTTCAGATACTTGAGCTTTTGTATCAAATTTTCAGTTATTCAGGGGGGTACTTCCAAGCACAATAGCACAGAGGTTTTGGGTATAGTATGAAGAAATATATGAAGAATTTGGGTAATAGACACCTAATTTTAGTTTTTTTATCAGGAGACATTTCATAGGCCTAACTGCATGTCAAGATAGAAGATTCTAGGTCCAGTAGTAATGATTTGTGCCCTGTTAACAGATGGAGGCATCTTTTAAGGTCTCAAAAATAGAGAAAATAAATCGTAAAAAATTGAAATGATACAGGTGGCGCCACCAGTCTGCAGAAACTTATGAAACACTCCATGATGAATATGCATGCAAAAAATCATGGTGATCAATGCATTAGTTGTTCACATCCTTGAGCTTTTTTATCAAAATTTCCATTATTCTGGGGGGTACTTCAGAGCCCCATGGCTCAAAGAATATGGGTAATTCGAGGTTTCCAAGGCGACTTTTCATGGGCCTCCCTGCATGTCAAGATAGAAGATTCTAGGTCCAAGCATTATAATTTATGCCCTGTTAACAGATGGAGGCATCTTTTAAAGTCTGAAAAATAGAGAAAAAAAATTGTAAAAAAATAAAAAAAATACAGGTGGCGCCACTAGTCTGCAGAAACTTATGAAACACTCCATGATGAATATGCATGCAAAAAATCATGGTGATCAATGCATTAGTTGTTCACATCCTTGAGCTTTTTTATCAAAATTTCCATTATTCTGGGGGGTACTTCAGAGCCCCATGGCTCAAAGAATATGGGTAATTCGAGGTTTCCAAGGCGACTTTTCATGGGCCTCCCTGCATGTCAAGATAGAAGATTCTAGGTCCAAGCATTATAATTTATGCCCTGTTAACAGATGGAGGCATCTTTTAAAGTCTGAAAAATAGAGAAAAAAAATTGTAAAAAAATAAAAAAAATACAGGTGGCGCCACTAGTCTCAAAACTGATGAAACACTCCGTGATCAATATCAATTACAAAATTCATGGTGATCAATGCTTTAGTTGTTCAGATACTTGAGTTTTTGTGTCAAATTTTCCATTATTCTGGGGGGTACTTCAGAGCCCCATAGATCAAAGAATATGGGTAACAGAGAACTTATTCTAGGTTTCGAAAGCGATTTTTCATCGACCTCTCTGGATGTAAAGTGAGAAGATTCCAGATCCAGGGTTAACAATTTGTGCCCTGTTAACAGACAGATGACCGGACGACCAGACAGCCGGACGGACGACGAACAAAGAGTGATTGCTAAAGCTCAGGTCACTTACAGTCAACTGAGCTAAAAAAGTGTTCCATTGGCATAATTAAGCACTCTTCTCAAATGAACATAGCATAATTTGCAATAAAAAGCCTGGAAAAAGTCAGTTTGATATTAGGTGGCTTTAATTAATCTTATAGCCACCTTTGTTACTTGTACTGTGAACTCATACTTGAACAAATGAAATGGTGCAATAAGAGCAGAGAACTATCAGTTATCAGTCCTTAATCTGACTTAAATTTTCTGTAACGCACATTGTTAATCATCAATACAAATTGAGTGATAATAACGATTAACCCATTAATTCCATCTCATTTATAGAAGTGTACAATTTATAATTCATTTTGTCCAAGCCAAAAGAAGTATACGCTCATCGAGCAGCTACAGGTTGCTGCGGTCAGGACCTCAGCCCTGTGTGCTCCTTAAGCATGTTCTCTGAGCCAAAGTCGCAGTGCCACACCAAGCCAAGCAGGGAGCCGCAAAGGCCACCATCGTCCATCCCAAGCCGGTGACCTTTTAGAAAGCTACAGCATCCACAGCCACAAAGCCAGAAGCAACCCACATTCCCTCTACCGATCCCAGCAGCAGAGACCCAGCCATGCCATTTGAGAGCCGAACTCGATCTTGTGAACAACATTGTTTCGAGACTCATAGCCATTGTTCTTGCGGTTTCGGCCATTTGGACCGTATTAACCGGGTATCCCAGTTATGTAAGTTTTAGCAAGTTTTTTTGTCATCAGCATAATTCATTTTGTAACTAACATCATTTTCTTAAAGGTAAGGAGTAAGGACAAGAGTTGATTTAAGACCATTTATAGTACTGGATCTATAATTTTTGATATGTTGCAAATGCAATGAAGTCTTCTGGGTTTCAGGTTCACTAAAAAAAGGGGATGGGGATATTAAAATAATAATCCAATTATTAAAGTAATGAGTCATACCAACTATTTAACTTAATCTGTAACTTCAGGTCAATATTTTACAAAGCATCCAGGCAGTAATTACTGGATCTGAAACCAGACTTATCAGTCCTAAAAGCAATGACTACACCCACAAAACTTCAGCAATTTCATGCAAAGGCTAGTTCTCCATCTATTTTCATTTGGCTAATGTTTATGAAGAAACACTCAGGGTTATCTTGAATAGGGCACAAAGCAACACATGAAAAATAAAAATCCCTCAGGAAGCGATCTCCTAGACATCTTCTCTTGAGGATCTCGTAAAGTTCTTTATGTTTCCTTCCGGTCAGCAGAAATACTGGTACATAAAAACAGCTAAGAATGCCTGGCTGAAACCTTGGTAGGAATTTCCTGAAACATGAACTTCACTTTAAACCTCCCAGCAAATAAAACAAACTGTGTATCATACAGAATTCTGGTGGAGTAGTATTGTTTCATGACAAGGATAATATGGCCAGGTCAGCAAACTTAAACCTCTATATGGCATATAAATATGGCAGGCTTTGAAATTATCATCAGCCACTTTACCTGAAGACCATTAAAGTTCAGGACAGTCAAATTCAGTACCTGGAGCCATCAAGAATATTACTGGCTATTTCCTGTATCAGCATTTCATTTTTATTGTATTTGTCCTGTCTGATACTGAAGAGCATATCCAATGTTTGATAGGAGATTTCATGAAAGGCATGAAAAATACCTTCTTCTCTTAAAAATACATTTGTACCTGCCAAAATATTGCCCTGTATCTGTTTGCTCACTCCTGTAAATGAGTGTTAAAAATGCAGATCGGGCTAGATCACAGGTGTCAACATAAACTGAGCGTGTGCATCATCCAGGACACAACACGTCAAGAGATTCCCTGACTGACTTGGCCTAAAACATGTAATTCATGTACATATTCCTGCTGGCTGAAACACTGTGCGTTGTGGGTCACAATCAGACCTTGCATCACGCAGCTTTGTCATGGTAAACAGACACATATGGACTGTTCATCAACATAATACAAGCTGTTAAACCGTCATATAAGAGCTACTGAGATTATATGCTAGGATGGTTTTCTGGGAAACTTTTGTATATTGCAAAACTGAACTGATATTGTGAAATATTAGGCATAATTTTGAATCTGATTATGTCCCTTTAAGCTAAGATTCCTTATGTATGGAATGCAGCATACAGGTAGCGGAATGTGTTTTGAGAGATTTCATATGAAACTACACAGTGGCATGCATGTTTTCTATGTGTTGCCCCTGGATACCATCTGGAACCTTAAGAAATTGCTACATGTAGCGATTCATTTTGCCGGTTAAGCATTCTACATGTGAGACCCACGCATAAGGAATCTCACCTTATTTATTTAGTCAATCACCTATTTTATATGCATTGTGCATGCTGCATTCTGTACATAAAGAATCTTTAGCTTTAGACTACGAAAAAGGTTCTCGGGCAATTTTTTTTCAGAAATCACAGCATTAGATTGGCAAATATTTATTTTCTTATTATAAATTTTCAATACAAATTTCATATGTACAATATGATAATAAGCATACAGTCATGAAAACTGACCATTTTCTCTTTGAATAACTTAATTATTTCATTTAAATTCCCTGTGAGGGAATTTATAACATTTATTGTAATGGTTTCATTCAAACTGACTGTTTTTGTTTAAGATTCAGTCATTGCAAAATGGTTTCTCACCTTGTGGACAATATCTGAAAATATACCTTCTGGCAAAAGTTTACAAACAGCATAATAACTGTAATGTAAGTGGTCAAGTTTAAGTATTTATTACTCAAACAAATTGTTTATAACAGGTGAAAGACTCATTTGGGCATGTTAATTTTATGTACTTTACAGCTACCAAACACTGTAGGTAACAAAAGATTTAATGTCTAAACCTATTGTGCCCGTGAGCTTTTAGAAATTCCAGTCACTGGGGTGTATATCTGGCAGATAATAAAATTCCTACTGAGCAAAATTACATTAATCTTTCAGCTAAGTCTTGGTTGGTCAGGACCAATCATTCACAAAATTGTTAAGCTTTGTCCCACTAGGTTAACATTACATTTGTTATTATCTTCTTTTTGCCGAGGCGAGCCAGGTCCAATCTTTTGCGTGGGATAATGGATGAACATCCTGTAATGCCTTTACCAGCAGGTGTTTTAGACAGGGCATTATTGCTGACCGATATATATGTGCCTGGATCATCCAAACAGGTACAGACTTTGGCATTCTATACTCAGAACCAGGATGCTGGCATCTGACATTTGAATGATCGAGACGAGACCTGATAAATGGTTTACATCAGTCTAGCACTGGGTGAGGAAAAATATATCAGGATTCTCTATTCAAAGAGGATGAGACTCGCCAAACATGAGCCAGGTCTTGTATTTTGAATAAAGATTACTGCAGGGACTGGTACAAGCCATCATGCATCTCAAAACAGCTTAGGTCTCATGAAGCCAACTTCCTTAACAGACTATGCAGCAAATCTAAAATCAATGTCACAGTCACTTCAGATTTAGTGGAAGATATGGCCAGGAGATTTATGCATAAAATTCTGGATCTATATCTCAAGCCATATAAGGTTTGTCTGTGGTGCAGTATTATGACTGCTAAAGCTGAGTTTAGATAATTACTGCTACCACAGTTTATGACTACCACAAGGAGTAAACCAAGGGAAAAATCATTTATATTTTATCAACCATGTCAATATATCAATTTATGCAAAATGTAAATTTTTATATATTTCTAATAATAAAATAAAAGAAAATGCAGCAGTATTTTAAAATTGCCAGCTGCACCAGTACTACTAAAGAATGTTAATATTATCTGAACTGTAACATCCGGGTTTTAGTGTGTATGGCAGTCCCCATGAGCCGTTTTCGGAAAATGGGTCAAATAAACCTATCAGGGTTTGATAAGGGCAATGGGATGTGAAATGAAAGTACTCTGAGGACACTGTCCAGGTGAGAATCTGCCTGCAGAGAGAGATTGGTGTCAGAGGGACGCTTGTTGGCAAAGTTAAGACCAGAATAACACTCCTCAAAAGCAGTCAGATAAAAGATGTCCTGGGGTCAGGAGACAATGTGGATCTTCTATCTCTGTAAAAAGACTTTCATGATTCACTTTATATTTATTGAAAAATTTCTGTCTGTATAAATATCCTTAATTTAATATTTTCTGAATCCTTAAAAATTTTGTTTTCTTACATTATTCTGTTTATCTCTGCCATTTGATTGTTATGAACTTTACTCAAAAAGTAATTAACAGAGTTTGATGAATATTTAAGGAGTATTAGGGTTACAAGATGCAATTTAATTTTGGAGGAAATTTGGATCCCCTATATACAACAACGAGAACTTGAAATTTATCCATGACAAAGCTCAAGACTGTTGTCATTCCCTGGCATCAAGATATGCCTTTGTTCTGGCAGACAGAGTTAACCTATGATGCAACCACCAAACTGACACATGTTTGGTAAACTGTGACACACATTCCTCTTGATTTGGATTCATATATTTCCTGCACTTGGAATTATACCATTTGAAGTTACATCAGATCAGATTCCCGGTAGTATTCCAGATGCAGGTAGTTGTCAGAGCTATAAACATGCCGATTCTGTCTGCTGTCTAGTTAAACTAAGAGTCACAGCATAGGACTTCTACACATGTGGGGTGTCCCACTAAAGAAAGGTTTTACTGTATATTGAACATATAGACACCTGGAAGGATACTCTTTTTTTTACAAACAAACAGGGATGAAAATAATCTTAATATAAGGTAAATACTGATTAAATAGACTCTGAACAGGGTTTCTAGCATCATAGTCTGTGTCATAAACAGCTTTTAAAAATCAACACGATCTTGTTCAATCTGATGCCATTCTGGGTCAGCTGAAGTGGTTCGGCACTCCTTTTACAAGACATTGTATGTATATGACATATATGACCATGGTCCCACGCCAGTTTAAGCCAATGTATATCAAATCTGTTCCTGCAGGCCTCTATATATAGCTAAACAGACCATCCTTCTGGAGAAGCCTATTTGGCTGCCCACAGCCTGATCCTGGCTATCTTTAGTATGGTTGCTCTTCACCCCAGCAAACATGCCTCTTCATATTAAGATAGACCCTTTCTCCATAACAGCATTGCATGCTAACTGTGAATTTATGCCGAGCTAATAAACAGCAAGTACTGTAGCACTGCTTTTACTCGGCCCTCAGAGCTGTGCTCCCGAGTCTGTTTGCAGCACTCAACTCATTGCTTCCAAACCATTGAAGATAACAGCTCCCCCCCCCCCCCAACCACCAATGACTGACTACCATCATTTCCTCAAAATCAATACTGCCAGGTCAAGGATCTGGGCCAGGTCTGCCTAAATGGACCTCTTTTGGGGATTCCATAGTAAAATGTGAATGGAAGCACAAAATGGATGATAATTTTTTATGCACTTTTTGGCAAATGATAAACAAATTGTTGCCCAGAGGTTCAAATCCTCCACCAAGCTTGAGTGTGAAGTACATATACTTGGGAAGATATCTGCATCTGAAATTTTACAAATTGCTTGATATAGAATTAAACTTGAAAAAAAAAATAAATCAAGAATACACCCAAAGCTGGCAGATGAAGCAACTGATAAGACATGCATTAGTTTTTAGATATTTCATCACACATTATATATTGAAGTTGAGATTTTAAAATTCTTTCACTAGAAATCTGCATTCTAAGGAATGATAGCTTCTACCATGTTTGGAGGGTCCCTATTGTTGGATGCTCCCCAGGCTGTGTTTGCCTTAACTTATTCAGCGACTATACCCATGTTCGTTTATGTATAAGTGACAGTGCAATTGTGAAATTTTTTAATGATGTTTCTGAATCCAGAACATGCACCGGATTCACAACCAAATCTAAATCCAAGTGATTCTTCATTGGCTCAATCCCTTAATGCCCTGAAAATTTCATGATATGCGATTCATGATTGCATGAGTAATGTTGTGAACACACACACGAACAAACATATAAACATAGATGAACACAGACCCTCCAGAGGAGGCAAATAATGAGATAAACTGATAAACCAACATAGTATGATCTAAATGTAACATTACAGGAACATTAAAAAGAACATCTGTGATATAAATTACTGGTGGATAGAGTAACTTTTTTTGAGATACTGAGTTAAGTTGAATTTATGGACAGACAGATGGAGCTGACCAGTACATTCCTGATATCTTTAGACAGGGGACAACTACAGTGGTGGCAGAGAGAATTTTGGTGGAAACAGTTTATATACAAATAAATATGCACTGCCACTCTCAAGAATAGAAAATCTTGTGACATATAAATGGTACCAGGGTCAAAGTATCATGGACTGACATGTTAAATATTTTTGTTATTGATCCATGGGGCTGTTATGTTTATTTTATGACTTTGCCATATGAACTTTTCGGAAAAAGAATGCATGGAAAGAATAAAATACAATGCAGAGAGTTTAAAATTAGCCTTAAGTCTGTATGTATTTGAAACACATTGAACTCTAAATAAAGAATGTCCAGGAATAATAAATGGTCTGTCCAAAATAAGCTTCTCTGCAGTGGATTTATAATTAATTGATATATACTTTGCCATTGATTTATGTACATCACAGATTTTTTTTACCTTACACATGAACTGTGTCACTGCATGCAGTGTGCCAATGATATCATGAAAGAAAATGAAACCATGTCCTTTGCTGGTCCACTGACAAAACAGTTAAAGCCAATATAAATTAAATGTATTCGAGGAAGGTACTTGATAGGGATATAAGGAAATGTCATAGGATCACGTGACTTCACTGACCTTGTCACACTGAGTCTTAAAACAACCATTTTTTAACAAAATGCTTCTGTGTTGTTTGTTGGTCTCAGTGTAAAAATAAATGAAACCACATGTTACAATCCTATTTTCCTTTTTTAAAATTTGGAGTTCAAAACCATAAATATTTCAAGCACATGCTTTTGTGCTGTCTATCATCTGGCTTTGGTCTCAAATCAGAAGTTTTTTTTAAAACCATTATTGCAGTGAGATGACTAACAGAATAAGGGGAATTATTTCTTAGAAGCATTAGCCATCTCCATTTGTTGGGATGGCATGATGTATATGTCAAGGGAAGAATGGGAATCTGGGATGATTCTTTCCAAAATCTCCATGGGAAAATGAGAATTCCCATTCTTCACAGGAAACATGAGAATGTTCAATCCTTCCATAAGAGACTGGAACTCTCATTTATCCCGGGAAGAGTGACAATTCATACCATCTCTTGATTCTTAGTTTTCCCAGAAAGAAAAGGAATTCTCATTCTTCCCGGGAATATTCTGGATCCTGCCAGATTCTCATTCTTTCCCTGATGTAGACAATGCTTTACCAATTGATATAAGATGACCAATAAGATTTTCAATGGCTCTGACAAGAGTCAACGTGATTATCAATGGCTCCTACAAGAATTAATGTGATAACCATAGGCTCTTATAACAAACAATATCAAAATAAATTTATACAAATTTCATAAACCGGTACATCAAAATAACTAAAACTTCAGTTCAGTCTGCATCATTATTATATGGAAAACACTGAAATAATTATTATGTCAGTTGATCAAGGTATTTTAAGCAAATTTTGTGGACTTCACCAAGATAATGTAGAAATGCATGATACTGTAATAAATTTTAGACTCCCTTGCCATAAAATATAAATATATTATATATAAATTTGTGCTGATAGCCAGTATTATCCTTTCTATAGATAATTTGCAATAATTTTGGTCACTTGATTGCTGGACCCAGGAGGATGATAAATTTTAATAGTTCTTCTGGTATCCAGCTCTGTATTCATATAAATGTAAAATGGTCACATAATAAATTTATCCAAAGGTGTTAAAACCAGCTTTAATTAACCCCTTCCCCACTAAAATATTAAATAATTTATAATATTAGATAGTTTCTTAACAATGAGATCAGTGCATCAGTCTGGGCAGAATAAACTTAAGGAATTAGGGAAGGCATACAAGACACATTATTAAGTGTGTCTAGACCTCCAGTAACAGGCTATGTACAATCATGTCGGACTGGATCCTTACTAAGCTGATAATTGCATGAAGTGGGTTTGATTTCCTGTACCAAATTTTATTGTTACCCTCACATACTGGCCAGTGAATCAAGCAATAAGGCTGACTCTGGCATAATAAGGTCATTCCAAAATCAGTGAAGACTGAGAGGCCATGTTTGCCAACCTGAAGAAAGACCTGAATGGCTTCACTAATGAAATTGAACAAGATTTTATCCAAGCAAATGTGCTATTTCTATCATTTGATGGCCCAAAATGTCCAATTTATAAACTGCTAGAAACCTTTACAGGTTAAGATCTTGGTCTGCAGTTAGCATAGTCTACTGATTGAGGAGAAGTCAATACTGTATTTGACCTAATGAGCAACCACTGCACAAATCAAATTAACCTAATTCTGTTCCCTATAAAATATCCCCACTGGCCCAAGTGCTTAAACATTACAAAATACAGCTGCTGATTGACAAATAGGGTCATTTTTTAACTGGTGGTTACTTCAAACAAAATTATCTATCAAAACTATAGCCATGTTAGTCTATATAGTTGAAGTGTACGTAAAGACTAACAGTGACTAACATATCTAGAACATATTTAAGCATAGACTAACATATTTATTATCACGACAGCTTACGATCCCACAGGCTTCTCCGTCAAGAAGCCTGAGCATCTCTACTAATCACCTTAAGAGAAAGCCTGTATGCTTTGAAAGCTTAAGTGTTAATAAATAAGCCTTTCTAAAATTTAGTAAAAGGCATCACTCTTCCTCTTAACCTAAAATTATTTATTAATATACAAACACAGATGACCACAAGTGTTTGTGTGTAAAGAGGGAAAGAAAGTATGTCTACAAATTTTTTCAGGTGGAATATGTTATATAGTCTTTTTTCATGAGCTAAAAGCCATAAATCCAAGAATCTGTGAAGGGGAACTTAGAGGGACAAGAAAGCTAAATCTACCAACTCACGTAGCATCATCAGTTCATGCATACACATCAGCCAAATTATTTAGCGCAGCCATCATCTAGGAGCATCACACAGATCTTTTGACACCAGTGGACATCAGCATTGAATAAACATTTACTAGGTCAATTTTGTTATGGCAGGAAGCCTGTGAGATGTGACAAAGAAGTATGGTGAATTGCTAACCCATGGTGTAGCACTTGCTCAAATTAAGCAGTTATATAAGGAAAAGGAATCAAGGCTGTTACAGGCTTCCTGCCATAACAAAAAGGAACCAAGGCTGTTACAGCCCAATGGTGGCGATGACGAAAAAACTTGTAAACTTGCATAACTGGGAAACTGGTTAAAACGGTCCAAATGACCGAAATCGCAAGTAAAAGGGCATTGCCTCTTCGAAGTTAAGTCGCTCACAAGGATCGAGTTCGGCTCTCGATTGACATGGCTGGGTCTCCGCTGCTGGGATCGGTGGAGGGAATGCGGGTTGCTTCGGGCTTTGTGGCTGTGGGTGCTGTAGCTTTCTAACAAGGACCTCAACCCAGGAGAGAAGAGGGCGCCCCCTATGGCTCCTTGCTTGGCATGGCGTGGCACTGCGACTGTCGGCTCTGAGAACATGCTTAAGGAGCGCACAGGGCTGAGGTCTTGACTGCAGCAACCTGTAGCTGCTCGATGAGCGTATACTTTTTTTGGCTTGGACAGCCCAATGGTGATAATTGTCATAGCAAAATGCCTTTGATCACAATACTGCAGCAAAATGCCAACCCAGGGTACAAAACACCATGGTATTTAAGCAGTTCCATAAAGAGCAAAACAAAGCAAGGCTTTTAAAGTGCAATGGCTATAATGTGTCATGGTGAAATACCTGAGACCAGTAGTTGTGAAACAAGTGCTCGAGGGAAATGCGGCCTGAGGGTGCATCACCCGTTGGGATCAGTGCAGTTAAAGCCTGTGGTGAACTGGTGAATCTGCTTTCAGGGTGAAACGATCAGAGATCATAAGATGTGACACAGAACTGCGTGGATAGGGGCAGGAGTGCTAATAATGTGGGATACAGTAAATATGAGATGGCAGTAATGTGAACAAACTGACCAGTTTCTTCTTGATGTTTTCAGAGTCGACCTCTATTCCTGACTTCTGACAGACCTGTAGCTGAGTGGAGTGTAGTTGGAGCAGCAGGTTCTGTACCTCCTTCTCCAAGATGGCCTTGGTAGCTCGGACTTCATACAGGTCTGACCTTAGGTCAATAAGCTGAGCCTGAAACAACACATAAATCATGAAATTAATGCGTATTCAAGTAAGTGTAACAGAAAGATAAGATAAAAACCATGAAACTTTACGCTTACCACAGTGAGCCTTATTAAACAAGACAATGTAGGCATTTTCAAACATTTTTCTATTTTTAACCCTTTACTGTTTACAAGCCACTAAAGAGCACTCTAAATAGGCAACAAGAATGCCATGATATGTATAGATTCTTTCAGGAAAAAAATTGCATATTATTTCTAAGTTTCAATGATTTTCAATAATCTTCAGCAAACCCTCTTAGTAAGAACTGTTGAAAATTTGATAAAGATACAAAAAAAAAGCTTGAAAAGATATGGCTGTTAGTGTAAATACAAATAGTGTCTGAATTTGTCGGAAATCTAAAATAAATGTAAACAGTAAAGGGTTAAAGGATAGGTAAATGGTTTGTTGACTGCATGATCTTATATGGAATTATGCATACATGCTCAAAGCATGTTTGAAAAGTTACGAATTGTAAATGGCTAAAATGATGCTGAAGCTCTCAGAACTAAAGTCAAATTTTCATATTCAGTTGACTAGGACCAGAGATAACAAGTACAAAGCTCTAATGGATTTACACTCCTCATACAGTGGTTATACACTGAAGTCAGCAAACTTTCTTTTGAATATTTTCATCTAGCATCCAGGCTGGGTGTCAAAACTGGTGTTATCAGACCAACAAGGGCATGTGCCGCATGTTTATATAGTGAAGCTGAATGCACAATGCAGTACCATGTTCTCATTAGTCTGATTACAATTCATGCTCTGTACCAGCCCAGGTGGCTGAACCCAGAGAATCTTGCTATGCAAAGCAGTGGTTAAAACAAAGAATTCAATATCTTGGATGTCTGTAGCGTTTAGCTGTGGCTTGAGGATTGTGTAATGAGTGAAGTGTGTCCAGTAAGCACTTTGATCCAAAGTGCCCGATGAGGTGGTTAATTAATTCTGATTTAATACATTACTTGATTTTTAGGTTACCCATAACCCTCCTTTTTCAACTCTCCTGCATCCATTATAATGCATAATATCCTGAAATAGATCACTAATTCTCTGCATTAAATGGGTGCATCACATCATATTATAAGTTATATTAGCATGGTGGAACCTCCCAATTACAGACAATGTCAGGACCTCGGTTTTATAATGTAAAAGCGAGGAATCAGTAATGAAAAAGGCTACCTGCAGTCTTTGAATTTGCAAACCATTTGACAGCCTAATGCATTCAAAATAGAGATGCCCATAACAGGACGTTTTAAGATTAAGTTCCAAGATGAGCAGAAACCACAGTGTAAGCTCACTGTGCCTATGGACCCATGAGCTAAAGAATATGCCATACTAAATTCACTGAATTATATGCATATTTGGTCTTAATATATGTATAACTATCATTTCACTGATAATGGTTATTTTGCCAGGACACAAGGATATTTTTGCTCTACGTCCTGGAACACAACTAGGAAAAACTGTCAATGAAACACTGATCAATGCATAATTGTTTTTTATCAAATGTCACCTTCCTCCATTACTGACAGATATGACAGAATCAGTGTACTATTTATCAGTATCTCTATATCTACACATATTTATAATTAAGTGATCGGCAGTTGAAGACAAATTCACTATGATTCACTATTAGAGAACTTTCAATTTTTGCTATGCTAAACTGATAACATTTTTCATGACAGGCAGGTTATTGATGACTTTACGCTCATGGACAGATGATGAATTTCCTACATCTGACCTATGACTTCCCACCCCATACATAATCCCTGATTAACCTGCTATGCACATCTTGAAGTAACCAGTGAAATCTTACAAGAATGTCACATCTGGCAAAAGACAAGCAAACAGATGAAGAACATAATTCATAAAACAGAAACAGAGAGAAATACTGCAATACAGTGACTACTGGCAGACCTTGTTTAATCACATCGTGTCAACTTGATTTTTGGTCACACTCATCCATATGGCATATACTAATACAATATTTGACAGAGTGCCCCACATGGATGTGACAATATAGTATTCAAGAAAATTAAAATCTAAAGAGTTTACACTTCATGATCTTCTTGATCCTTTAGTATATTAGTCTACTACTACCCTTATATACCCTATATGGGTAGCAATCTTTCTTTGACCAAGTCCTTTTAAACAGTTTTTACAAGATGTTAAAGATTAAATCAGTGACCTTGGCTGTCAGGTGGATACCATGTTATTGTATAACAAGGCCTACAGGCCTAATGTGAACCTGTGCAAAGTTTGGGAGTATGAATGGAGGTTTATTTTTAAAATTAAATATTGATCCTCTTAAATCCTGCATATCTACCTTAGTCATAATGATTATAGCAAAATGGACTTTTCGGACCTTCAAGTTACAGACTAGGACATTTTAAAACTAGAATATGGGTAGTCGACAAGCGACTATGTGGATCCGCAGAAATCAGAGTGGGATGGGTGAAGTGAGGCATGGATTAAGTGGCAAGGGGAATAGAGTGAGGTGTGTTGCATATTAGCATGAATGTCTGCAGTGTAAACATGAATGTAGGTGTTGCCATCTGTCATAAAATCAAGGAAATTGTCAAGGATATAAACCTGCAAAATTTCAGGTGGATAAGTCAAACCACTGCTGAGATATGAGTGATTTTATCCCAAGGCAGATGAACAGATGGATGCTGTGCAAAAGTGGTTGCAGGTGGCGCCACCAGTTTTGCCTATGATGAAGAGCTACGTGAGCTGAATATACACAAGCAAAATTTTTGCCCAAAAAAAAAAAATCAAAAGAGCTGTCAAGGATGTATAAACCTGCAAAATTTTAGATGGAAAAGTCAAACCACTGCTGAGATATGAGTGATTTTATCCCATGCAGATGAACTGATAGACCCTGTGCATAAGTGGTTGCAGGTGGCGCCACCAGTTTTGCCTATGATGAAGAGCTATGTGAGCTATCTATACACAAGCAAAATTTTGGCCCAATCGGTCAAACGGTTCCAGAAATATGAGCTTGGATGTCTGCAGAGTAAACGTGAATGTAGGTGGCGCCACCTGTCATAAATTCGAGAAAGCTGTCCAGGATGTATAAACCTGCAAAATTTCAGGTGGATAAATCAAACCACTGCTGAGATATGAGTGATTTTATCCCAAGGCAGATGAACAGATGGACGCTGTGTATAAATGGTTGCAGGTGGCACCACCACTTTTGCCTATGATGAAGAGCTATGTGAGATCTATACACATGCAAAATTTTGGCCGAATTGGTCAAACATTTCCCAAAATATGAGCTTGGATGTCTGCAGAGTAAACATGAATGTAGGTGGCGCCACCTGTCATAAAATCGAAAAAGCTGTCCGGGATGTATAAACCTGAAAAATTTCAGGTGGATAAGTCAAACCACTGCTGCAATATGAGTGTTATTATCCTAAGGCAGATGAACAGATGGTCCCTGTGCATTAATGGTTGCAGGTGGCGCCACCAGTTTTGCCTATGATGAAGAGCTATGTGAGATCTATACACATGCAAAATTTTGGCCCAATCTGTCAAATATTTCCCTAGATATGAGCTTGGATGTCTGCAGAGTAAACGTGAATGTAGGTGGCGCCACCTGTCATAAAATCAAAAGAGCTGTCCAGGATGTATAAACCTGCAAAATTTCAGGTGGATAAGTCAAACCACTGCTGCGATATGAGTGTTATTATCCCAAGGCAGATGAACAGATGGACGCTGTGCAAAAATAGTTGCAGGTGGCACCACCATTTTTAGTGTATGTATAAAGCTATCAAAGGGCTACATTTGTGCAAATTTTTTAGCCTGATCGGTCAAACGGTTCCCGAGATATGCGGATTTATGTGTGGAAACAGACGCACAAATGGACACTGGGCAGCGAAGAAAGGTCAGAGGTCAACCAAAAATGAGGTCACAGCAGTTCACATGTGACCTGATGATAAACCCAATTCACTTAAAATGCAAACCAAGATTTTTCAAACAGTTGAAAGATATAGTTCCAATAATCTGGGAATTCTGCATCTAAACATTGTGTCTAGACGTCTAGATGCTGTCTAGACATTCTTCCAGAGCCTGGTCAGTTGCCATGGTGATGTCTGGACCCCACCTGTTTGTACTGAGTGACCTCTTGACTTGGCTGCTGAAAATCAGCATGTTGTTAAATCTGTTTTCAAATACAGAAAGCCTTTTTCAATTGGCTACAATGTTTTTTTAAAACTGTATTTACCCAATCTATTCTCATAAAACTGGCGGAACCCTACCATAGAATAATTCTTGTAAAGTTTAAACCAATCAGCTGAACAGTTTCATCATAAATCAGTGTATAAGCTAGAAGAGTTTAAAATTACATTTTCACTTGTAAAAAACACATCAATGTAGGTGGCGCCACCAATACCTCAAAATCAGATATGACATATGTGACAAACATTGGTATAAAATTTTGTGATTACAGCTCTAGCCGTTTCTTTTATTTTAATTAAAGTTTGCTTTTTTGGACAGATGACTAAGTTCAACCCTCCTGTAACTCGGCCAAAAATCTCCAAACTGGAACCATTCGAACAAACTTGAGAGAGATTGTTCCAAGGATCATTTCTGTGAAATATTGAACAATTTGGCTGGACGGTTTCAGAGAAGAAGATTTTTAAAGGTTTTTAAGCTTTTTCTCTATAAAATCTAAATTAATGCAGAGACCCAATAATAAGCTACAGGGCACATGTGACTAATTCTTTCACATGTGACTAATTCTTACATGTCATTTGGAGCTGCTAGCTCCAATGGTTTCTGACTTACAGCCATGGACGGTGGAAAGCCAGCCCTGGATGGCGGACGGCTGACGATGGACGGACGACGCTGCGCCATCGCATAAGCTCACAGGTTCGCTAAAAAGGATGATTTTTTTCACACACAGAATATTTATTGGACTTCTTAAATATTTTTGAAGGTGTTTTTGTTTATTAGATTTCCTAATGCACAAATGTACTCTCATAAAATGATGGATATATAAGCAATATACAAGACATGCTGATCTTCCCATAATAAATTATTGAATTTATTGCTGACCAAACTTCCAAAACAGACTCCCTGAATTCCAAGTCATCCTAGCTGAGCACGGGTTAAAACCAAAGCATATCGCAGCAAAACACATCATCCTGAAAAAAGGGTGCTATTGAATTGTACTTTTGGCTGGGAAAATATGCTCCAATATGTGAAAGGTCTATGGGGGCATTGTGATCAATTCCTATTGAAATAGCTCTGATGTCATGTATTGCTTCAGGAAGACTCCCTGCTGCCCCTGAATCAGCTGTAATTCCACTAGGTTTTTCTCCTGAGCCCAGCGAGTAACAGACCTCATACTTTGAAGCATATGCCACAGTGACAACATCTCAAAAGGTCTTCCACAAATCCCATCAACCTGACTTGATTTCACTGCTGCCTATCATGGTGAAATATATATTGATCTGACCAGGAATGGTATCACCTTGTGAGAAGTCTATAAGATAATGTTGAAAATTTAGTGAGATACAAATGCTTATCATTAAATGGGCGGCCACCACATTAATCCATTAATAATTTGGTTCTTACTTGTTTTCTGAGAGTTTGTTAGGTTCTTATGAGTAAGAAGAATGGCTACAAAAAAAGATAAAAACATTAATACCCTGCAAATAAGACCTAAATTCAGCAGCATGAAAGATATTCATATTACTTAGGGGGGTCCCAGAGTCAACTTATGTTTATCATAATAGGTTGGACATGATACTAAATAGTATGATGGTCTTAGATGGTCATATTATTTGGGGGGGGGGGGGGGGTCCCAGAGTCATCTTATGATTATCATAGTATGTTGGACATAGCACCATATAGTATGGTGGGCTTAGATGGTCATATTACTTGGGGGGGGGGGGGGTCCCAGAGTCATCTTATGTTAATCATAGTAGGTTGGCCATGATACTAAATAGTATCGTGGTCTCAGGAGGTAATACTCCTTGAGGGGTCCCAGAGTCATCTTATGTTTGTCATAGTATGTTGGACATGATACTGTATAATTTGGTGGTCTTAGATGGTCATATTATTTGGGGGATCCCCATAGTAGGTTGGGCATGACACTATATAGTATGGTGGTCTTAGATGTAATCATCCAATCAACAACCACATTACTGATAATATTTTCCATACACTTGCAATCTAAAGTATATCCATAAAGTACAAAGGTGTGGTCTTGAAAGGTCACCATCTGACACCCTACTCCACCTTATCACTGATATCAGTGATATGACCACAGTATTTTGATGTCCAACAGCTGGCCTATACCATTCAGACTTGTATATACCTTTGTTTTCTGTACAGTTCATGGAGATTCAAATTTGCGATATTTGCAAAAGGATAATTATTACAAAAATGTAACCTTTGTGAGTTAGGTGCCTTATCGACAAAAATGAACAGTTATCTATAACAGTGGAAGCTCATGCATACATTATCCATGCAAAAACAACAAAAGCTGAAAGGCCAAGTTGAATATTATAAATGGCAACATCTTTTTTGTTACCTGTGACCCTAATATTGACACTATAAATGTTTTATAATGTATTATGTCTTAAATTTAAAAGATCTTCCTTTGGATATTTTTCAAATTTTTTTTTAATTTTCCACATTAAATCATGGAAAGTGTTTCAGTCCTTGTCCAGTCCAGATGAAACAGATTATACCAGGTACATTCATACACCTGTATGGCAAGAGCGCAAAAATGGTCCCCATGCAAAACAATGAAACCCACACAATCCTGAGGTTTTAACCTCGTGAATATGACGCCAACCACAGTGTTAAAAAAAAAACATGCTTACACTGCAGACAAAAGCTATATATGCTTATCAACATCATATGATGAATTTCAACCTGATGTTCCTTTTGTTCATCAAATATAATATGATTGAAAAGCAGTCCCAGCTGTGGTACTTGTTTGAATACATCATAGCTAGACAGTATGAGTCATGTCAGTGTGGTCCTGTGTGGCCAGTAGATAAATGATATATACCATCCAGATACCAGCTGATGTATACCCACAAGGGTACAGTAACCAGGATATAAATGTGTACAGTAGGCAAACTTGGTAACCGCTGCAGCAATTGATAACTTTCAGTTTAACCTATATATAATGTATAATATAAAAGGGCACTTGTCCTTGTCCAAACAGAAATGATCGATGTTTCAATATAAAAAGATTGATGTGCACCAGAAAATGGTGATGGCTACAGTTCTCCAGTCATACTGCTTCACTGCTTTATTTATTATAAATACATACAGGAACAAACAGCAATACACATTATGGAAAGAGTACAAAATTTTGAAACAAGTGACCCATGGGTCATGACACTCAGCTGACTGGGAAGAGATTTGCCAAAGGAAATTTAATCATCTGAATGATAGTATATACCCATTCATTTGAAGCATCAAAAATTAACCAACAGGCCAAGATTGTGACTGTATTTATATGTGTCAAAAATAGAGAAAAAATGCATAAACTTTAAAAAAATACAGGTGGTTCCACTGGTCTGCAGAAACTAATAAAAACACTTAATGGTCAATATCCATGTAAAGAATCATGGTGAAATCTGCGTTAGTTGTTCAGATACTTCAGCTTTTGTATCAAATTTTCCATTATTCTGAGGGATATTTCGGAGTCCTATAGCTTGAAGGATATGGGTAACAGAGACCTAATTTCAGGTTTCCACAGACACTTTTTGTGGGCCTCCTTGCATGACAAGAATGAATATTCTAAGTCCTGTTTGTTACAATTTGTGCCACGTAAACAGATGACAGCATCCTTAAAGGTCTCAAAAATAGAGAAAAATATTCGTAAAAAAACCTGAACAAACACAGGTGGTGCCACCAGTCTGCAGAAACTGATGGAATACTCAATAATCAATATCCATGCAAAGAATTATGGTGATCTCTGTATTAGTTGTTCAGAAATTTCTGCTTTTGTATCATAGAGAAAAATTTGAAAAAATACAGGTGGCATCACCAGTCTGCAGGAACTGATGGAACACCTCTTGATTAATATGTATGCCCAATATTATATCCATCAGTTTTGTAGTTATTGAGATATTGATGTTTGTTTTTATCAAATTTTTCATTATTCTGGGGGGTCATTGGGAGCCCCATAGCTCAAAGGATATGGGTAACAGAGACCTTATTTCAGGTTTCCATGGAGACTTTTCACAGGTATCTCACTGTGTCAGGAATGAAGATTCTAGGGCCAGTCTTTACAATTTGTGCCCTGTTGACAGATGTTCACATTTTTAAAGGTCTCAAAAATAGCGAAAACAATTTGTAAAAAATAAAAAAATACAGGTGGCGCCACCAGTCAGCAGGAAGTGATGAAACTTCTCATGATCAATATGTATGCAAAAAATAATGACCATCAGTGAAGTAGTTAATGAGATATTGAAGTTTTTGTATGAAATTTTTGACTATTCGGGGGGGGGGGGGGGGTACTTTGGGGCCCCATAGCTTGAAAGATATGGGTAACAGAGACCTAATTTCTGGTTTCCATGGAGACTTTTCATTGGTCTCTCAGTGTGTCAAGAATTAAGATTCTAGGTCCAGTCTTTACGATTTGTGCCCTGTTAACAAATGTTCACATTTTTAAAGGTCTCAAAAATAGAGAAAAAAATTTGTAAAAAATCGAAAAATACAGGTGGCGCCACCAGTCTGCAGACACTGATGAATCATTTCATGATAAATAAGTATGCAAAAAATCATGACCATCAGTGATGTAGTTAATGAGATATTGAAGTTTTTGTATGAATTTGTTTGATATTCTGGGGGGTACTTTGAGGCCCCATAGCTCGAAGGATATGGGTAACAAAGACCTAATTTCTGGTTTCCAAGGAGATTTTTCATGGACCTCTCAGAATTTAAAGGTACATGATTCTAGGTCCAGCGGTTATGATTTGTGCCAGGTTAACGGACAGACGGACAGACGGACGGACGGACGGACAGACGCACAGATGGACAAACAGTGCTCGCTATAGCTCAGATGACTTACAGTCAGCTGAGCAAAAAACGGTGTACAAGTATGGACTGGTGGCATCTTATGTGTGAACAGACACCAACAGACTTCCCTCAGCCAAAAAAAAAAGTGTTTATGGGTGGTTACATTAACTAGTATGAAATATCTATTCTCACATGGATGTATATCTGAACATATGTCTCTTGTTCAAGTTATAAATATGAACTAGAGAGGTATTTAGTACATTTGCAAGCCTTTCATTAAAAAACAAGGGACCCATGGGTCACGGCGCTCAGCTGATCGTGACTGGACTATAAATGTTTCTCCACTGTGATACTATATCGAGTCGATAAAGCTTATGAATATCATGGACATGTTGGGCTATTATAAAGGAATGTAATGTAATATGTGAGTAAATGATAAATGAAATAACCTGACTGATGGATTAATAGAGTCAAATATAGTGGTTTATTTTTTATTTATTTAGGAGGGATTGAAAATTGTGATATATTTGAGCAAATATGAATGCAATGACAGCAGTAATAAGCAGTAGTAGAATGATGATAATGCTTTTTGTTGAAGGATCTAAAGTGTATGGTAGTCTGCAAGCTTTCAATTTGACGGATATGATGTTATGATTAACTATGCTGATGAAGTGATTTATGAATTTGTGACTGTATGACACAATATCTCTTTAGTCTTGACAAGGTACATTATTGTGATGCCCACTATGTCTACATATTACACAATATTGACATAATTTCTGGCATGTACATAGGTACCTATGGACGAATAGTTATACAAAATATTAAAGTATGAATATATCTGATTCATCTTGTTCTTGCTTACTGAGGCTGATTTTGGGATGGGGTTCAGAGAAGGGAAAAGTGAGGGCAGCATGAAGGTGGATGTAGAAATATTCTATTGTAATGTTTTTCATTTATATAAGAATATGAAAAGCTAAGAGGAAAGGGGCCCTCCTACTTGGTTATAGTAAAGCTCTAAATATATGATTGCAAACTAATACTCTGACAAGACTGTCATGAAGAAAAACAGTAAAAATGTTGAGATACTGTGATGCATATGAAAATTTACAGATGGATAGGCAAGTGGACAGAATGGACTAATACCTTTATTTCACTTTCAAGGGAATAATGCATTTAAGTTTATATATAATCCTATTTTTTTAAGCATATCACTTTTTCCATTAAGAAGTTTTTATCTGAATCATTTTTTTTATTTACAGGTTTTATACATTTTTAATAAAAAAACCTGAAAATATAAGTTAAAATATTAGAATTGTTGCAAAAGTTGCAATCATTATATATACAGAGTAAAAAACTGAAACTATAAGTTAAAATATTAGAATTGTTGCAAAAGTTGCAATCATCATATATCCAGAGTGTAGCTCATATTGGGTCAGATTATGCATACACATATATTTTATTATTTTTAAATCATAAATGTTTAAACTGAATTTAAAAGAAAATAATGCCACAACATGGCATCTACAAGAATATTCCTTGAATCACTATTAAAAAGTTTTGCACATTGGAGTTTTCAGTACATGCTTAATTTTATTCACCAAAATAAAATAAAAGATTCAGTAAATTTGATAAAATAAAACATCTTTTCAAATAAAGTATACACACTGTTGGTTGAATGAGGGACAAACAATATCATTGTGCTAATTACTATCCCAGTTTTAATTTATTACTGGAATTAATAGTCAATTTCACACCTGGTGAAGTTTTTACTCTTCTGAAGTAAAGAATAACTTATCTCATGAACATCCACACTTTCATAGCAATACACCACTTTGTGGACACAATTAAATGTACACTTTAATCATTGTAACCCTGGTGGTACAATACAAAATCTAAAATGTAGCATAGCCTAGAATAAGAATGAATCAAATACAGAAAATAATAACATTCATCTAGTTTATGCACCATCGGGGGGGGGGGGGGGAGTGCAGGGCAGAGGGGAAGCCTGCTGGTAGTGGCCAAGCTGACCCAAGGCAAGCTGCCTGGGGTGGGTTACATAATTCAAGTGAAGGCTGTACTACTAGGTGGGCTAGATGTAAACAACACTTGACATGGTGTATGAAAACATGAAAAAAAGCTATTCTTTCCAATCAATTTCTTTGAAATTTCAGATTTTAAAAGATTAAATCCTTATGTATATATGCTCTGAAAATTAAATCAACAATGCCAAAGTTTGACAAAATTTAAGGTATTGATTTTTTATTTATGCTAATAACTTGAAAAAATTGCAAAATTCAGATCTAATTTTGGGTAAACAATTGAATCTTGATTAAATAAAGTTAAATTCCTGAAAAAAATCTCTAGGTTCAGCAATTCTCATGTTAGGTGAGTAAATATATTTCCTGATTTTTTTAAAAATTGCATTATGTTTTGGCCCATAGCTTCAAAATAATACCCAATACTGACCTAATTTTTGGTATGTTCATAGAAAATGTATGAAAGAATGTGAATACTAAATACAATCAAAAACAGATCAGTGGTTTTGATATTAGGAAGCCTTGAAGTGTAACAATGGCTTTTTTTTATGGAAAACAGAGTTTTTTTCCCTTAATATCTCGGACGAAGTCCTAATGACCCAATTTTTGGTATGGTAGGAGATTTTGGGGACATCTAAAATTATGCCAACAGCTTGGGGAGCATAGAGATGTGCACTGAATGACCTACAGTCATCAAAGTGGACTGCTTGACAATGTAAGGGAATACAACAAGAGCCTCCAAAAAAATTCAATAACTAGCCTAATTTTGCAGCTTTTATTTTCAAATTTCAGATTTGAACAGACTTAATCGTTATGTATACATGCTGTGAAAATTAAATCCACAGTACTTACAGAAAAAAAACGTGCCGTGGCCAAAGTTGGGCAAAATTTAAGGTACCAATTTTATATTTTTGCCAATATTTAAAAAAAATTATCAGATTTTGATCTAATATTTGGTATACAATTAAATTTTGATTAATTAAAGTCGTATTACTGGAAAAAAGTCCCTACCTTTAACACTTTTGGTCTCAAGTGACAAAATATCTTCCTGATTTTTTTACAAAGTCCATTATGTTTGGGCCCATACCTTTTTAAATTATATAATACTGACTTAATATCTGGCATGTACATAGGAACTATATAGAGGAATATGAAGAAAACCAGATGAGTGGTTTTGATACTAGGCAGTCCTGAAGTGTGAAAATAGATTTCTAATAAAAAAATTGAGGTTTTTCCTTAATATCTCGAAGGAATGAAGTCCTATTGACCCAATTTTCGGCATGGTAGGAGATTTTGGGGACATCTAACTGTATGCCGAATTTCAGATTCGTAGGTCCAACGGTGTCGAAACGTGCCAGTCTTACGGACGGACATCCGGACGGACGGATGGACGGCACGACAGACGGACGGACAACGGACAATGGACCACGACTATAGCTCAGATGACTTATAGTCAGCTGAGCTAAAAATAGAGGAAAAAAGAAATGTGTGCTGCCAAAAAAAAGAGAAAGAACACCTGTAATTAGCATCATTGTATCCGCCAAAACAGAGTTTTGCGGATACTATGTTTTCAGCTGGTCGCCGCCGCCGCCGCCGCCGCCGCCGCCGCCGCCGCCGCCGCCGCCGCCGCGTAGGTGTCCGGAGAACTCCTCCGTAACCGCTGGGCGGAATTTTCCGAAACCCGGGATTATGTTCGGGTCACATGTGAACTGCTGCGCCCCGATTTTGTTTTGACCTCTGACCTTTCCTCTGCGCTCTGCGTCCGTTTGTGCGTCTGTTTCCACACATAAACCCACATATCTCGGGAACCGTTTGACCGATCAGGAAAATTTTTTTGCACAAATGTAGCCCTCAGAGAGCTTTATAACATACACCAAAAATGGTGGCGCCACCTGCAACCATGTTTGCACAGTGTCCATCTGTTCGTCTGCCTTGGGTTAAAATCACTCATATCTCTGCAGTGACTTGACTAATTCACCTGAAATTCGGCATGCGCAAACATCCTGGATAGCTTTTCTGATTTTATGACAGGTGGCGCCACCTACATTCACGTTGACGCTGCAGACATCCAAGCTCATATCTCGGGAACCGTTTGACCGATCAGGAAAATTCTTTTGCACAAATGTAGCCCTTGGAGAGCTTTATAACATACACCAAAAATGGTGGCGCCACCTGCAACCATGTTTGCACAGTGTCCATCTGTTCGTCTGCCTTGGGTTAAAATCACTCATATCTCTGCAGTGACTTGACTAATTCACCTGAAATTTGGCATGCGTATACATCCTGGATAGCTTATCTGATTTTATGACAGGTGGCGCCACCTACATTCACGTTTACGCTGCAGACATCCAAGCTCATATCTCGGGAACCGTTTGACCGATCAGGAAAATTTTTTTGCACAAATGTAGCCCTTGGAGAGCTTTATAACATACACCAAAAATGGTGCCGCCACCTGCAACCATGTTTGCACAGTGTCCAGCTGTTCGTCTGCCTTGGGTTAAAATCACTCATATCTCTGCAGTGGTTTGACTAATTCACCTGAAATTCTGCATGCTTATACATCCTGGATAGCTTTTCTGATTTTATGACAGGTGGCGCCACCTACAATCAAGTTTACGCTGCAGACATCCAAGCTCATATCTAGGGAACTGTTTGACCAATTGGGCCAAAATTTTGCATGTGTATAGTTCTCACAAAGCTCTTTATCATACGCTTAACTGGTGGCGCCACCTGCAACCCTTTTTTGCACAGCGTCCATCTGTTTGTCTGCCAAGGGCAAAAATCACTCATATACAATATAGTGGTTTGACTTATCTGCCTTAAATTTTGCATATGTATACAACTTGGACGGCTTTCTGGATTTTTTGGTAGGTAGCACAACCTACATACACAATTTGGCTGCAGACATCCATGCTGATATGCAACACTTCACCCGTTCCACTCTGATTTAGGCGGATACAAGTAGTCGCTTGTCGACTACCCGTATTCTAGTTTTACTATATCCTCAATAAATAGAGTGACTCTTTAAAAAAGGGAGTGATTTGGCAGGCCCGCATTGTCTTTTGAAGCAGAGGATACATAAACTTTATATATATACACATACACTATGATACAGCACTGCTGTAACTGAAGGACAATGTCAGCCCTTGCATAATCTGCTTCATACCATTTCGGTTTAAAATCATATGCTTACTCTGTGTACAAATCTAAATGGTGCCATATGCTTCCAAAATATAAAGAACAAAAGTTTTCTTGAACATTTTCTGGAAAATGCCAGACTAACATCACTTTATAAGGAATTTCTTTGTTTTGTAAATATCCACCGCATGAAAATTACTCATGGTCATTTTTATGCTAAGATATGTCAGATAACAACAATAAGGTAGAAGCCATTGAGAAGAGACCTTTTTCTACATTAGAATGAATTTCTGATAGCAAGTTCCCTAAACCACCAAAGATTTCTTATAGAAAACCAACACAACTCTGAGTAAATGCTGATAAAACATTTCCTCCATCAGAAATATCATACTGAATATCATAAACTGACTGATTACATGAAGTCAGAAACTGTTAATCTAAATATAGAAATTCCACACAGAGTGATACCTATTACTTTATTGGAGTACTTTAGTCCAAGTACTTCTTAACCATATCAATGGGGTGTAAAATCAGGATCCAAGGTACTTGTGTAGGTGTAATACTGAAGATATTAAAGAGATATATTTACCTATCATGGCTATTAGTCTGTTCCTAATAAATATAGAATAAGCTTTCATATACATAGGTCCATAATGTTTAATTTGATTCAATGGATTTAAACCTGTTACAGCCTCAGTATCTATGGGAATCATAGAAACTGGAAATGTAAATGAAATCATATTAATAATGGCTCATAAAAATAAGATATTAATGATTTTTTAACTGAGAGAAAAAAAAAACAAAAATGGAAAAGGTTTTATCCTACTGATTTACTCAGACAACAACAGTCACTCAACAGTATTTCCAATAAACTCAGATCTCAGTATAAGCTCCAATCAAGACCTCAATTTGGGCAATTACTTCATTTACTACCATTGATTTCTACAGTGAAGGCCAGACTTTTTATCAAACTGTTTCCTTTCATCTTGAATGCATGAGATTAAAATAAAACCTTTGAGACCTTTTCCGAGGAAACACATCTGTTAGTTCTAGGCCTGCAAATATAATCCATGTTAAATGTAACTAAAGTGTACTGAGTTCCTGAAAGCTTGAAATTCCTCACCACAGAAATTCTGTGAATGCAAATTAGATGGAAAGTTCTCCTCACCAGAGTAATCCCTGCTACCAGAGCTCTGATAAAGCTTTAAGATGACGGGCAGCACCTCAACTGTGAATAAATTAAACTTGGTATATTACTTACTATAATTTTATATGTTATATATTTTAAAGTTTGACAAAAAATAGCTCTGATAAGGGAAACTGTCACACAACATATAACAAATTTAGTCAAACATGCTCTCAGTAGCCAGATTAAAACCAATGGTCATTGTGTGTTAGTTATGGTCCTCTTGTTCACTGCAGCAAACCAAAGGTACAACTTAATTATAATAAAAATTATTATAATAAAAATAATAATAACTAGAATACAGGTAGTCGACAAGCAACTACGTGTATCCGCCAAAATCAGAGAAGGACGGGTGAAGTGAGGCATGGATTGTCATTGAGTGGCAAGGGGAAACACACATCACATAAACATGATTGTAGGTGGCGCCACCTGTTATTTGAACGAGAAACTATCCAAGATGTAAACACATGCAAAATTTCTTGTGGATAAGTCAAACCACTGCAGAGATATGAGTGATTTTATCCCACAGCAGACAAACAGATGAACGCTGTGCAAAAAAGGGCTGCAGGTGGTGCCACCATTTTTGTGTATGTTATAAAGATATCCAAGGGCTACTTTGTGTAAAAAATTTTTCCTGATTGGTCAAACGAGTCCGGAGATATAAGCATTAATGTCTGCAGTGTGAACGTGAAAGTAGGTGGCTCCACCTGTCATAAAATCAAGAAAGCTATGCAGGATGTATATGCATGTCAAATTTCAGGTAATTTGGTCAAACCACTGCAGAGATATGAGTGATTTTAACCTAAGGCAGACAAACAGATGGACGTTGTGCAAACATGGTTGCAGGTGGCGCCACCATTTTTGTGTATGTTATAAAGCTATCCAAGGGCTACATTTGTGTAAATCTTTTTTCCAGATTGGTCCAAAGGTTCCTGAGATATGAGCTTGGATGTCTGCAGCGTAAACGTGAATGTAGGTGGCGCCAACTGTCATAAAATCAAGAAAGCTATCTAGGATGTATACACATGCGGAATTTCAGGTGAATTAGTCAAACCACTGCAGAGGTATGAGTGATTTTAACCTAAGGCAGACAAATAAATGGACACTGTGCAAACATGGTTGCAGGTGGCGCCACCTTATTTTGTGTATGTTATAAAGCTATCCCAGGGCTACATTTGTGTAAAAAATAATTTTTCCTGATCGGTAAAACGGTTCCCAAGATATGTGGGTTTATGTGTGGAAACAGACGCACAAACTGACGCTGGGCAGAGAGGAAAGGTCAGAGGTCAAGGTCACTTGGTTTGGCACCAGTTCACATGTGACCCGATAATTTGTGTAAGTTTCGGAAAAATCTGTCCAGTAGTCTCAGAGGAGTTCTCCGGAAACGAACGCGGCCGCGGCGGCGGAACCCGGTCAAAAACATAGTATCCGCAAAACTTTGTTTTGGCGGATACAATAATGTACACTGTCTTGTGGTTCATTGGTTGATTTAAAGGGACCTATTCCAATATCTGACATCTAATAACTAGATAATCCACTTAACCTTTCATGGAAACAAGCCAGAAAACGCCGATCCCACTGCATATAGCTTGTTTATTTTGTTTATACCAACATGTTTCTAAGAAATGGGGGTCTGCCAAAATTATTCAAACATAAAACGAGGACATCAGGAAGCAAAGTCAAGATATTTTGCAAAAGGTGTTTTGCATCTGATGACCTTTCAATTTCCACACACATGCAACAACCACCTTAGGTTACATGTTTTTTTTCTATTTGTTAAATATGTGCATATTTCATGTTAACAGTAACAGCTTGTAGATATAAACAAGCTAGTACATCGGTCACAGAGGCATTATAAGAACTTTTCCTTCCCTGAATTACCTGCAGTTCATTAATATAAACACAGAGTAAGCTAAAAATCACATAAATACTACAGAAAATGTTGGTGAATAGCTGGCTTGAACTGAATGTGTGTGCTTGTGTAAACGTGTTATGTGGCCACTGATGTACCACTGTGGATTACCACAACAATGACAGTCAGCTGATTCACTTAGCTGGCCATCTCTGTTGTACATATTAGTTACATGTTATTTCCACCAGATAATGTTCCATTAACTTATCTGTTCTAAATCAAGTTCCACCACTCTGGATTTCATTTTTTTTTTTAAATCTTACAAGAAAAAGGATCTTTCTGGAAAAAAATTCAGGGAAAGCATTTATCTATAAATCAAGGCTTGACATTAACAGTTAGCCGCTTGTGCTGGCAAGTAAAATTTAGCTCTAATGTAAACAACTTTGAAATGTGATCATAATTCTGCAATGTCGTATTTCTCATAACAATGTGGCACACAGAGGAGCATCTCCTGTCTTCAATACAGTAGTTACGATTATTGATCCATGTATTGTGGTGGAATTGCTGCATCTGTGCTGATCAATAGAGCTGGTCCTTACACAGTGCATCATTCACATGAGGTAACACACATGCATCACTAGCAATAAACACACAACTCAGAAGACATATATATCGAACTGGTAAGAGCATTTTAGTCCTGATTCAAGTCATACTGGTAAATGCACTGCAACCCTCATCCATTCCACTGCAACTATAACATGGTAAACAGCCAGTTATCTTAAAATTAGGTTACAAGTGATGAAATGACACAAAAGAATACATGTGAACTCATAAATCAAATCTTTCTATATTGTAACAAGTAATTTCCCATGTCTCATACAATTAATCCATCATCTAGTAACACATGTCAGACAGAAATTCAACAAACATGCAGGGAGATATACCAATATGCTAATTTACAAATGTAATTTTCTCATACATGGCAGCTGTGGTTAAAAAGTATACAAACATATCTAAGATTGGTCTGGTTTTGTCAAGAGACAGCTTACCTGTAGGCCTGGGCTGTCAATTTTTATTTAAAAACACTACAGAAAGAGGGGTTCCCCTTAGAAATTACTGATCATACTGCTCACATAAAACACCTCCACTCTCAAAATAATCTTATCAATTGTCCCCAACTCCTTACATGAGGTCATCTGAAATACCTTTTATACATTGGAAGGCTTTCCCGAGTTATATCTATGTAACATGATCAAAAATTCATCTCTATTTAGTTTATTCATTGATTTAATCCATTATCCGAAATAAACCATCCATGTACAAAAAGTATGTGATATGCCAGAAATGAGGCATCAAATCCTGCTGTCAATTGGTGGTTAATACTGGTAAGTAATATAAACAGTATCTGCAAGCAATTAAAACAATTACAGTAAAACCTCGGTTTAGCAACCACCTCAAAGTAACTAACACTTTTTTCACAGTCCCAATTCTTTTTTGCTCTTTATATCAGACCTGGCTTAGACGACCACCTCGAAAATGTGACCACTTTATCAAGGTCCCGTTGGCGGCCAATATTTCATGGTTTTACTGTACCTATTTTTATCATACTTGATTATATTAACAGAGACTCATGGGTCACGGCGCTCAGCTGATTGTGACAGTTATAACTGCATCACCATAGAATTTTTGAAGTTGCAAAAAAAATACTATCCTCAAGCCTAGGAACTAGGGCTCAATGACTTTGGGGGGGGGGGGAGAGTTACAACACCTTTGGATAAAAATACAGAATATGGAATTAAATTCAATGGTGCTGACAGGGACTGGTGGGAGTTACAGCACCTCTGCTTATGCCTAAAGGATAAAATTTAATTTAAATGAAATTATTTTTAAATATTTAAAAACAGGCAGAGAGATGGAAAACAAAACAAATAACTATAATTTCCATTCTACTGAGACAGATAAATAATGAACATATATTTACTATTTTTTTTTGTTATGTCATTTTTTTAAGTTTATAAATTTTAATATATATACACAGTTTATCATATATATCTGAATATTTAAATTGATTCACAAATCTAAATTGCATCAACATTTATACTTAATTAAGTCAGGTAATATCATATTATGCACACAGATATATTTCTTTTTTTTATTAAATATATTTTTTTAAATTTGCAAAGCAATAAATATCAGAAAAGAACACCCCAGAATTCACAATTTAAAATACACCTTTATTTATCCATCATTTGTTTCATATATTATCAAATTATGCCTACTGATGGGTTAAATTATATTTTGTTTAATTATTTAAAAGGAAATATTTTCTTAAAAATGCTACATCAGAACAACATGGCATCTCTTGGATTACTTCTTGAATTAATATTTCAAGAAAAGTTGTGCACATTGACCAAAAACAGCTTTACATTTAAAGAAATACAGTTGACAACTAGAATACGGGTAGTCGACAAGCAACTACGTGTATCCGCCTAAATCAGAGTGGAACGGGTGAAGTGAGGCATGGATTAAGTGGCAAGGGGAAATAGAGTGAAGTGTTGCATATTAGCATGGATGTCTGCAGCCAAATTGTGTATGAAGGTTGCCCCCCCTACCACAAAATCCAGAAAGCCGTCCCGGTATGCAAAATTTAAGGCAGATAAGTCAAACCACTACATGCATATGAGTGATTTTAGCCCGTGGCAGACAATCAGATGGATGCTGAGCAAAAATGGTTGCAGGTGACGGCACCAGTTTTGCGTATGATAAAGAGCTATGTGAGAACTATACACATGCAAAACTTTGGCCCAATCGGTCAAACGGTTCCCAAGATATGAGCTTGGATGTCTGCTGCATAAACTAGAATGCAGGTGGCTCCACCTGTCATAAAATCAAGAGAGCTGTCAGGGATGTATAAACCTGCAAAATTTTAGCCAGATATGTCAAACCACTGCCGGGTTATGAGTGATTTTATCCCATGGCAGACAAACAGACAGGAGCTGTGCAAAAATGGCTGCAGATGGCGCCACCAGTTTTGCGTATGTTATTAAGCTATCCAAGGGCTACATTTGTGCAAAAAAAATTTTCCTGATCGGTCAAACGGTTCCTGAGATATGAGCTTGGATGTCTGCAGCGTAAACGTGAATGTAGGTGGCGCCACCTGTCACAAAATCAGAAAAGCTATCCAGGATGTATATGCATGCCAAATTTCAGGTGAATTAGTCAAGTCACTGCAGAGATATGAGTGATTTTAACCCAAGGCAGACAAACAGATGGACACTGTGCAAACATGGTAGCAGGTGGCGCCACCATTTTTTGTGTATGTTATAAAGCTCTCCAAGGGCTACATTTGTGCAAAATAATTTTTCCTTATCCGTCAAACGGTTCCCGAGATATGTGGGTTTATGTGTGGAAACAGACGCACAAACGGATGCAGAGCGCAGAGGAAAGGTCAGAGGTCAAAACAAAATCGGGGCGCAGCAGTTCACATGTGACCCGAACATAATCCCGGGTTTCGTAAAATTCCGCCCAGCGGTTACGGAGGAGTTCTCTGGAAACCTACGCGGCGGCGGCGACGGCAGCGGCGGCGGCGTGCAGCTGAAAACATAGTATCCGCAAAACTCTGTTTTGGCGGAAACAATAACAAACCATGTATTGCAACATAACTGGTGATAGTGGTGGTGGTGGTTGGGTGAGGGGGGGGATGATAGGGTAGGGCCCATGAGAATAAGTGCGTTTATTACAGCAGGGGTGTTCTGCCAGTGCTGCATCACTAATAAGGTTACCTAGGCTAGGCTGTAGTGAGCAAGAGTGGGATCTTGGATATACAAAATGCAAGTACATTAGAGCATCTGAAAAACTTCAATAACTAGAATACGGGTAGTCGACAAGCGACTACGTGTATCCGCCTAAATCAGAGTGGAACGGGTGAAGTGAGGCATGGATTGAGTGGCAAGGGGAAATAGAGTGTTGCATATTAGCATGGATGTCTGCAGCCAAATTCTGTATGTAGGGTGCCCCCCCTACCACAAAATCCAGAAAGCCGTCCAAGTTGTATACATATGCAAAATTTAAGGCAGATAAGTCAAACCACTTCATGTATATGAGTGATTTTAGCTTGTGGCAGACAAACAGATGGATGCTGAGCAAAAATGGTTGCAGGTGACACCAGCAGTTTTGAGTATGATAAAGAGCTTTGTGAGAACTATACACATGCAAAACTTTGGCCCAATCAGACAAACGGTTCCCAAGATATGAGCTTGGATGTCTGCTGCATAAACTAGAATGCAGGTGGCGCCACCTGTCATAAAATCAAGAGAGCTGTCGGGGATGTATAAACCTGCAAAATTTTAGGCAGATATGTCAAACCACTGCCGAGATATGAGTGATTTTATCCCATGGCAGACAAACAGACAGGAACTGTGCAAAAATGGCTGCAGGTGGCGCCACCAGTTTTGAGTATGATGAAGAGCTATGTGAGATCTATACACATGCAAAATTTTGGCCCAATGGGTCAAACGGTTCCCGAGATATGAGCTTGGATGTCTGCAGCGTAAACGTGAATGTAGGTGGCACCACCTGTCATAAAATCAGAAAAGCTATCCAGGATGTATAAGCATGACGAATTTCAGGTGAATTAGTCAAGTCACAGCAGAGATATGAGTGATTTTAACCCAAGGCAGACGTACAGATGGACACTGTGCAAACATGGTTGCAGGTGGCGCCACCATTTTTTGTGTATGTTTTAAAGCTCTCCAAGGGCTACATTTGTGCAAAAAAATTTTCCTGATCGGTCAAACGGTTCCCGAGATATGAGCTTGGATGTCTGCAGCGTAAACGTGTGTAGGTGGCGCCACCTGTCATAAAATCAGAAAAGCTATCCAGGATGTATACGCATGCCAAATTTCAGGTGAATTAGTCAAGTCACTGCAGAGATATGAGTGATTTTAACCCAAGGCAGACGAACAGATGGACACTGTGCAAACATGGTTGCAGGTGGCGCCACCATTTTTTGTGTATGTTATAAAGCTCTCCAAGGGCTACATTTGTGCAAAAGAATTTTCCTGATCGGTCAAACGGTTCCCGAGATATGAGCTTGGATGTCTGCAGCGTAAACGTGAATGTAGGTTGTGCCACCTGTCATAAAATCAGAAAAGCTATCCAGGATGTTTATGCATGCCGAATTTCAGGTGAATTAGTCTAGTCACTGCAGAGATATGAGTGATTTTAACCCAAGGCAGACGAACAGATGGACACTGTGCAAACATGGAAGCAGGTGGCGCCACCATTTTTTGTGTATGTTATAAAGCTCTCCAAGGGCTACATTTGTGCAAAAAAATTTTCCTGATCCGTCAAACGGTTCCCGAGATATGTGGGTTTATGTGTGGAAACAGACGCACAAACAGACGCAGAGCGCAGAGGAAAGGTCAGAGGTCAAAACAAAATCGGGGCGCAGCAGTTCACATGTGACCCGAACATAATCCCGGGTTTCGTAAAATTCCGCCCAGCGGTTACGGAGGAGTTCTCCAGAAACCTACGCGGCCGCGGCCGCGGCGTGCAGCTGAAAACATAGTATCCGCAAAACTCTGTTTTGGCGGATACAATTAGAATAATTTTTAAGCTTTTACTTTCAAATTTCAGAATTTAACAGATTAAATCAACATTTATCCAAAGGAACAAAGTCGCAAAGACCCAGTTTTCAGCTTGGTAGGAGATCTTGGGGACATCTAACATTATGCTGAATTTAGGATTCCTAGGTCTTAGAGTTTTAAAAGTGCCACATCTACAGATGGACGGACAGACAGATGGATGGACATCAGAAAATGGACCATCACTATAGCTCAGATGACTTTTAGTCAGCTGAGCTGAAATTGATGATTTGAATACCTATACTACTTCCTACCTGGATGTTTTGAAGGTCAAAACATTTTTGTATACTATACATACAAATTACCAATAAGAACAAGGGACCTATGGGTCACGGCGCTCAGCTGTTATATATGATATATATGAGGCATATGCTGGTTTGGTGTGGTAATAAATATAAGCTTTATTATGAGTTGTTGGTGTTTAGCTTGTGTATGATTATGATATTATCTTTGGAGACAGGGAAGAGGATTGATTTCATTTATTTTATTAACAAATGGAGTACTATTGTCACACAGATTTTGACTTGGCCATATAACTTATAAGCAGAACATATGATATAAGAGTTTAACTATTTATTAAAAAAAAATTACAAATATTGTCCCAAATATAATTTTTATTAAAAATAATAGGAGAATCTTATGATTTTTTAAAATGAAATATAACTGAAATGATTATTAAAATAATATTAGAGAATATATTCATGAATGCATATATGAATACATTTTGAAAGTATTTGCACTGGTATTCATATACTTTCATTTTTACCTGAATTCCAATTCTTTATGCAAGACATTTTATAATGGAGTACATATTCATATTCGTATTTAAATACAATTGCAAAGTTTTCCCACCATTACTGGCATTTATTCAGTTTTCACAAAACAATTATGTTGAGAATCCAGAATATACAAAATTTACACATTTAAATTATGATCAAAAGTACCTGGTTTTATGGCTTTTATTTATATTAAAAAAAAAATGTAATATATTCATTTTGGACTAATTTCACATCAATGTACACACTAGACACAGTAGGAATCTAGATTAATAATATCAACTGCATCTTTGTCTATCATTAATTTCCTTCATATGATCCCTAATGATTAGTAATGAATAATATGATTTACTTTTTTATCATTAAAACTGAACTGAAAAATACCATAGGTGACTGCATGGTGTTATTTGGAGTACGTGACATTCTATCCATCGATACAAGATTCTTTTATCATCAGTAACTGCAAGTTGATTTCCTGTTATTATAAACTAACAAATTCTTTTTTATTTTTCTTGAATTTGTTATTAAAAAACAATAAAAATTTATTAATTTATTGTTAATTGTTATGTTGTTGGTTAAAACTACTAGATGAGTTGGGTTGGACACCTGGATCAACTGTGGCTGGCCATAAGCTGCCTACCTGCAACAGTGTATGGCTCGCCTCAAGCATGCATAATTTGCTGAAAGTTCAACAAGGTCAACATACAGGTGACTCAAGAGGGGCTGGAGAGAGTTAAGGTCTGACATGGTCTCATAAAAACATTAATAAAAGCTACAATTTTTGGCCAATTTCTTTCAGCTTTCTAAACTAAAAAGCTGAAATCCTTGTGTGCATGATATGAAAATTATATCAACCGTGCTCACAGGAAACAAATGTGCCATGGTCAAAGTTGGGCAAAATTTAAGGTACTAATTTTATATTTATACTAATAACATATAAAATTTGAAAAATTCAGGACTAATTTGGGGTATTCAATTGAATCTTGATTAAATAATGTTACATCCCTGGCAAAAAAACTCTAGCTTCAGCAATCCCCTTGTTAAGGGAGTAAATATATTTCTTGATTTTTTACATAGTGCATTATGTTTGGACCCATAACTTAAAACAATTATGCAATACTGACATCATTTCTGGCATATGCATAGAGAATGTATAGAAAAATATGTATATTATATATGATTAAAGTCACATCAGTGGTTTTGATATTAGGCAGTCTTGAAATGTAACAATGGGTTTTTAATGGAAAAATGAAGTTTTTCATTAATATCTCGAAGGTATTAAGTCCTAGTGACCAAATTCTTGGCATGGTAGGGAATTTTGGAGACATCTAATTGTATGCCAAATTTTAGGAACTGAGAGCTGAAGCTGGGGAGCTGAGCTCTTGCAAACTGCATAACACTAGCTTGATGTAAACAATTTGTTACATGGTGCTTGAAAACTTGAATAAAATCTACAGTTTTTGATCAACTGGTTTCAAATTTTTGGTGTTTAACAGACAAAATGCTAACAAAAACATGTTGCGAAAATTAAATCCACAGTACCCACAGTAAAAAAAACGTGCCATGGTCAAAGTTGGGAAAAATTTAAGGTAACAATTTTTAATTTTTGTGAATATTTTAAAAAATTTAAAAGATTTTGATCTAATTTTGGGTATAAAATTTAATTTTGATAAATTAAAGTTATATTACTGGAAAAAAAGTCCATAGCTTTAACAAGTTTTGTGTTAAGTGATCAAATATCTTTCCTGATTTTTTACAAAATGCATTATGTTTTGGCCCATTACTTTTTTAAATTATATAATACAGGCATAATTTCTGGCATGTACATAGGAACTATATAGAAGAATATTTATGGTAAATATGAGGGAAAACAGATGAGTGGTTTTGATATTAGGCAGTCCTGAAGTGTGAAAATAGGTTTTTAATAAAAAATTGAGGTTTTTCCTTAATTTCTCAAAGAAACGAAGTCGCCAAGACCCAGTTTTCGGCTTGGTAGGAGATCTTGGGGACATCTAACATTATGCTGAATTTTGGATTCCTAGGTCTTACGGTTTCAAAACGTGCCACATCTACGGACGGACGGACGGATGGCACGACAGACGGACGGACGACTGACAATGGACCAAGACTATAGCTCAGATGACTTATAGTCAGCTGAGCTAAAAATCTTTAAACTGAATGGGGCTTACCATGGATGGCTTTTGGAGTTTTTGTACAATCAGTAACCTTAAGCGATGGTAGTTGGAATCCCACTGCTGGGGCACAGAAACACTATTTAGTTGTTGTAGATGGCCCACCTCACTTGACATTTATACCTGTTTATCCCACAGACGCTTTACTGGAACCAATTTAAGTATCAGACTCCAATTGACTATGAGTCTCTTCTGTGACTGGGATCCTCAGAGCTTAGTTACTTAGCAGACAGACACTCAGGCAGTTAGCCAGATGTATGTTCTGGCAAAGATGTGAAAAAAAGTCACCCAAACTTTTTTCTTTTGTAACAAGGGTTTCTGTCCATGTTTTTAATGATTCGTTCTGGATGACATGTCATTTGTCCAGTGTTAATTGCATTGCTTTGTATCAATTGTGACAATTCAGTATTGCATACATTTTTATACAAAGGAGCACTGTTGTTGCAACATGTTTATAATGCAACCAATGAACTGATATTCAGAGAAATTGGTAAAATTACTATTAATATCCCCACCGTATATAAGATTTAAGAACACATCATTTACATAAGATATAAAATCTTCTTGATCATGTTGTACTTGTACCCTATCATAACCCACATATTCATTTATAAGAGCATGTAGCATATTATTACATGAGTACTGAATTTGAAGGAGAAAACATGAATATATTTTCATGAAATGGGTCACAAACTATTATGTAAACACCTGTTAAGAGGTCATTACTTGAGGGAATGTTTCAATTCTGTATGAAGCAACAACAACAACATGGTATAAAGTGGTAACCAACGTTAAAATGAACCTTGAGTGGCAGCTACAATGACATCAGCAACCTGACTCCGTCCAAGAGTAACCTTGACCTTTAAGCATGATTGCAAATATGTTTTGTAATTTGTAGTAGATTCAAAATCGGCCACCAATCACCGGTTGTTGCAATACATGCTAGAACGACTTCTCTAAAAAGTAGCAGTCTACAGTGGACAATACCATAACTGCAAGATTGGGATCAAGTACAGTTTTCACATGATTACAGACCATGATTTCTGTCTTATACAAATGTGTACTGGAAGTGAAAGGCCAATTGGAAACAGAAAATGTGCAAGTATAATAAAAATGGTGACAGGCAGGGGTTAATTTTCTGCAAAGCAGAAATGTACAATTAGTCTGTCCATGTTGAAAGAGTGTTAGGTCACTTAGGTGCTAGAGAAGGTACATTAAACTAGATTCGGTCGCACAATGGCCCTCAGAGGGCCCCACATTTCTGGTAGTGGTGGACTAGTTTACATGTGGGTGAAAAGTCTAGGTTATAGCTGAAAAAATATGACATACAAAAACAGGTTTTTATCCATATGCATGAGGGAAAAAATCCTACTGGTTCAAATAATATTATTATTATAGAAGATTTGTGCGAAATAATGTGTGAAAAAGAAAATCACCAATTGTACTCTGTTGGCCATATATGATTTTGAGCAAGTCTGTATTTAATTTTAGATAGGTTAGAAGCCCTCATAGGCACCAAAGATCCCTGTGAATTAGAGAAAGATCAAGTGTGTTCTTGTTGAGATATTAGGGTGTAAAAGAAAATCATCAATTGTGCTGTGGTGGCCATATTGGAATTCAACAGGTCTGCCATTCGATAGAGATGGAGCCCTTATAGGTATCAATCACCTCTCTGAAATGAGAAGATGTAACATGATCTTGTTGAGATATCCTGCTAAAAAGAAAATCCCCAATTGTGCTCTGGCAGCCATATTGGAATTCCAACAGGCATGTAATTCAATAGGAATTGAGTCTGAAAAGGCACCAATCATCCATGTGAATTTGGGAAAGCTGAAGTATGTTGTTGTTGACTTATCGCGTAAGACAGAAAATCAGCTATTGGGCTGTGGTGACCATATTGAAATTCAAACAAGTCTGTATTTCAATAGGTATGGAGCCCTTAAAGGTACAAATTATCTATGTGTAAATGATAAAGATCAAGCTGTTCTTGTCAAGATATTGGGTGCGAAAGAAAATCACCCATTGTGCTCCGGCTGCCAAATTGGGATTCAGACAGACTTGTAATTTGATAGGGATAGTATTATCATAGGAACCAATCATCCCTGCGAATTTTGGAAAGCTGAAGTATGTTCCTGTTGAGATATAGTGCACAAAAGAAAATGATTGACTGGGGTGTGGCCGCTTTATTGGAATTCTGACAGGTCTGTTATTCGATAGGTCTGGAGCCCTTATATGTACCAATCATTCCTGTGAATTTTGAAAAGCTGAAGTATGTTGTTGTTGAGTTATCACGTGCGAAAGAAAATCAACAAATGGGCTGTGACAGTCATATTGGAATTCTGACAAGTCTGTAATTCGATAGGTCTGAAGCTCTCATAGGTACCAATCATCCCTGTGAATTTGGGAAAGCTGCAGTATGTTGTCATTGAGTTATCGCACGTGAAAGAAAGTGTCACTGAAGGAAGGATGGAAGGACAGAAGGACAGACTGAAACAGTGATCACTATAGGGCTCCCATTGTCAAGCGGGGCCCTTATAATAATACCTGATCAGTGATCATTGGTTGTTGTTTTCTTTCAGTTTCACTGATAAAACATAATTACATTACCATTTCCAGAAACTGGTATGAAAGTATGCAGAAATAAATGCCCAGTTTCAAGAACATGTTAGAACTTCTATTAGAAGACATGACTGCATTTTCAGTATGTCCAAGATTCTTGCTCCTGTTTAAGGTTGATGAATATGGGATAACAAAATTTCAATATGGTCAGTGTACAGGAAATATTGGTGCTCATGAATATTTATAGAGGTACACTTGGAAGATTACATGTCAGCTGGACGAATTCAGCTGGATGATTCACAGCACGACGATCCCACTTGGGCGATTCCCAGCTGGACGAGCCCAGCTGGGCGAGCCCAGAAAGACGATCGCACGTAGTAAACAATTTAAGCTTGTGTCAGTTGTCATACATTTGTTAAGCCATAATCAGCATAATTTGAAAATATATCTTCAAAGTTGACATAGTCAAACATTTTATTTTGTTTCCCGACTCAGTTCTTTTAATTTCATGATATTTATGATAACCATGCCTTTACGATTTCATGTTTCTCCGCCCGCTGACCATACATTGAACGTTGAAAAAATAAGCCTTTAGATGAGACTTTTACCTAGTCATTTAAGCTGAGAAATCTTTAAAGAGATGCTCTTAGATGCTACAGGAGAAATACATATGGGGTCCGTACGGCCCCCAATACCCGGTTCTAAGAAATTATCCTGCACAGATCATACATACAACTGTCGTGGCACAATGAAGACGATGAAACAGCTACCGTTTTTAGGATAATTTTGGCCCGGACGCGACATCGCTGTTTTGACTTGTTCACCTCGTGTTTGGGTCAACGGATTACTGCATTTGTGTGTCTACTTAACCACTACGCTCCAAATGTGAACGCGCGAAGACAAATAAAACTGATTTTAAAATTTGAAGACAAAAAGGTGATTACAAATTCAATATATTCCGTTATAACATTTTTCATTTCTTTATATTAACAACTGTTTAATGTGTCGTCTTCATCACAGGGGATTACGTAAATATGGGGGAAACCTCGCTGATGTGAATATAATTAAGCTGTTTTGAGCATCAGAAACCACTCTCTCACAAAGGGTTCTCTCAAAGTGTTATACAAACATTAATGCACTCTTGATCATGTAATTATTATACGCAACATCTTATCACAAATTTTATCAATTACAAAAACGTAATTATATATATATTTTTAGTGTGATTGTACAATTATACGATTGTGTATATATATGTATATGAATAATAATATTATATTTTTATATTAACCTTCTCCTCCCCCGCCCTCTCTCTTTCTCTCCTTCACACTATCACACTGGCATTTTGCTCTTTTAGACGCCTGATGAGAATGAAATAAAAAAAAAATGGGCTATCTGGACGATTTTTTTCTGTCTCTCTGTCATCTTGTCTGTTTGTCTACCAGGGAATTTTAGAAAAAAGAGACACTGAGATGCAGCATGAATCACAAAATCAATTCCTTTTATACAAAAACATTTGCATGCATATTTATAATATTTACAATTTGTACATGATATATACAGATATATATATATACATATATATATATATAAAAATATATACAGATATATGCAAATATTCACAGAGTCTGTTATATACAATCTCTTATTTACAAGGTGAATCCATCCCGGTGATACTACGGTGAATCGATACTTCACTGCCGGCGAACGCGTCTCATCCGTTGCTTAATTTATGTTTAGGAGGGCCAAATTACCAAGATGAATAGAGGTAGACCTTACCTTTATAACAGTGTGATGGATGTTTGGTAGCATTAGGATATTTTGCCAAAAATGCCTATACTATTTTTTTTTGGCGAATGGACCACTTTGCCCCATGTAAGGGGCAAAATGGCACACCCCTGCGGGGCAATATGGCCCCTCATTGTCCGTTTTGCCCCACTTTACTTTTTCTTTATAACAATGAAAAATATTGATAACAATGATAAATATTGATAATTAGATTAATGTTATTACAATATTAATTACATTAAAGGCCTTTGAACATTATCAGGAGTGGTGCACAAATTCGTATTATAGTATGATTTCCTTCTATAGCTGATAAAATGTCAGAAATTACGTCCTCGTATCGTCGAAGACACATTTTTTCATGAAATAATCATAGAAATTCATATAAAAAAAAAGATCAAACAACCAATGTAATTGCATAACATTCTTTATTAATATGCTCGTTTCATATAATATTAACCACAGTACTCATCTTTATAGGCTCGCCTGAGATATGCCTAAGTTCTTTTGCTAAAAAAAACGTATCTTTGAAGAGAAATGATTTTAACAAGATCGTATTATCGCGTAATTTGTTTCTATAGCTGATAATGTATCAGAAAGTACGTCCCCCGTTTCGTCCAAGACACATTCTCTCATGAAATAATTATAAAAATTCATATAAAAAAACAATATCAAACAACCAATACAATTGCATCACATTCTTTATTCATATGTTTGATTAATATGCTCAACAGTACTCGTCTTTCTGGGCTCGCCCAGCTGGGCTCGCCATTCTGGGAATCGCCCAGCTGACACAAATTCGTCCAACTCGTCGGACTGAACATCATCCAGCTGGGATGTCACCACGGTGTGCACCCGGTGAGACGCATCCCGATAAGACGTACGTCCCAACGGACCGTGCGATAAAAGGCAGGGCGGCAGGACGCACTATATAAACAATGACGAGTAAGTAGGAACTCAAAGGTATAATTGTTATTCGTCATTCACTATTCAGCGGTTTCAACACATAGACTGACCCGTGAAATAAAAAAAACACACACACACACAATTTGTAGAGGAATCTTCAATCAGCAGGATAGTTTTTAACACTGCGGTTTCAACATGCAGACACACGCTAGAAATTAAATATACACATACAATTTGGAGAGAAATCGTTTTCAGGATAGTTTTCTTGTCTACACCAACCGCGGCACTTAATTTGTTCCAAAATAGGTCACCCGCCACCGATCGTACTTGCGCCAGAGCGGATGATACTGAATACTGCGCACAGGTAGTATTTTCATGTTAACAAAATAACAGCCAACCTCATTTTTTATTCTATAAAGTTATTTTTTCTCATAAAATTGTTGTCTATTTATAATGTCTTTTATTCGGAATGTGGTCCTGTCAGAAGTCGAATATAATCAAAATATGTAAATATTTATTCTTTCCTTAATACATTAAGTACCTGTAAGAGATCAATATAAATGATTCATCATCCAGAAACCTTTGATCGACATTTTTCGTCCGTTAATTAAAGGTTCATCCTTTGAACTGTACGAGTGGCCGTGTCGGGTGAATGGTTTCTCGTGACCGCGTTTATACTGCGGCTTCGCTGGTCTCTGGTCAGCAGTTCGTTCATGTTTGAGCAGACTTGATATGTTCTCACGACATGATATACATACTTATAATAGTGAAAATTATAACAGGAATATGGGAAATAAAGTAAGATGTTACACGTTTAACCTATAATTATCAGTCATTTAAACCTCTGGTTAGGCCAATAAATTGGAGAACGCTGATGGGTTAACCATACCCGGAGTTTATCACTATTGAGGGATGGTCGTACTTTAAGCCAAAATAATGCTCTAATTAACAATAAAATTACTAAATATTTTGTCAAACTTCAGTTAAGTAACACAGCGATATAAGTGCATGAGGGTAATATAGTAATAATGGATAACACAGACATACTAGGCATTAACGTGTGCTGATTTGACGTATGTTGCATCAAACACAGAGCTTAATGATTTCCCAAAGTGACCCAAGAGAGGGTTTACTTACGAAAGTATAATTAACTTTTATTACTTAGTCTTTCTGTTTTAGTAAGTGTAAAGTTTAGACAGTCAGACAAGTGATACATGTACCCTTATTTTAACAATATGTCCTATCGGGATACGCTTCAGTGGGTACGTCCCGGCGGCCTACGTCCCAAAAATCTGCGTCTCACCGGCCTGTAGTCGTCACCACTTGGAACCCTTCTGGTTTGAGTCATAAACCTCTTTGTTAAAGGGGTCCCATCACCTATCTGACCTTAATTAAATAAGGCTACAATCCCTTGGAGCAGGGTTGGCAATTTCTTCCAAGAGGCGGTTGCTTCCATGGAAACTTCCTGAAACTTCAGCTTAAAAGAAATAGTTCCCTCCAAATTTTTTCAGAAGAAACTTTCAAATTTCTTGTAAGAATATATGAAACTAATAAATTGTCAGCTTTATTTTTGCTGAAACATAATCTGTTCCATCTTATTTGCAAATATAAAGGTTTATATTAATATATAGTGTTATCTTAGAATGTATAACTTTTAGTTAAATTTAGTTAGACAATATACCTCATGTAGTTTTGAGTTAGTCAGTCCAGGTGACAATTCGAAGTCAATGGACACAGGTTTCTGTCCAGTGAACCAAGCAATGATTACCAGGTGATTACCTACAAAGTGCAGCTTCACTCCAGCTACCCCTGACTGAACAGAGAGGCAGGGTTAGGGGAAGTCATGTCATAATTAACAGGGTTTCATCCACTATGCTAAACAAACATTCAAACTTCTTGTTATAACAGGTTATTACCGAGCCGATACCCAAGTACCAAGTACAGAGATAGGGTTTAACATGAAAGGTACTGATTGTACTCCACTGTGATTAACAACAGAACTTGTAAAATGGAGAGATGCATATATATTTAAATTAGTGATAATTTTAAGTTCAACTGGATCACTGATCAATCATAGTGTAATATCACACAGGATACTGTCATGTCATACACAAGCAAGCTATTTTTTTTTAGGGAGTGCAGTTTGCATACTATTTATATTCTACATTAGTTTGTGAGTTATTAGTATGCAGCACTGCTTTCACCTTGGCAGCTATGAACACAACTGTTAAAATACAATATGAGAAAATTATATATCAATCTGTAATTCTCTATTTCACAAAAGTAACATTATGGAGTGATAAAAATTAGGTAAGAACTAGTTACAATTACAGAAAACTTCCTCTAACCCCCATGTGAATACAGGTGGACATTTTATTCCACTTTATCCATTACTTCCAGAAGAGAGTGGAGGAAACCCCATTTCCTCCTATTTCTTCTAAAGTCTCGGAAGAAATACATTTGGAAGTGGCTAAACAGCCGGCAGGGAATACTGACCTTGCCCTTGAGTCTAGCCCACTGGCTGAACTGTTGGCAAATGAATGTAACATTGTATGCTCTATTTCAGTGTGACTGTGTACTTTCCATTATTGTTTTGTCAATGAGCCGAAAATATAGTGCTGACCGGTGTCAGTCGTAATGAGCGCGGTCAGGATGGGCACACAGTTCTTGGGCATGGTCGGGATTGGCGTCTTCAGGCTGGGCATGCAGGTTTATGCAAAGCTTGATTGGTACTGCTGGGCATTACACAAGGGCTCTTATGAAACTTGAATATTACTAAAGTATAATAATAATATTAAAGTTTTGTTTATTTATTTCTGTTTGAGGTTGCTTGTGTAGATGTTTTTGTTTGAAGATGTTTATGTAGATGAGTGTACTGGTATGTGTGCACTTCAGTTCTTCCAATGATTAAATTCACATTTAAGGTTTAATCAGCTAGGATTTAATATGCAGCTGTTTATGTTGCAATAAGGTAGCTCAGAAGAACGGCGGTTAGAAATGAAGTAGCATGGCTGCCGAAATGGTGCCCTGCCACCTAAGTTACGGCCGATATGGTTGGCTGGCCTCATCAGGTTTCGGCCTAAATGGTTGCCAACTGGGCGCTGGTGGCTGATATGGTCGATTTGAGGCCATTTGAGGCCTCAATTTTGTTATATCTTAACAGTTGGTTGACGATAAGTGGGTTTTTCATGAGCCACACGTGAATGCATTTCAATGTACGATATATCAAAATAGAGAACATTTCCAGGTATGGACGACAAAGAAATATACCTTGAACTCTATTTTTACACATCTAATTCTTGTTGCTGGACTTTTATCATAGAAAATAACAATATTTTTGTGTCATAATAAACAATATCAATATTAAACAACATTTGTTGATGTAAGCAACTAAGTTACCTGTAGAAGTACATCAAAAGGAAGGAAACCTGCTCGCTCGGACGGCACGGATTAATTAGTTAATTAGTTAACGAGCGGAACAGAGGTTTCCGACAACTTTGTTTAAACAGCTATAAAGCCTCGTCTTCACAAACATTTGCAATATTAATAATGCACTTCCCCAGCAGAAGTACTCAATGTGAAATATTTCTCTCTCCCCCTCTCTCTCTTTCACTCTGGCTTTATTTTAAATGATCACTCAACCAGATATTTATTTCAATTATAATAATTAAATGATAATTTTTTATGAAATTCCTGTCATTTTATATTCCTAATCAATAAGAAGGGGTTGGCTATCAGGTGAATGTCAATACTCATTAATAGCCCATGGTTCACAGGTTCAGCAATTCAATTATATATATAATATTATATAGAGCCGAGTATCCAGAAAAGTTCTAAAACAAGATATTTGGTCCACCTGAAATTACAGATAAAATCTTGTACTTATTTCATGCCAAGACAGTCAGCAAAATTTAAATAATTGCATCTGGCAGCAATGCAGCAAATGGTTAGCGATAAACGTGTGCTCTGATGTCTTGATGAAGTCTACCATAAATATTTTGCCCTAAATATATTAACAGACCGTCAGTGTCTCTGCTTTGGGTTGGGCAAATCCCAGGTTTTAAGCATAAACCCAGCTCAGTGGGTTTTACTGGGTAAACCCGGGTTTTATGGATTTTACAGGTTTTATGGGCAATATAGTCTCAAATGGCAACTGATTGAACTCAAAATTTCTTTTACCAGCTTGGAAAATACTGTGATCAGTATGCCTCTTTGCTTTAAAATATATATAATAATATAAATATTTAAAATATATACTGATATTGTTGATATATAGCAGTTATAATGATAATTAAAAAAAAATCAGGAGTCTTTAAGATGGAGTATAAACCTACTGTACTTTTTAACTCCCATTATTTCAATCATATTTCTATCTGAATCTATTATTTATATTATTTAATGATTTTGAAATAATTTCCTTTGTATAAATGAAAGATTGAAAGTGGATGGATTACTTATCGGACGTGTACAAAAACTGGCTAACTGGTTGACACAAGATGGTTATTGGCTTTCAAGTGTCAACTGATTGGCAGTACATGTATATAATACCATACAGGTGAAGCCACAGTGGCAACTCAGTGCTAGTGTCATACACATCCAATCTTCTCTGCATGCCAGTCAGTTCTGCTGCTGAAGAACGTGTATTCTCTAACTTTGGCCATATGCAAAACAAGATTCGCAGTCAACTTGGAGTACAACGTGCTGCAAAGCTTGTGACCTGCAATCATGCTTTTTGTGGACATTCTGAACCGGACTGGTAGCAGTTTGTATATAAAACAGTTTGAACATAATGCATGATGTATCATAATAACATTGGTTCATGAAACAACTTTTTGCTTATGTGCTTCTTCATTAATATCTGTGATGTTGCTCATCTATTGGTATTAAACATATTTCATGGACAATCACTGTAGTTTTTCCTTTTTATTTGATTATATGCATTTTTATGCAGCAATTCTGAGATTGAAAAGAATGCTTCTAGAAAATCCAAAATCATATTGCCCATTAAAACCCGCATGTGGGTTTGAAGGCTTATTGCCCGCCCGGGTAATAAGCAGCACAACACATATAAAGAATAATGTAAAACTCAATAAAGTTTGTTGAACAGTTTGATTAAATTTGTGTTTAATTTTGATACTGATGCTTGTGGACCATACCAGCTCTTGTAAGTAGCTTCATAATTTACATTTATTCTAATATTACTAAATAGGTCCTCTTCCACTGTAGCCATGACACTGACAACCCCACTCAGTAGACAATGATAACTGGGCTGGTAAGCCTACCTGAGTCATGATATACGCTCTTTACACAGCGCTTTACCTATAGGCATTCTACCTACATCTTAAGTGCTGTTTGTTATGGCCTCATATCCTGAATCTCTACACAAGAGGGGAGCACTGTATTTTGGTCCAATCAGATGAGACCCTGTGCTGGAAGACAAAACGGTTTACCAGCCATGTGAGTAATACATGGAGCTAATGTTGTTCATTTCGTTTTGAGTGACAACTCATCACCCTGGCAACCGTTTGAATAGGCCACTGGCTCAGAGAGAATGGCCCCACTCGTGATATCTAGGCGGAGCCTGATGCCTGTCGAGTATCTGTTGACTGGCATTTGATTGGCTGTTTTTTCAGCAGGCAAGCCACCTGGTGTTTAAGTGCATCATAAATGGTCAAAGCAGGCAGTGGGAAAATCAGTAGCTTCTTTAGAAGCGCAAGTTTCCTGCTAGACTGGCCCAGTCCATGAAATAGTTCTGACGTAATTGTTGCTTCTGACAGAGAAATCAAACGTTCATGCATTGTGTCGCATGTAGATACTGCCATCTTGCGGCAACTCATATAACTAATTTGCCACTATCTGACCCTCTGATTTCATGGATTGGTAATCTTGCCGGTTCCCGGACGGTCAGCGCCACACATCACAGTGCCTCGCTGAACTAAGGTCTTTTCCAGTGAGGTCAGCAGTGGTCTTTCCCAGAATCTTTTACAAAAACAACATGGTTCATTCAGTGCTATGGCCTATTCTGTGCTTCCAATTGGTTACAAATATTCCAACTTAATTTGTCTTAATAATTTTAGGCCGTCGCTTCGGCCAGACTTTATAAAACACTATTACCCTCAGCCTCAGTGTTAAATATCGGACCAGCACTCTTGAAAGTTGGCCTGTTTAAAAATAATGTAGGCCAAACTCTGGCTCAGCCAATCAGCGCGAGATATTCAGGTGCACCACACGATGAGCACAATCAAAATGAACCGGCTGACTGATACGATGACGATTCATGAGTCCCAATTTGACAGTTAATACACGGGTTCAGCAAATGCTGCCAGCTGCTCTTGTCATCCCGGCATAAGGAATTTTACTGGACCTGTCGGTACAAAATTGTTGCGATAGTGTCTGCAATATGCACTTACATTTGGCCCATGGCCCGTAATATTCGTTCATCAGAGATATAACACGAAGGTTCATGTGTGGACTACCTGAACACGATTTCAGTGCGAATGTTACCGAATGGGTCGAGCTGTGGGACCCCTGTTGGCGTTCTCATAAAAACGTTGCCACTCACATGAGGCGTGACGGCCTGATATGCAAATACGGGGGAATCCTCAGGTCCTCAAAGAGCCTTGTGACGCTTTGATATGCAAATATCAGTGATTCACCCTACGGACTTTACAGGGCTTTAGTGATAAGAGCTGGCACTGAGTTAAGTCTATCAGTACATGGAATCACATTTTATTGTAAGCATTTTATTAGTAAACGCAAATACTTAAATCCTGACAGGGCTAGGTTTTGCTGCCTCGGGAGCATAGTCATGATACAACTTTTTATTACAAGCAATATCGAGGAATGCATCATAGTGGTTTACCATCATGTTGAATTCATATTGTGGTAAACTGCCAATAATCTTAACATTTTGCTACAAATGATGAATTAACACAAGAGAATACATGTGAACTCACAACCCAAACTGAAACCCTGTCTCCATGGTAATGAGTCATTTCCTGTATCGCATACAAGTTGGCTGCATCTAGTAACCCCTGGGAGCCATGCATGTACCTGGTCAGAAATTCAACAAACATGCAGAGGGGTCTACCAATATGCTGAGTTAAACGGAACCTTTCTCACTCGTGTTTAGTGATTGTATTTTCGGAAAATACTATTGTACCATGTTCAAACACCACTTACACTAAGTTACAGTCTAGTTAGCCCATAAGAATGAACTCCTCAGTTGCTTTTTTCAGTGCCTGATGCAATGTGGAGTCCATAGATTGCACCTGCAGTTAACTGTGATTATAACACTCCATACACAACTGTGAGATTTAACATATATATCCATTGATTAATGTTCAGTACATCTATGTGTATTGTATATTTGACCACTAGATAACATTACTGTTCTGTTCTCAGCTCTATTTTGCATCAAGGAAGTTAAAATATAAATATAATAGTACACAGGCCTAAATCATTATACAGGAATGCCACCGAATGCAAGATGTCTACCGGGGCTGTTAAAGGGGCCCATTCCCCTACCACCTGAAAAAGAATTTATGTTATTTCTGGCTTACTCTGTATATATATTACTGCTCTATATATTAAAGGATAATTCTGGTTATGATATATTCTTATAAGGCCCTCTGATTTTGATGTATGAACTTGTTTATCAACATGTTTGTTTTAAAACAGAGCAATGTTGACAAAACAGGGAAAAACATGTAACCTAAGGAGGTAGGTTGTGTTAATGCGGAGATAGAAAAGTCACTTTTTACAAAACGCCATTTGCAAAGCTATGGCTTATCTGACTTGCCGCAAAATGCCCTTGTTAAATTTGTTATGATTATTTTTGAGGGGCCCCCACATATTATAAACACGCTGATATAAACAAAACAAGCAGCCTGTGTGCACTGTTATCCACGTTTTTTGGCCTATATTTATTTTAAAAGCTCCATGGGATTACCTTTGGTTTATAAAGGTCAAAAAAATGATTTGGCCTCTTTAATGCTTCAATTCCCTCTGGACAAATAATATCAGTTGTTGATGTAACAGGTACTTCATGCTTTCCAGAATGGTAATTTTTAATACAGGCCTTTTGATATACAACATTATGTGAACACTGGTTTGTTAAAACCATAAAAAATATTTTCATTCAATTTCCTTTCTAAGAGTAACAGATCGTATCGTGCTATAACCCAAGTTAGCCCTTTAGTGGGCAACAGAAATCAGAAACCTGCTGCCTCGCCCTCAGCAGCTACTGTCTAGTTTGTTTGCATAATGGGTACTACTATAGAACACGGGCTTCAGCCCAACAACCTTAGGACATGCATGAGGTTGTACTGCTGCTTGATTTTGCCACATATTTTTTATCTGCTGCTCACACTGAGACTACGTACTCTATTAAATAAATCCTAAACATCATTACGTCCATCTGTATACACTCAATAACCTTGTCGAGACAGTGCTTGAGGGATCCTTCAGTCGCTCTGAAGCCCTCGTTCTATAGTGGCTCCGCATAATGTATAAAAGCACACATTTCCTCATCACAAAGACTAGGTTACATGCAAATATTTGCAATTTATTATTATGGCACTGCATGATTGATCATCAGATCTTTTGCATTAACCTGACTGATCATGATCTATTATAATTGATTATTAGCCAATCACTAAGTATATTTGTGAGTACATTTACAGTACTTCTTTTCTGTTTATATTAACACAATTTGTGTGTACCTTGGTACGAATAAAGATATATATATATATATATATAACCTTACTCAGGTAAACTGTTATTTTTTAATTATTAATATTATTATTTACAGAAACCTGAGTAAATATAAATGTATATGTTAAGGGTCCAAATTTAAGAGCTGTGCCTGAATATTGAAAATTCTGTGTAACTGGGTAACTTATCATCCATTTAGATTCATAGATGATCAAAAATTGAACATCTCCAAAAAGTGGGCTGGGTTATGTGTAAACGTCTGATCAACTGGAGAGGGCACAGTCAACTCAAATATCTGAAGCTACAAACACTTGACACATGGACCTGACACGTCTGACAGGGAGTAATAACACGTGTAAACTACAAGCAGATGTAACATAAGCTTAGAGTGTTTACAGCATATATGCTCAAAAGTACTGATCTTCTCTTACGATTATATAAAGGATTTATGAAAATTGTGAAAATGACAAAACGTTCTCTCACCTCCAGTTTGGCGTTGGACTGGAATATCGTCTGTGACTTGTGGCATAACTGGGCAAAGGCCGCGCTCAGCGCAGTCATTTTCTGTCTGCCTTCATAAGTAATCTCACATTGCTCAGGGTCAACATCTCCGAGAAGCAAATCCAAATCCACGAACGCTTTGTCGAATTCTTTCTCTAAAATCTCTAGCCACCGGAATGACAGAGTAGCGGCCGCCATGTTTGTGTACGTGTTGGCCGCCGGGATATTCCACCAACCTTCCATCGTAGTAGGTAGTGGCTTCGGCTTGGTGACCTCGCCCATTTTCATAAAAGAAGGCATCATGGGTTAAGGGTGTATAAATGCACTTAAATTTAAAATAAAGAAATCTAAATGACTGTAAATGTCAATTGTCATAAAAAGTAAACTTGATCAAAGTCAATTTAGGCTGTTATATACGCATGCAAGTTAAACAAATTATCATTTCCCAATAGTTTTAGTGTTGTATTGTTATTCCTGATTTATGTCTTCTTTGTTAAGATTTTAAGTTTTAATTAAAGCAGCGAGTCTCGTAAAATATTGTATGAATATTTGATAGAAGAGGACATGATCACTAGGAACTCGTTCCTTTCACTTTTAATCCAATCTGGCCTTTAATTCTATGAATAATAAATATGCCTCAGGGCAAAATTATTAAATAGCTTGCATGATGAAGGGAGATACCTGAGATGGTTATAAACATTATTTATTTATTTTTTTATAATTATGTGTCGAGGGACTAAGGATATGAAATGCACATGCAATCCTGTATAAAGTGTTACAAGGTTTACACACACAAACACACACATATATATATATATATATAGTTTACAGGGGCGGATCCAGGATTTAGGAAAAGGGGGCCGGTCCAACCCGGGAGGACTAATGAAAACCCTAAAACAAAGTCCCCAGGCCTGGAAAAGGTGGGGGGATTCCTGCCGCAAAACTCTGTCCGAAACCCTTTAAAAAACGTTGTTTCTGATAAAAAAAAAAGGGGGGGGGGGCCGGACCCCCTGGACCCCCCCCCCCCCCCCCGATCCGCTTCTGCATGGTTTATTTATGACATGTATTTTACAATCAAATAACTTTACCATATACAGATCAATGAATTTTTCACATAAAAAAAACCTGTTTAATTTGATCATATTTGATGTTCTTTGGTTTGATTTGTCAGCTTCTTTTCTTTCCTGTTTGCGTAATTGCAGTATTGTGAATATAAAGGGTACCACCAGATGGCGTAGCTGTCATTCATTTGGGCGAGCATTATGATTCTCACCAATTCAAGTAAATTAAACAAATGAAACACACACGCATGCACACACACACATATATATATAAATATATATATATATATATATATATATATATATATGTTAATAAACAAGTTGGTCTATCTGAAGGGCGTCACTCTTTATCTTTATCTACGCTTATATATATATATATATATATATATATATATATATATATATATACACTCATCAGTGCTACCTTTGAACATTACTGTATATTGTCTTATTAAAAATTATGTAAAACACACTCATTTTTTTATTATTCTGTATCCTGCATATCCACAATAGTTTTAAAATTATGTGTTGGATAATTATAAATTGATATGGATGAGGCCTAAACAATGAATAACCCACAATATTTATATCCAGATTTTGGGAAATATTATATACATGTTAATTTTACAATATGTGAAAATGATGTAGATCTTGATTGATTCCTGTCAGAGTGTTTTGATGTGGACGGGGAATTTACTGCGTTTGTGTTTGCCTATAACGAACTGCTATTTAGTTACCTGCAATATTACGGTCGAAATTTGATGGCTGTTTAAAAAAATTCAAACCAGCGTTATTTCTACGGCAGACATTCTTTGTCATAATCCTGGGATCTCTAACTACAAGATAATTATATCTATATAGTCAAGACCCACTCCGAGCCAAAGGAAAAAAGAAAAAGAACTCCACTGGCCAAGAAACCATGTAAGTGGTGCAAATGTATGTCTATATCCAGCTGTCTGTCCGCATACCTGGTTCTTCATGAACGGGATCTGTATCAGCAGAACAGATCTAGAGAATGAAAAACAAACACAGGAAAATATATGAATGAATAATAGTATTTATCCAGTATATATCTCAGAATTATATATCAGTAATAATACTACAAGTTTATAAATTCATTATTATTCGTTTTCAGATCATATGCATGCATGCAACATCGGGCGTTATTACAATATTGGCCGGTTATTACATTATGAGTCAAAACACTATGCCCCACTTATTCCATTAAATGCCTCTGTGATTTGGCGGATGCGTGCGGTCGATGGTCGACAGTCCTTCATAATGTTTCTGTTTGTACAGATGTACGAGTCTGTCTAGTTCGCAATATCGGAGATTCACGCAGATTTTTAATTTACCGCGCGATAAAAAATTAATCGCGTCATCTGCAGATAGTGAATCTCTACGTGGGCTATACCCTTCGTGAATATAGACTTTACAAAATAGTAAAATATGTATACAAGGTCGTAGGAAACATCATCGTTGATGATGACAATGAGAAAAGATGTGGGCGCCAGTAAAATCCTTTGGGGTACAATAAATATTCTGCCTTGCCAGACCCCAATCTCCATCAGAATATTTTGTCCAATTCCAGGCCTGCTCTGGTGGTTATGCATGTATTTGAGGGGGTCATACATGTTCTTAAGTTAATCGTGTTCCTCAAGTGGTCATATTCTTCAGGTGGTCATGTTCCTCTGGTGGTCATGTTCCCCAGTTGGTCATGTTCATCAGTTTGTCATGTGTTCCTCAGGTGGTCCTGTTCCTCTGGTAGTCATGTTCCTCATGTGGTCATGTTAGTCAGGGAATCATGTTCTTCAGCTAAGGGAATCATGAACAAGCAACGTCAGGTTTGATAAAAGGTTTGACAAAACATCAGATTACGGTAAACAATGTCTTTTAGGATATTCTACGTTAATACTTTAAGCATCATTCGAAAATTGGTTGGAAAAATGTGGCCGGAGGCCTGGAGGACCCCAAATCCCCCTCTGGATCCGCATATAATACGAGAAATGCTAGCTACTGGATATTTTATAATTTTCTATGGTAAGTGATATCTTTTTAAAGTAATGGAAACCAGTGATGGAAAATTTTTGGTACAGTCACTTTTTATACCGTTTAAAATGCGACCAGGTGCGTTTTTGGAATCGTCTTCTGGTTGGGTGGATGTGATTATATATATATATATATATATATATATATATATATATATATATATATATATATATATGGCTGGGGGTGTGTGTTTGTTCAGCTGCCATGGCCACCATCACAGATGCTAATCAGTATAAAATTTCGATAAAACAAAAGACAAGTATCTTTACTTATTTAATTTCTTAACTGAAAGAAAGTATCAATTACTTTAACAAGGTGAGCAAAGTCACATAAGGTTAATATGATTTTCCCTAACTTACCAGTCCAAGGGTTTATTATAGTATCGGGTTGCATGGGTGTCCATCTTCTTGGTGTCCCATCTGATCATGCATACACCTTCAAAAAGCTATTAACAATATTAAACATGTGACATAAATGTGATCGAAGAAAACACGTGGGCGGAGAAACAGTAGAGATATTTTGCCAGTCGAGCGTCAGTCAGCAAAATGTCAACACCAAAAAGTACGGGGATTCAAATACCTTATACTTTGGTCGTAATATTAAAGGCAGTAACATTTATTTTGCTCTTAGAAACTTTTAAACATATTATGCTTTTATTTGGCTGCATTTTGTGGTAAGCGGGAGAATCAGCTGTATGTAGGCTTGGCATATTAAGATAAGACTAGCATAATACTCGTTCTTTAATTGGGACAGGTCCGAGGGATTTTGGCCGGGTTTGTGCGGGTCGGGATTTCCATGAGCCGAGTTTACCTGGCGCAAGTTCACTGGCTTCTGGTTTCTGGTAGATGGCGCTCGGATTCCTCATTAAATATGGAGATTCATGGGAAATGACTCTCCTTAGATATATATATATATATATATATATATATATATATATATATATATATATATATATATATATATATATATATATAGGAAAGGTCAAATACTCCAATACAGAAAGCTATCCTTTATTGAACATCATTTATATCCTCTGGTATTCAATCCGAACTTTTTCCTGAGGTGTTCTCTCTCTAAGTATACGACTGTAAACGAAATATAATACACACCATGGTCCATCGATATACCATGAGACAAATTCAAATACCGTATTGGTATCGTCAGATGTTTAATCATCCAATCAGAAGCGACGAAAAAAAGTCTCTCAGCACGATAAAAGACTTGTAAAATCAATTTTCATCGGCAAGTAAAGAGTCGAAAGGCAGTTCTTTTTAAATTATGAATTTGATTAATGTTTCCTAATAAATGTTATGAGAGATATAAACAAAATAGATAATTAATATGGAATAAATGTGAAACGTAAAGTATGATATACATATATTTATATATTTAACGTGCATTGTATCCTGTGCAAAGTATCGTAATACGATCCGCATCCTGCATCCTTAACCTACCTTGCAGGTATCCACATGGGAAAGGTTATGTACCATAAGAGTTAACATTTCTGGTTCTCAAATATCTTATATTTCTGCTGATTTGGCTTTGCAGGGCAAGATAAGGGTCACAGACTCGTCTAAGAAATTGGTTAATTGAACTTTGGGTGTATCGAATACCAGGTAATATATGATGTATTTTTAAAAGTTTACACACAAAAAAAAACTTTTTTCCTTGCTTTTTACATTGCAGATCTGTCTATTGCCATGGTGCAAGGCTGAGATTTACACATCGGGGTACCCGGGCCATACTCAAATCTCATTTCAGTTATGAACCCATAACAAATCTGTCAAAGCTTGGGGTTAATAAAATCGTATATTTCACGTTCATAGTAAACTGAATATCATGGTCAAGGTTGACAATTTTCGAATTATCCAGACTTCCTCTTCGAAACAGCTTGTTTATCAAATTTGAGTGGCTAAATATGCAGTACTTCAATAGTTGTTCGATTCATAAAATAAATTTCAACAGGTCAAGGTCGCTACTTTTCAGACTCGTCCGAGAATAAGATGTACCAATTTAAATATAAGGAAAATATGAAGTACATAAAAAGTCATGGGATTCACTACAATTCTAGTTTTCGGCTTATTTGACCTGAATGATTAAGATAAATGTCATCGATTTGTAAGCTCGTTGATATTGAAAACAACCAATGGATCCATTCTTGAGAAATTTAGCGTTATATAATTTTCACCAAACATGGAATTATTCAATGTCAGTAACACTCTAATATTATAGTAAGTACCCTAATTTAAAAACGCTTCATCCTATGACCCACACCTTTGCATTTGAATTGTATTGGTGAAGCTGATGTCATGTGGCTGTGAAGGAGTTTTCAATGTTTTACAAACTAGAAAAGGATTACAGGTGGCGTCACCAGCCACCTGATAAATAGTGATATAATTCGCCACTAGATGGCGGCACTTCAATCATACCCATGCCAATGACAAACAAGCAATGCCGTTTTGGTAGTGTTTCATGCCCTAACAGTTCGGGAACGAAGGCACACTCTCCGGCCCTAACATTGTTAGGGTGGGAAAGCAGGCTCTTATGCCCTAAATGTTTTATATGCATGTTCATAAACCTCCATTTAACCGGAAAGAACACAAGCATTTGCTTTGTAACAAGATTTGGGCTTGAAACCCTGTGATGGATGGGCTTAATAAATATAATATCGCATGATATAGATAAAGATAGAAATATAATACCATAGAAACTATTTCCACTCTTACAGGTTTATAGTCAGGCATTTTGGTGACTGACTTAGATTTAAATATAATAAAGCATGATAGGATGCAACTTATGCAATGTGTAAGTTGTTCACATTTGATAACAGTGCCAACTGTTGCTTGTCCATGCGGTTTCATTAATGGTAGTGTTGCTGGGGGCCCTATATGAGGACACCTTGGAAAGATTCTGGTAGACCAAGAATCACAATACTTTGTTAATGTTCAACTTTCCTGCGGAACGGCATATACATAGGTTTGCCATTCCGCAGAAAATTTGCCTTTCCTCTAAAGATGCATCCTTCCATCATATCAAACTTTCAGTCACACTTCGCTCAGTGTAAACCTGATTCTGCCATTCTGTATGCACACTTGCATGCATAAAGAACTGTTTTCAATATTAACACCGTTATATCAGAAACACAATTGTGCAGTGAAATCGCCCCAGAAAAATATAGGAAATGCCGGAAAATATAATAAATGATAGACCATTTATATAGGAAAATATAGGCAAAAATAGAGTCTCCTGTAAAATATATAGTTTGTTTGTCATGTTTGTTACTTCTAATCAGCTACTACTGTGGAAAATTTCTCTGAGTTCACCTTTCCAACGGATTGGTACAAAATGAAATTGCCTTTCCGTGCACGTGTTTGCCTGTCTGAAAATTATTTGCCCACTGTGAATTATTTGCAGAAACATTTTGAAAAAAGGTCCAGGGGAACAATTAATCCGGCTGACGTATGCATTAGTGAAAATATGTCTTACAGTCATTTATATGTTTTCTAAGGTGTCTTTAAGTTCTCATAAGGTTGTCTATTTTACTAAGGGAAAAAGAGTCTTGTGCTATTCATACATGCAGAATATATCTAGATTAAAAAAAAAGAAATTGTGTGTTACATAAAAAGACTGGATGTTGTATACGAGTCTTCATGTTCAATTTAACTGAATTCTGCAGCAAAAAAATCTAAATTGTAGACACAAACCAACGATAGAAACTTTCCCATTTGCCCTCACAAAATAATAATAGTATTGAAAGTATGATGGATCTTTGGAAGGCGGACCATCATACCCTTAGGTTTGAAGGTAGAGGGAAGAAGGGGCACTGTAAGGGCATAAAGTGTAATAGGAAGGGTACCTGCTATAGGACGGGAAAGGCTGCCTATAATAAGTGTGGACTATGCAGAATTCCTATGTATTCAGTGACGTCTACCAAAGCAATGAAACAATCTTGGTTTACGTGTTTTACTGGCAAATATAATAAAAACTGCCTAGTAGGTCTAACAGAGTCACTGGCAGCCTCAGGGGCGGATCCAGGATTTTGGAAAGGGAAGGTTCTAATAAGAACACCTAGAAAAAAGGTCTCCTGATCCAGAAAGGGAGGGGTCCATGCCAGAAAAATTGATTTAAAACCCTAAAAAAAGGTTGTTGCGTTTTAAAAGGAAGGGGTCTTGATCCCCCTCTTGATCCGCCACTGTGCCTTTATGAAAACTGGAAGGTACTTCCATGGTTAATGGCTAAGTCGGGTATGTGGAGGAGTTTAAATGACTTTTGACTTCAACTCATTATGTTCAGCTCCACTTTAGTAAGTACTTTATGAACGTAGTGATATATTAACCTAAAGACACAAGTAAGATCATAATCCAAAAGACTGTGAATCAAGTATTATTGTATCCTTGTAATCGTGCCTGACAAGGCTAAGGATTGCTCTTAATCGGAGCTGGAGTGGTCACTCTCATGCTGCGGCCTTAAAAGCTGACGTGTTGTTTCATCCACTGTGGAGTGTGATATCTCTTTCAAGAGTTCCTCTTTGTTTATCAACCTTTGGCGTGTCCCATTCTAGTTCTCAGACAAATACACATCACTATTTCTGCAATCACATTTACTGCCTGCAGTTTCTCCTGACGAAAAATTTAACAATCAGACAGTTCATCTTCACCGTCTCCCTCTTTGCTGCAAAACATCTTAACAGGAAGCCTGGGTCTCGGCCAAAGAAGAGTCTATACGGGTAATATCCAGTGGTCGCATGCATGTATCGTTTAATTGAAGGCGAATGTTAATTCAGGTAAGTGACAAATGCAGGTGGCTTATTCTCTTATGACAGCCTGCCAAACAGGGCAAGCATTGCATGGCTATATTACAATGCTTCCATGTTAAGATGCTTGATCATTATTGAAAAAGTTCTTTATTACTATTCAAGTACATATGTCACATGTACAAAGCAAGTTGTGAACATTTTTAACCCGACTTCAAGCACCAAATCCACAAATGGCACTCCTGAAGTATTGGTATAGTTGTTCACAACCCAAAATTAATTTTAGGAGGCGCCACAAGTATTGTATACGACGAAGCAATTCGAGATGTACAGATATGCACAATTTCAGGCTGATATATCAAATCCCTTCTGAGAAATAAGCAGGGACATACACTGTGCCAAAATCATTTAGGCGGCGACACCAGTCTTGTATACGAGAAAGCTATCACAGATGCATGGACATGCTAAAATTGCAGGCTAATACATCCAACTTTTCAGCCAAGTGCACTCAGATAACTTAGCTCAACTAAGGAAGGCAGTTGCCCCCAAGAGTACCGATACTTATGAAGCAGGTGCAGCTACTGCACTGAGTGAAATATTGACTTGTACCTGGCTGCACTGACTGAACTTTTGACCTGTTGCTTAATCTGAAAAAGTTGGCGGTCTGCCCAAGCCATAAATAGATACAGATTGAATCTTGCCCTGTTGGCAAATCTCTTTACACAAAATGAAAGACTTTGGCTTCAATTTTTTTCATGCTCACATATTCATAAGACTGTTTATCAATTAAAAAAAAATACAGATGCCTATTGAAAGAAAAATCAGGATACTGATATATTTTATTCATGGATTTATCTTACACGTAAGTTGGATATGGACATTAATTATTCAAGTTGCCTGTACAGCTCTGCTTGTACACCCACAGAGCTCTGTCTGTTACTACCCAAAAAAAAAAAAAAAAAAAATAGTCAGATGGGGCACAAGTTGTATCCGCTAGGCCTAGAACTTTCTAACGTTACACCCATAGGGGTCCATAATAAATCTTGAAAACCTAATATTAGGTCATGGTGAACTATAATTAGTAAAATATAGGCCAATTTGGCCTAGAACCTTCTAACATGACCTATATTCTGTGAACTATGAGCCATAAACATGACTTTAAGCATCCTGAAAATCAGACCTGCACATATTGTATCTGCTAGCTCTAGAATATCTAAAAGTAATATCCTGGGAAGTCTTGGGCAATCTCCATGGAAACCTGAATAAGGTCATCGTGACCTCTATGTGCTATCGACCAAAACATCTTGGGCTATCTCCATGGAAACCTGATGAGGTCATGGTGACCTATATTACTGGCCGAAAAACCTTTTAAGCACCAAGACAGGGTACAAAACCTTACTGTTGAACCTAGAATCTTCTGTCTTGACATCCAGGGGTGTGCTTAAAAAATGTGCATGCTGATCTGTAGCTCAGCTATCTACATACAAAAAGGCTCGATTTCATGGGGATGGCTGGACATATTATCATGAAACTTTTCCTTCATGTTGACTTGGAAGAACTTTAATTGCTACATTTGAATGGGGGCACCACCTACAAAATTTGGAAAATCATAAAGTTCCTTTTGCAAATGTCTTCCTTGTCAGCTGAGCGTCATTACCCATGGGTCACTTGTTTGATATGACTTTACATACGGACTACGCGACAACATCGCACAATAAAGGTGGCGCCACCAGTTTTCGGGATTTGTGTCTTGCACGGACGGCCCGACGGACAAACACCGTACCTAAACCTAAGTTGACTTTCAGTCAGCTGATTTAAAAATTATTGCTTTTGTTAAAGTTTTCAAAAACAATGTTAAGTATTGTTCACATTAAGCCAACCCAGTGCGCTGATGTGCAGCAGCTAACTGCAAGCTATTATGTAACTTGCTTCATTCCAAGCAGCTCCCCTGTACCAACCCTTGCTTTCAATTTATCAAAATACAGCTGGGCAAGTTGATATTAGTATAAGCTTCGGTTTAATTTGTTAGCTTTCTGGATAAATTTGTTAAACTATTTCCTACATAATGTGATGGTAGAGTTTTGCACACGAGTTGCATCCCGAGGGCTTGTAAAAACAAGTAATACAAACAAGGCGAACGAAGAATGAAAAAAGACGCAGCAGATATGACATTAACAGTAATTTAATTCTACACAATGAAAAACTTATGTTGAACAAACCATATTTAACACTCATACATAGTAAAGAGGCTAGGACCTTTCCATTGTGGATAGATCCGACTCTGACCTGCACAGGACCACCACGTCCTGTTTTCAAAATATATGAGCTCACTTCATTTCACAAAAATTGTCACACCCAAACATAATGTACATAAAATGCCTATTATATACAAATATGATTTGTTGGAATACATAATTTCAATAAATACGACTATGAAAATATACAAAACTAAAATGTCATTTGTTCAAAGCGTAAATACCATTCAATAAGGCAGCTGTTGCTTTAGATGTAACCCTGACGTACATAACTAGGTTTATATGTACACAGTAAAATTCTTTTACTGATTATGTAAAAAGTCTTGTGATAATGCATAAACTACCTTTAACATGGTCGATTGTGCATAGGCTTCAAGTCAATACATGGTTGGTGTGATCACCGGGATAATATCTCAATCAATTTATAATCAATAAGGTATAATGAAAGGTAAAACAAAGTGTTCTATACGGTCCCTGGGCCAGTTGGCTTTGTTCTATATGATAATACACAGGTCGGATACATTTATTATATCAGTACTTGAAAACTGAAAATTCTAAAGGCAAAATCTGAAGATAAGATTTTGACTAATTAGTCTTACACTTAGGAACTTCAAATTGGACTTTAATACGGAGAGGCGTTGTTTGGTATTTTAGAAACATATCAATAAATTGGTAGAAACATATCAATAAATTGGGAGCGCTTCCAGCTGTACCATCGAAGGGGCAGGTAGCAGACTCGGTGACAAGTTAACACCACCGTCTGTCTCACCTGATAAAACTAGTAAGGCCGCACACACACAATTGTTGTTCTAGGGAATCGCTTTTTTCGTTTAATCTCATTCTTCTGTCAACTGTCAATCCGTTATGTTACTAATTGTCATCCTTGCATAGGTTCCTTATAAGTATTTTGATCGTTTGCAAATCGTTTGCAAAACTAAATTTTATATTTAACAAGGCCTACAGGCCTAATGCGAACCTGTTCAATGGGATATACACAAGGTATAATGCTTCAATGCTGGACCATTACTTTTCATGTACACGTATATGAACAATGCAAGCACTAAACATTTTGAACAAGAAACAATTCCACAAGTATCACTGCTGAAATTCTGGCATGGGTGCAAACAACACAAATTTTTTTTTTGTAGCTGGCACCACCAGTCTTGTATATACAACAAAGCTATCAGAGATATATACATATGCCAAATTTCAGACAGGTATATCAAACCACTCCTGAGAAATAAGCAGGGCCATACACTGTGCAAAAAAAATATTGCTGGTGGTACCACCAGTCTTTTATACGACAAAGCTAACCGATATGTATAAATATGCCCAATTTCAGGCTGATATATCAAATTCATTTGTGCAAAAGTCATTTCAGCTGGCGACACCTGTCTTGTGAACGAGAAAGCCATCAAAGACGCATAGACAGGTCAAAATGTCAGGCCAATACATCAAACTTACCTCGAGTCTGATGCACTAGGCTGACAAGGCTTAGGTGAGAAAGGCAGTTGCCCCGAGTGAACTGTGATGAATTGCCGACTCAAGCTGCTGCACTGAACCAACTTTTGACCTGCACCTGGCTAGACTGAGGGAACTTTTGACCTGTACCTGGCTGGACTGAGTGAACTCTTGACCTGTTGCATAATCAGACACCGATGGCAGTCTGCCAAAGCTGTAAATAGATCCATACTGAACTTTGTTGCCAAATCTGATGCAGTGGGCAGTCTGCCAAAGCTATAAATAGAATGCAGCTACTGCACTCAGTGAACTCTTAACCTATACCTGGCTGCACTGAGTTAACTCTTGACCTGTTGCCTAATGTGATACAGTTGGCAGTCTTCCAAAGCTATAGATCCAGACTGACCTTTGGTCTGTTGCCAAATCTGAAATAGCAGTTACACCATTGCAATAAGCTCACAGATTGGCTCCACATGCAGCCCTGTGGGGCATGACACCCATGAGGTGATCACATGCTGCCCATCAGGTGATCACATGGTGCCCATTAGAGGGTTACCTGACATCCATGAGGTGATCACATGCCTTGTGCCTGTCTGCACTGACTGAACTCTTGACATATATCTGGCTGCACTGAATGATCTTTGTTGACCTGTTGCCAAATCTGAAACAGTTGACAGTTTCTCAACCTATTTAAAGGTACAGATACAATCTTGGCCTGTTGGTAAATCTGTTTACACATACTGAAAGACTTTGGCTAAAATGCTTTTTTTTCAAGCTGGCATATTCATAAGAATTTTTATCAAAATATCTACAATAATAAAGATAGAGTCCTTTCATTGTTAAAGGTCCAATATTTCTGTCAAAAATCATTCTAGTAAACTTGAACAAAGCCCACCTAAGAATATTTTTTGTGCAATATTACAGAATTTATAATTGAAGCGACAATTTTGTAGAAGAACACTTTTGCAGTCCTCAGTTTGAAAAAGACTTAATAAAGACCAACTTAAGCTTTTAACGACTCAACAAACTCAATTTATTCTTATATGATTGAAAGAACCATGTCCTTGGATAATTCTTGTAAAAATTGAGCGATTCAACTTGACAGTTTCATCATAAACATTTTAAGCTGAAAGAGGCCAAAATTATGAGGTTTTTGCCCATAAAAACAGGTCAATGTAGGTGGCGCCACATAATCTGCAATTTCAAATATGAGTCATGTGACCAACATTTGCACAAAACTTGGTGATGCTAGCTCCAGTCATGTCTGAGATTGCTATGTCAGTATGCGTACTTGGCCAAATGACTAAGTTCAAATTCGCGTAACTCCGCCAAATTCATCAAATATAAACAATATGAACAAACTTGAGAGGGCTCGCATCTGGGATAATTTCTGTAAAATATTGAACCATTTGGCTGATGATCTTTTTAAAGGTTTTTCAGCTTTCCCCTATAAAATCTAAGTAAAAAAGCAGATAGCAAAAAAAAAAAAAATAAATAAATAAATAAATAAATAAAAAAAATAAGCTGAATCCCACAACATTTGATATGTGACAGATTATTGCATAAAATCTTGGGATGTTAGCTCCTGCTATTCCTGAGAAATTATGGGTTTATGTACAGATGACCGATAACCCCCGTACAAAAAAGGTCAATGCAGGTGGCGCCACCAATACCTGAATTTTATATATGACTCGTGTGACCAACACTGGCATAAAATTTGGTTATGATAGCACCGGCCGTTTCGGAGACTAAGTTCAACTTCCTGTAACTCGAACAAAAATCTCTGAACTGGAACCATTCGAAGAAACTTGAGAGAGAAGGTATAAGAGATTATTTCTGTGAAATATTGAACACTTTGCCTGGACTGTTTCGGAGAAGGTTTTTAAATGGTTTTTAGCTTTTTCTATAAAATCTAAGAAAATGCAGTTAGCCAAAAAAATAAGCAAAATCCGATAGAATTTTTCAGATGGCTAATTTTTTGCTTTAAATTTCGTGATGCTAGCTCCTGCTGTTTTCGAGATAGTGGGTTTAAAGTACATACGACGGACGACGCCACACCATCACATTAGCTCACAGGTTCGCTAACTAGAAGGTTATTATTGTATTTTCCTGGCAAGCTTGCTAAATCTCAGAGTCCGTAAAACAAACAATTTTATTGGTGTGGCCTAGCTCTGCAAATGGATTGACCATTCCAAGTCATATCTGACAGTCAGGGTCCTGAGATAAGGTAGGTGACTTTTAAAAATATATGACCTGTAAATGATTCATCTGATTAATTTGGATAAAATTTCACCTTTATCCATACAGTGCAAGCCATGTTGATAGAGTATTTATAAATTATACCATCACGATTCAGCTATTGAAAATAACATTTAATACTTCATCACAGTAAGCTTAAGGATTCATATCTGTACATCACAAAACATCTCGTAACGTACATATGATCAGTACTAAATAATTATGAGACTAAGGTTATGAGACTAAGTTTACACGACCCTAGTTACCTTGGAAACACTTCCTTGTTTACCCAGCGGTTTTATTTGGTCATACACTCAGTATTGGCTTTCTTGGCTACAGGTCATCCGGTACGTTACATGTAGCTTGGTGACCAAGTGAACACTAGCTTGGTTATAGAGTTTTTGTTTTATTAGTACACATAAACCGATTTCCTGAAACATAACCAGGGTTCACACAATACTCTTATTTAAAGGTCGTTCCTTTTCTAAGGACGAATCAAATCCCTCGAAAAAAGGAAAAAATCACAATTTTTTAAGGAATTCCAATATTTTTTTCAGGTATGAGGGAACCCTTGATTACCAGGTTAATCTTAGTTGCTTGGGAAAAAAACTTACACGTAACTGGTCACCATTGCCCATCTTCCTGGGGTTTCCAGTTCCTTGTACCTTTTCCATAGGTTTTAGTTAATAGTTATTTAGTTACTTGGTTATCAAATTCAACTTGGTTTAAAAGGACTTGGTAATGAATTATATAACTACTCTTTAACCATGTACTTCCCAAGTCACTTAATTACAGCAATTGTCATCACTTTCTAAGCTCTACTTGATTCTACATGTTAAGCAGTTTGATCTTTCACAGTTATTTAATATGTACTCCTTTGGTTACCAAATACATGTGTATCCTTCAAACTTTGGTGACTTAATATCTATTGCCTTGGTTGTAGTGTATCGTTCCACTTTTGAGGTAATACTGTGACTGTCGAACATGGTCAATTTTACTGTAATGTTCAACATTTAAAAACTGAAAGGCAGTTGGCCTTTGCTATTAGTTATTGCACAATTGTAACACAATAATTAAGCACAAATTTCTCCTGTAAGAACACATATTAATACAACACTAAATGTGTGTCCTGCTCCCAAGAAACAAATGTCTTTATATCAAGAAACAACCTTGTTACAACGTGTAAAAAGCATTTCACACTTTCACTATTGTGATTTAAAATAGTGGTAAAAGAATTATGTAAATTTAATGGCACAGAAAGATATTATAGAAAATTGTATGGCATCAATGTATTCATAATATGCATATCACTAGTATCTATATCACAGTATTCATGTATAATACACAGAATGTCCTTCCAAAAAAATTGAACAGATTTTCTAGTAATAAAGTGTCTGATCTCTAATACATGTTTCTATACATTGCTTTCATAACAATACATTTCAATGAGTGGCTAGCCTGAATTAGAAAGTAATTGCAGAGCACTAGTTCGAGAATTCATTTTAAAAATCCTAGCAAGTTAGAGGATGAATTAATTGTAATTATATACATTTTCATTCATAAATATAGTCACTAATATAACAGGTAAATACAAGCAATAAGTTAAAACAGTAATAATTATTAAGCACCGAGGTACAGTGTGAACATACACATCAATACATACAATCATAGTTCATAACATTTACACTATTTTAAGTGTTATTATGCTGATACAGCATTTAGAACAATGTTAATAGGCCTGTTATTATAACTACAACTGTGCAGTCATTACAGAATAAGTCCATAAATACACATGTACAAGAAAATGAAAAGCAGTATAGACAAAAGTATACATGTTTGTGAAATATAACACTTGCTAGTTCTTTAGCTGCGTGATTTGTGAGACCAGTTATCTTTGTTTTTGGGACTTCTGATGAATGGTCATGCAAAATTGTTACGACATTTAAATGTGTGTAATTTTAACAAATCACTGAACATTGGAAAACCTTTTGTATAGTTCTTATATTATTCATACTATGTTAGAAAAGCATAAGATCCTTGTAAAGGTCATTTAATTATGATATATACTTAAAAAAACTGACTTGTCATCATGCATATTCTTCTGAAGCCTTTTCAGTTTAACATCTTAAGCAAAACATAAGTTTCAAAATGTAATATCATTTAATACTATATTATTGTGATAGGTTATCATTCTACTAAACACTTTATTAACCTCACAATGTTTTACCACTATTAAAGGAAGACAGGTAGTTTTCTTGATGATTTGTCTTTTTTAAGAATGTGAAATCATGGCCTTATCCTAACCTGACTTTCAAAGAGAGGAAACAATTTTTGATGAAACAATTATGCACTGCTGCATGCATATACAATACATATTTTGAAACAGCTTCTGCGTGAGCTATTAATAGTTTAAACAAAGTAAGCTAACAAGAAAGCTTTTCTAATATACAACAGAAGAAGTTTCACATAAGGATGTACCCAAGCCTGAGTGACACTGGTTATTCCATTTTTCTTCTGGTAAAATGAAGCAAACACAATACATAAGTTTTAAAATCATGACAAATTTCATTTTCCCTGGTACTAAAATGCCTGTCAATTCCATCTATAGTGCTTAATTTTGGAACAACCCTTAGTTTTGTTACCATTTTTTATATTTAAAAATAAACACATTTTTAAATAAAATTGTTCTGGACTGTTTTTATCTTAATTTTTCCCTTGTAACTCATCATTATTTTTTAAAGATACTGAAAGAAAATTTCCAGATAAGCTGCACTGGGTACAAAAATTTGTCAAGCTTCAAGTCAGAGGATCTTCACAAGCCATGGAGTAACAAGCACCAACAATTCCCTAACAAATGTGAATAAATATGTAACAGCAATTCACATGAAATACATACATTAAGACACACTCTGATGGTCCATAGCTATACATTAGACTCTCTTTGTCTGTCTAATGTAACCAGAGCTGAGATTACATTTCTGTCGGGGTTACCACCATTGAGGGATGCATAATTGACACTGTTTTGTGGAAGGGCAACTCGTTGTGGTTTCTGTAGAGGTACTTTGTGGTTCGTTAATCTTGAGTTATGATTCTGTTGATCCACTGGTCCTGGTGTGTCCAGGCCTGCTACATACGGATTATCAGTGTCAATATCACCATCACTAAACGAGTTACCAGGTAACACTGCATAATTAATGATGTTGTCATTCTTCAAATTGTTCTTGCGGTGGTTGTTCTGAGGCTGATTGTTTGTGTTACATGCCCTATTTTTATCAAATGCAGAAACTGCATACGGATTATCAGTGTCAATGCTGGAATCTGGATAAGCTGAAGGTAAAGAAGCATAGTTCAAACAGCTGCCACTAGAGGGCTGTGTGGTTGGAAGGCTTTTTGTTTTGTTTGGTGCCAAGACATTTCTCAAATATGGGTTATCAGTGTCCATTTCCACACCTGCCCTTGTATTTGAATTCAATAAGGGATTACTGGACGGTACGCCCTGCCCTCTAGTGCCACTACTTGACAAGTCTGCATAATTTAACACAGGATACTGACTAGTAAATCTATCACAGCCGTCCTTACTCCTGTCCGCATTAACATCATCAGTGCCTGAATCATCAGACTCATAATCAGAACTCGCAGCTAGATGGGCGTAATTCAGTCTGTGCCCAGGGCATTTACTCATTTGTCTGGGGCTATATTTCGGTTCATTTTTTCCATGTATATCCATGTCTGTAGTATCCTGGATTGGAACATCATCCGGAATTAATTCTAGGTATTCCGGCAGGGGTGTCTTTGGCTGTCCTACAGGCTGCATGTAGCCACCATTCTCTTTTCTGACATTTGTTGATGCTCTTGAATCCTGCTGCAAGAGAAAGTAAATGTTGACACTTATAATATAATAACCACACAAAATCAGCTATTGCCCCAAGGGATTGGGGAACACGCCCACTGTGTTATGACAAACAATGACACAACCATTCATGGGTCTTGTTAAACCTCTTTCCTCAGGTACAACAGATTTTCTCACACATCTTCATGCAATGTGCACCATTTGTGTATGTAAAGCCCTTTCAATATTTATCCAACTGTTTGATAACCCATTTCACAAAAAAATAAACTAAAGTTGCAGCATTTACATACTCTATCATTTCGAGTGCTGCCTTTCTGGACTTAAGAAAGATTGTTTGTATAAGAAATATATAACCACCTAAAAATGTGCAAAAATATATATAACCACAATTTATAGCTGGAAAAAATATACAAAACCAACTCTGATGGGTGAAAATAACAGATAAGTATTGCAAATGAGATAATTTTCATATATTCAATACTGGTATGTGCCCTTTTAAAAAATTTTCTGGTATGATACCTACAGATAATTAAGGATGTGTAGCTCATGAGTTGCAAGAATAGTAAATTTAAGTAATTTTGTCCCTAATTAGTTAGACCAGAACTGGACATGTCAAGAATGCTTTAGATGAACAAGGTTATATGCTGAACAATGTCAATAAAGATAACTGGAAAAAGGATAACAAAGAAACAGAATGAAAAGGCCACACAAAAAAAAAGTTATTATAATGATTTTTATGGTTATGAAAAATTTGGTAAGATGTTTTTTTAATGTGCATTTTGCAAGCTTGCTATGAAGAACACAAAACATTGCCTCAATTCTTAAAAAGAAATATATTACATTTTCCATACCCGTCAAAATTCGTTTAAAAAGGAATTGAGGTAAGAGCACAAATTACCTGGTCCTCATTTGCATAAAAAACAATCCATGAATAATGGGAGGGGCAAATCTTAAGAAGAACTAGAATACGGGTAGTCAACAAGCAACTACGTGTATCTGCCAAAATCAGAGAAGGACGGGTGAAGTGAGGCATGGATTGAGTGGCAAGGGGAAATAGAGTTACATGTGTTACATATTAGAATGGATCTCTGCCATATAAACATGATTGTAGGTGGCGCCACCTGTTATTTGAACGAGAAACTATCCAAGATGTATAAACATGCAAAATTTCATGTGGAAAAGTCAAACCACTGCAGAGATATGAGTGATTTTATCCAACAGCAGACAAACAGATAACGCTGTGCAAAAATGGCTGCAGGTGGCACCACCATTTTTGTGTATATTATAAAGATATCCAAGGGCAACATTTGTGTAAATTTTTTTTCCTGATTGGTCAAACGAGTCCAGAGATATAAGCATTAATGTCTGCAGCATGAACGTGAATGTAGGTGGCAACACCTGTCATAAAATCAAGAAAGCTATGCGGGATGTATATGCATGCCAAATTTCATGTAATTTTGTCAAACAACTGCAGAGATATGAGAGATTTTAACCCAAGGCAGACAAACAGATGGACGCTCTGTGAAAATGGCTGCAGGTGGCGCCACCATTTTTGTGTATGTTATAAAGCTATCCAAGGGCTACATTTGTGTAAATGTTTTCCCTGATTGGTCAAACGGTTCCTGAGATATGAGCTTGGATGTCTGCAGTGTGAATATGAAGGTAGGTGGCACCATCTGTCATAAAATCAAGAAAGCTATCTAGGATGTATACGCATGTTGAATTTCAGGTGAATTAGTCAAACGACTGCAGAGATATGAGTGATTTTAACCTAAGGCAGACAAACAGATGGACGCTGTGCAAAAATGGCTGCAGGTGGCGCCACCATTTTTGTGTATGTTATAAAGCTATCCAAGGGCTACATTTGTGTAAAATTTATTTCCTGATCGGTCCAACGGTTCCCGAGATATGAGCTTGGATGTCTACAGCATAAACGTGAATGAAGGTGGCACCACCTGTCATAAAATCAAGAAAGCTATCTAGAATGTAAATGCATGTTGAATTTTAGGTGAATTAGTCAAACGACTGCAGAGATATGAGTGATTTTAACCCAATGCAGATGAACAGATGGACACTGTGCAAACATGGTTGCAGGTGGCGCCACCTTTTTTTGTGTATGTTATAAAGCTATCCCAGGGCTACATTTGTGTAAAAAATTTTTCCTGATCGGTCAAACGGTTCCCGAGATATGTGGGTTAATGTGTGGAAAGAGATGCACAAACAGACGCAGGGCAGAGAGGAAAGGTCAGAGGTCAAGGTCACTTGGTTGGGCACCAGTTCTCATGTGACCCGATAATTTGTGTAAGTTTCGGAAAAATCCGTCCAGTAGTCTCAGAGGAGTTCTCCGGAAATGAACGCAGCGGCGGCGGAACCTGGTCAAAAACATAGTATCTGCAAAACTTTGTTTTGGCGGATACAATTAATTTTTTGTGTGGCCTAAAGGGAATGTAGAGAAAGGAGATAAAAGTTTGGATGTTTCACACTGAATATCAAGAATATCAGGTAACTTACCTCTGGTTGTTGGTCCGGAGGCTGTACAGGAGGACTCCTTGTCAGAGGTTCCTCTTCTTCTGAAAGTAAAACATTAAATACTCCATCAAGTTTTATTTTAAACACATCTCTTTATAATGGTAAGCATTATAAAAATAGAGTTTGAAAAAATGTTGTATTTCATGTACATTTTGTTTTCCATGAGGTGATTTCTAAAATTCTTCTAAAGCTAATAAATAACTACTGGTATTACCCAGTAAAATGTATTTGCTGAAAAATCATTGATTATGGTTCATGTGACATTGTATCATCTCTACATTATCAGTAGCTAAACTTTTTTTTATCTACAAATGGTAACAAGTAATCTCATTAAAAATGATGAATTTAGACAATGAAAATGTCAAAATTCAACCATCTTTCTAAATATTCTTTTTTTTTTTTTGCTTAATTCATATAACATGCATGCTACCTGTAAAAGTGAAAACATATGGCATAATCCAATGATTTAATTTGATTCTTTTGCAAGTGGTAATGTTCTGAAATTCTTAAATTCAATTCTGTTCTTAAATTTAAGGTTGTAAATGTTTTCTGTGACTTTATAATAGCATCTCATCTCAATTTTGTAAAATGTATATATTATAGAATTCACACTTTTTATGTTTCTTATGACATTAAACTTTAGTAGCAAAACATCTGTCTAACATCATATAAAGAGATTTAATGTTATAGCAATAATGCCACAGGTAATTCAATAACAGTAAGACCAAATAATAACATAAAGATTAAAAAAATTAAGTTATGTTGATTGGCATAAGTAGAAAGTGCAACAAATATTACAAGTTTATTAAGCACTGAGTGGATCACCTTACTCTAAACCTTAAATGTTAGTACAGTGAAACCCCAATGGGACCTTGATAAACTGGTCGTCATTTTGAGGTGGTTGCTAGACAGAGGTGGTCATAAGTTGAGGTTTTACTGTACAATTTCTAATGAAAAGAATTCTAGAGGATTACACTAATGCTGTACTCATTAATGTATATGTAAGCATATGTATCATTCACTTAAAACTGAAAGTTATTCACAACCACAACCAATGGTAATATCATAAAATATGATGTACCAACTTGATGCTGCAAGAACTAACAACTTATCATTATGTATAATAAATCATCAATATGTTAGTTATGGCACAAAAAAAACGCATTATAGGTTAGGTTGAAGGATGAATAAACTAGCAGTTCTGATTTTTATGTTAACATTAGTGAGTTAGTATTCCATTACATATATACAAAATGAGCATTATCTGGATGCATTTTAATGTAAAATGATACATGGCCTACAAGAATAATGTATCATATCTGCATGAACAATTTGCTTGTAAACTACACATTTGAAAGCACATGCAATTTTCAGTGGGCATAATGAATACATATACTGCCTGTGTACCATTTACCAAGGGAAGATTTAGAGTGGGGTTGAAGGAGTTTGCAGTTAACCTTCCCTCTTACCAGAAGAAATTACCTTTTCTGCAGTATTTTACTGAAATGTTTCAAGGCCAACGTCTTCCTTTTCATAGGGTACTGGCCTACTGGTGTAAACTGTTACTGATCCCTTTAAGTAATTCTGAATAACTTATCCAAATGTATTTTTCAGTGTCTGATAGGTATATACTCTGATAAACTATTTTGATAACTCCCTGCATAGGACTTGTGTATTATGAAACTGTAACCATACTACACATTCCTGGTTTAAAATTTCCCATTGTCACGAATCATGCTGCCACATATCCATGTTGGATTTTATCTTAAAAATATATCAGTAAAGGTGTCCTATCAGTTATCTGAATTCAAATATTTGGGCTGTATATCTAGCTGATACCACAGTGGACTGCAAGTACTCTTTGAAATTTCCCCACACTTGGGATCCGATCCATTTGTAAACTGTCCAACAAAACTGGTGGTATTCCATATTTAAGTGATATTAGCCAACTTAATGTATGTTAGTAATGAAATAAAATGTGCACACCTGTGATGAAACAACATAAAAAACAATCTGGCATGAGATTTAAAGCCTACCATATAGCACAGAAAATGCTGCATGCTTCTTGGTTTAAAATGGTTTTCCAGCATGATTTTCCTTGAAGGAAAATAATATCAGACATGAAAACAATTTCAAAATAAAATAAAACTAGACATTTCTTGGCACTGCAGGTGCCAGAGTATCCCCAGACATAGAGGCCCCCCCCCTTTAAGAATAGACCCCCATTTTTAGCAGCATATACTGACACTTGGCATATTTATTGTTTCTTCCATCTAACAATCCACAATCTTGTTGAAGATGTTGGTCCTGTGACCTTGATCTTTTTAAGGATGTGTCCTGTGACCTTGACCTTTGGCCTCATGACCCCAAAATCAATTCTGGTCTTGCTTTTCCAATGGGACATATGCAAGTCAAGTTTGAAATCTATACATCATTAAAGCAGGAATTATCATCCAGAAACTAATTTTTGGACAGATGGCTCCTGTGACCTTCACCTTTGACCTTGTGACCTCAAAATTGATAGTGTTCTTCCTCTCTTTGCAGGAGAACTATATGTGCAAGATGAAAGATCTGACATGAAATGTTTGGCTGAAAATGCATCCACATCTTTTTAAAGATGTGTCCTGTGACCTTGACCTTTGACCTCATGACCCCAAAATCAATTTTGGTCTTGCCTTTCCAATGGGACATATACAAGTCAAGTTTGAAATCCATACATCAATAAAGGCAGGAATTATCATCCAAAAACTAATTTTTGGACAGATGGCTCCTGTGACCTTCACCTTTGACCTACTGACCTCTAAATTGATAGGGGTCTTCCACTCTTGGCAGGTGAACTATATGTGCAAGATGAAAGACCTGAGATGAATTGTTTGGCTGAAAATGCATCCACAATCTTTTTAAAGAGGTTTCCTGTGACCTTGACCTTTGACCTCATGACCCCAAAATCAACTCCGGTCTTGCTTTTCCAATGGGTCAATGCAAGTCAAGTTTGAAATCCATACATCAATGAAAGAAGGAATTATCATCCAGAAACTAATTTTTGGACAGATGGCTCCTGTGACCTTCATCTTTGACCTTGTGACCTCAAAATTGATAGGGGTCTTCCTCTATTGGCAGATGACTTATATGTGCAAGATGAAAAGTCTGAGATGAAATGTTTGACTGAAAATGCATCCACAATCTTTTTAAAGATGTGTCCTGTGACCTTGACCTTTGACCTCATGACCCCAAAATCAATTGGAGTCTTACTTTTTCAATGGAACATATATAAGTCAAGTTTGAAATCAATACATCAATAAAAGCAGGTATTATCATCCAGAAACTAATTTTTGGACAGATAGCTCCTGTGGCCTTGACCTTTGACCTTGTGACCCCAAAATTTATATGGATCATCCACTATTGGCAAGTGAGCTATATATTCAAGATGGAAGACCTAGGATGAAAGTTTGGCTTAAAATGCATCCACAGTATCTTTTAAAATGCGAGTCCAGTGACTTTGACCTTTGACCTCATGACCCTAGAACCTATAGGGTTCTTACTTTAGTGGTGGGCCATACATAAGTCATGTTTGAAATCCATATGGCTATCAACACTGGAGATATCATAAGAGGTGTGTGATTTTCACCATATATGGCAATATTCAAGGTCAAGGCCACTATCATAGGAAAGGTCATGACCCCAATTTAAATAAACATCATCCCATAACCCATACCTATGTATATGCATAATATAAAAGAAATCTGTCCATTAGTTTTTGACTTATAATGCTCACAGTACTATAAGGTGGCAATTTTGGGGGTATTAAACGGCACGAAAACAAGTAAAGAATAATAGGTGGCGCCACCAATTTCTGGAACATGACAACCCTATCCATGATCTTCCATCAACTTGATTTTGGGATAAATCCATGCAAGATTTCTTGAGATATTAAAGAATTTATGTGATTTTCCCCAAAATTGGACCTATTCAAGGTCAAGGACACTCTCCTAGTAAAGGTCATGACCTCATTTTAAATAGGCGTCGTCCTCTTACCCATATCTATACATATACCAAATTTGGTAAAGTTCCGTGGAATATTTTTTGGGTTATTGCGCCAACAAGATTTATATGCGGCGGCGGCGGCGGCGGCGGGACTGGTATGAAAACATAGTATCAAGGACACTCTCCTAGTAAAGGTCATGACCTCATTTTAAATAGGCGTCGTCCTCTTACCCATATCTATACATATACCAAGTTTGGTAAAGTTCTGTGAAATATTTTTTGGGTTATCGCGCCAACAAGATTCATATGCGGCGGCGGCGGCGGCGGCGGGACCGGTATGAAAACATAGTATCCCCCCGACTTTGTCTGGGGATACAATAATTTATTAACAACTGCATATTCAGGGATAATTTTCTATTTTCACCAATGAGCGATTTCCTTATATCTGAGATCTTTAAATACTTTTATTTGTTAATATTACACTGAAGCATACATGAATGTAAACAAAATTTTCCTTTTAATCTTAATGTTCCTTCATAATTCAATATTTTTTCATTATTTAAATTTTATTTTTACTTGTAAAAAGTAGTAAAATTTTAATGAACTTAGTATGCAGGGACATAAATTAATTTTGTTTGGCACATTATTTGAAGGAAGTCTGAGAAAACACAAACTGCTTAACAACAGCATTATCAAATTACTGGTACCACAGCTTCTCAATTAAGATTTAACATATTCATTTTACATAATCCAATAACACGACTGGTATGCACTGGATATATAAGCTGTGTTTTTTCATGACACCACTGATAATTATTAGTCAAGAGGACCCCCAGATCACACTGATAGAACAGCTTCATGCTCTATGAGGCACATTAGCTACACAGCGTTAAATGGCCACACAAGTGCAGACCAAAAGCGAGTCATTTGTAGAGTCAACGGAGATATTTAGAAAGCACATAGATTTATATGGAGGCATTTACCTGTGCCTGATACAGGTGGTGGTCTCAATATTTGGGACTGATTGGGTTTCAAGTTAAATTCATTAGGTCCAACATCAAATCCTTCATTCACAATGCCACCTGGTTCAAGAGTTAAGGTCAATAATATCAATGTCAAGGTCAATAACATCAATGTCAATGTCCTTTTTTAAATACAAAAATTTGATCAAGCTAATCAAGCAAATATTTTGAAATACATGCAAACAGCAAATCATTTGGCAATGGTCAATAGTGTTCAGAACATCATTAACTCTTCTTTGTAAGTTACTTCATGATCAAGCCATATATACAAAATAATGTTTTATGAATCGTCCATGCAGAGTTTGCACCAAGACACCCAGGCAAAGTAAGGTAGAGGCTTCTTGACTCCTTACAATTATCTGCATATAATGCATAAATATAGTTCTGTTTTAGTAAGAACTCAAAATTTTCATAACTCCCTGAGCATTTTCAATGCCAATCTTTTCTGCTATATTTTGTATATCATTTTAAACTATTACTTTCATCCAAAATTGATCTTTATAAATGTGCTCTCAAATAATCTGTTAGATGCATACCATATTTATAACAAAAGTTTAGATATGATGTCTATGACCACAGATCATGGTCAATGGAAGTTCCTGGTTGCATGTAGCACTAATGTATGCTTCTACTGTTACTATCACATGAACCACAAAAGAGTACCAGAAAATTTATTATAATAAACATTCATGGTCTTATATAGCCCTACTAAAGCCACCAAGGTGCCTTACTGATGCATGCTGGGATTATTAAGGGGTTCCAAAGAATATAACCAACATAAAGTTTACCAAATATTTATGCAAATAACAAAATGTCATCCAAATATATCATATATCAAATCAAACATTAGCTGTACAGCACAAATCACAGATCAAGACAAACATAGCAGACATCAAGGGACTATTATTTAACCAAATTCAAATTACGATCTGATCATATAAAATATGCAGGGTTGAGGAATCTGTAACATTTGTTAACTGTCAGGCACAACATGCAGTACTGGGTAATGTTTTTGTCAACCTAATGACTAAGGTTACCTGATGCTATCCGGGCGTAATCTACTGGAGCTTGAGCTGCTGCCATCATCTCAGCTTCAAGGTCACGACCTTCAAGCTCTAATAGGTCCTGATGAATTTTACAGAACGATGGTCGCCGGTCTGGTTCATACTCCCAACATCGCAACATCAAGGAATACCTGTGTACCATAAACATCAATCAGATAGGTAGCATCATATTGACCCTCTGGCATTACGACCAGATTACTAGCGCCAGGGTGTCATGACATCTACGTCTGAGGATCACATAATAAGGCCTTATGAAGATGCAAATATTTTCGTCATTTCTAACAACGCTTCATGGGCTACAGGTACAATGTCAATCAACATAAACCAGACCATTTGATAGCATTTTTTTGTGTACTTTCTTAAAATACCAAATATGAGCGAGAAAAGTTCCTGTTTAACCCAGCACATTGGTAAACCCCTCTGCATGTTTGTTGAATTTATGACCACATGAACACAAGCATGGCTCTCACTGGTTACAGGACGCAGGCAACTTGCAGGCGACACAGGAAATGACCCGTGTCCATGGAGACGGTGTTTCAGTTTGGGTTGCGAGCTCACACATATACTATTGTGTTTATTCACAATTCCAAGCATAATATTGAGATTATGGGCCGTTTTCCACAATATGAATGCAATCAGATGCAAGACCACTGCAATACATTCCTCAATATTACTAGTATCACGACTCGAGTAGGCTTACCAGCCCAATTAACCGATTGCCTACTGAGTCGGGTTGTCACGGCTATCAGATAGGTGAAATGCAGATGAAATACATTTACACCTTTACTATTTAGAATATGTTCAGAATGGAATAAAGGTAATGCAGGTTTTACTTTTCAAACAGTGGAGGTAACTACTTAACAACAATTCACTGTCTCTATAAAAGTTTACATCTTTCCTGATAATGAAACAGGTCAACCACCCTCCTATATTATAACTGATGGTAAACGGTTGCACTCCTCTTTTGCAATGCCTCCAAAATTCCCATATTTATTGTTTAAGTGTTGAGAACAATGCCAAGTGTGTCCTAATGGGGGTCATTTTTAATATTTTCTTATAAATGCAGAGAAATTTGACAAGATTTCTCAAAGGTTTTAATGCAGCCCCATCCATCAGAAATTATATGCCACATGTATCCAGCAGGTGAACTTGTCAGGGTGGGTGTGGGCCTGTTTCATAGCAGTAAGTGGTAATATGATACTGTAATTAACAGAAGTAACAAGTCATCTGTACAAGTACTTACAAGTCATCTGGACAGTTCCTGGGCCTGTCCAGGGTACCCTGAGCCCTCACATAATGAAGAACCTCAATGTTTGTTCGGGCAGGGTAAGGCTGCTGACCCAGTGTCAGTACTTCCCATACAAGGACACCATATGCCCTGTAAATATTATACATGTGAACTGTTTCAGATTCATATAAGTTAATAATACAAAATGTTCATCATTTACAAAAATAGCGGAGTTGGGCATAGGTAACATATTCACCTGTTCTACATCATATTTAGATCAAGATAAAAGTTATTTTTAAGATGAATAAAAGTAATAAATCAAGATTAAATAAATGATCCAGAGAGATGGTCTAGGTGAAATAAAGATTTTTTTTTTTAAATCTTAAACACATCTTTGTGCAGAAATGAATTTAAGCAGAGTCAGCAGTAGTTTTCAAAAGACTGGGAAAAAAACCTGACAGGCTTTGATAAGGGCTTTGGCCAGAGTCCAGGTGAGAATCTATCTTTGGAGAGAGTTTGAAGAGGGGACGTGTATCAGTAAAGTTTGGAGTGGAATAATGCTTTTTTTAGACCACACCAAAATCCTTAAATTAAAGTAGGATTTCGACTTCATGTTTGAGGCATAAAGTTCTCTACACAGAAATGAATACTTATGACTTAATTACCAAACATCTGACTGTGTCGTAAATACTCCATCAATCAGGGACTCCGGGGACATCCACCGGACAGGAAGAAGTCCTTGACCTTCCTTCCTGTAGTAGTCACTGCGGTATATATCTCTGGCCAGGCCAAAGTCACCTATTTTTACAATACGCTCACCGTTCCTGTAACACACCAGGCAATTTCTGGCTGCCAGGTCTCTGCAATGAATGAAAATGATTATGTATTAATCAACAACAATTAAGCATCGTCTTTATATGATGTAAACAATTTATAGCTGAGCCTACATTTCAAAATAAACTCTAAATGAACAGTTACAAAAAGGCCGGATATATGCTATATTCAACTGATAATCCCCCATATCCTGAGGCTTTAAAAGGAGGAAATACAGTTCTGTATTCCTAGACACTTACCTGTGTACAAAATGCATGCTTTCCATATATTTGCAACCATCAGCAACTTGTGCACACACTGTGACCATTTCACCAATTGCCAAGTTCCCATCTGTCATCTTGAATAGAAACATTAAACACACATTAAAAAGATAACTTAAGTTGATTACTTGTCAATTTAAAGTTGCAATCCCAACAATGTATCTATAAGGAAACAATTATGAGTGTTAAAACACAGAGATGAAAATATGCAGAAATGCCTGACTACTTAAGAAACATGACTATAGATCTGAGATACTGATTAAAATTTATGTCCCCATAAGCATATCTATCTATCTATGATTCTGATCTTATTTCAAAAGTTTCATACTAATGTTGGAAACAAATGTATCACATGTGACCCATGGGTCATGACGCTCAGCCGACTGACATGTTGACAATATGTCCTTGCACAGGCAATTAATTAAGATAATGTAGGAAGCATCATTGTTCATGTATATTAGCTTAAGTTCATCAAGCCCCATAAGCACAACAAATTTGATGACAATCCAACCAATTTCCTTAGAAATCCGACAATTTGTGTGTATTTTGCATTATTTCTTGGGTGCCCAAACATACCCCAAAACCCTGAGAATATAGGTCGCAGTGACCTAATTTCAGGTTTTTGGGGAGAACTTTTGAGGAACTCTCAGGATATCAAGTCAGAAGATTCTGGGCCCAATGGTTATGATTTGTGCCCTACTTTGGTATCAAATTTTCATTTATCCTGAGGGGTGCTTATAAGCCCCATAGCTAAGAAAATATGGATAACAGAGACCTAATTTCATGTTTCCAAGGAGACTTTTTATGGACCTCCTTGGATTTAAGGTTAGAAGATTCCAGGTCAAATGGTTATGATTTGTGCTCTGCTTGATATCAAATTTTTAATAATGCTGGGGGGTGTTTATAAGCCCCATAGCTTAGAGAATATGGGTAACAGAGACCTAATTTCAAGTTTCCAAGGATATTTTTCACAGACCTCCCTGGAGGTTAGAAGATTCTAGGACCAATATTTACAATTTGTACCTTGTTAAGGGACGACCTCATCTTTGTAGGTCTCACAAATAAAGAAAAAGAAAATGTGTAAAAACTTTTTTAAAATCCAGGTGGCACCACCAGTCTGCAAGAACTGATAAAACACTCTATGAGGAATATGCATGCAAAGAATCAGAGTGATCAATGCATTAGTTGTTCAGATGTTAAAGCTTTTGTATCAATTTTTTAGTTATTCTGGGAGGTACTTCTAAGCCCCATGGCTTGGCGGATATGGGTTACAGCGACCTGATTTCAAGTTTCCAAGGATATTTTTCACAGACCTCCCTAGATGTCAAGACAGAAGATTCTAGGTTCAGACATAAAGATTTGTGCTTTGTAAACAGATGACCGCATCTTTTAAAGTCTTAAAAGTAGAGAAAAAAATCATTAAAAAATAAAAAAAAATACAGGTGGCACTATAAGTCTGCAAAAAACTGATGTAACACTCCATGATCAATATCCATGCAAAAAATCATGGTGATCAATGCATTAGTTGTTCAGATACTTGAGCTTTTGTATCAAATTTTTCATTATTCTGGGGGGTACTTCAGAGCCCCATAGCTTGAAGAATATGGGTAACAAAGACCTAATTCCAGGTTTCCAGGGAGACTTTTCTTCAACCTCTTCGGATGTAAAGTTAGAAGATTCCAGGTTTAGAGGTTACAGTTTGTACACTGTTAACAGATGACTGCATCTCTTAAAGTCGCAAAAACAGAGAAAATAATTCTAAAAATACAGGTGGCGCCTGTAGCTTGAAGAATATGGATAACAGGGACCTAATCCAGGTTTCCAAGGAGATTTTTCATGGCCATCTCTGGATGTAAAAATTGAAGATTCCAGGTCCTATTTGCACCCTGTTAACGGACAGACGGCTGTTTTGCTGGATGGCCGGACGTCCGGACGTACGACAGACAAAGAGTGATCGCTATAGCTCAGATGACTTACAGTCAGCTGAGCTAAAAAAATACTAAAATAATTCTGTTACATATATTAAAATTCATGATAATGAGAAACATGAAAAAGTTAAAATGAGAACCACACAACATAAGGGAAGCATCAAGTTCTCATTCTTCTGGGTGAATGTTTCTGATTAAATAACATAAAAATGTCCACAAGCTTATATTTCCATCTTGACCGATGAGGCTGAAGTTGAAAAATTACATAAGGCTATAATTTAATAATTCTTACAGAAATGTCACTGTTTTTTTATTTCAGACCCCTTTGTATTGGAGAATATATATCATATGATAAGGCCAAAAATAAAAGTATGTTTCTCAGGCACTTTTTTCATAAATCAGTGCACATGGATAAACGGTCATATGATCAGGGACATTATGGTAATAAGAGAATTGTTTTGCTAAACAGCCAATATAATTCACGAAAAAATTAAAAAAAAATAGATTACCATTTTACTTTCTTCAAAGAAATGTCAGAGTGGCTGGAGCTCAAACTTGGTAAATTTCTACTTGACATCAAAATAAACAATTTTTATGCTACTTCCAAAATTGATGTGGGGTGCCAGAGAAACTAATCTTTCTTTGTCAAAACCCTTTTTATGACTGAGATCTCTATGCAAGTAGAAGCAGCTGTTGTACTTACTGGAGCTGACCTTGACTGCCTGAGGTAGGACAAAAGGTCACCACATTCCATCAGCTCCATGATTATAAACTGCGGGTCATCACGGATACACACTCCCAAGATGCCAAGGATATGATTATGTTTAAAGTTTCCCATTAACAAAGCTTCTTTTAAAAACTCCTCTTTTTCTTGATCTGTTGCTCCTTTTTGTAAAGTCTGGAAGATGAAGGAAGAATTACTGTCATTATGTAATGTCCATGTGTTGTGGCTGTTTCTAGATGAGCACACTTAGCTCTATGGCTGTGTGAGGAAACTCAGTAAAGTTTGATAGTTGTTTCATGCAGGTTTATATATACTGGACTGAATTAAAATTAAATAACTGCACAGCTGGTGAGGATAACTAGAGGAAATAATATGACCTGTATAGCTTACTGAGAGGTCAAATGATTAGAATCAATGTTACAAAACCATGCAAGTGTATTATGTGCTGTGACACCAGAAACTGCAGAAGCTCTGCTCCTTTCTGAAGACTATTGAAAAATATAAAGTGCATTTTAATACAGAAATTAACAATTTGTCAACCGTTCCACTATAAACAATATTTGACTAATACTTTGTAAAAGCATGTAACATATTCACATTGGTTTGAGGCTTGGTTGAACAGAGACCTTACTTCATCACACCCCCTGAGTGTGCTATTTCATGAAATATTTACAAGACATGGGAACCATCTGGGTGGCTTGAGAACTCATGCCCATCTACGCAGCATGGAAAACAAACAGTTTCTATTTTTAGATCTACTGTCTGGCAACAAGAGATGTTATCAAGAATATGACAAATCATATAAAGATTTGTAAAAAAAATGGTGAGTTTCCATTACATGTGTTCTTGTTGATAAGAAATGTGAACAGTTTTCATTTCAGTGTACTGTTTACTTTTGTAAAAAATGGATTTGATTGGCCAGTATGATTTGGAGCAGATCACATTCATGCCTGTTCAATATAATGATATAGTATACCAGGAGGCCTGCAGAAGCAAGGTCTCTGCATAACTGAGCCAGATACCTGGATCTCAGGCAGATGCTCTGTTAATGATCTGAATCTTACACAGTATATATATCCAAATTTATAATAAAGACGTAAGAGTTGTATTAAAATGTTTACCTTTACTGCTACATTTGTTTCCCCTGTATTTGATCCCAGGATGTCCAATGCTACTCCTTCAAAAACCTCTCCAAAGGCTCCACTCCCTAAGAACTTGGTAAGTCTCAGATGCTCTCTTGGAAAATGTGGCAGGCCAGCAATGTCCTCCTCACTCAACACAATACTGCAATATTTGTAAATCTGAAAGTTCTTGTTATGAAATGATACCATATCTCATTGAACAAATATGTATCATGATAATTCACTCATAAAATGAAAAGCACACTCTTAAATATACATGTTGTAAAATAACATGTGATTCCAAAACATTAATATTATCCATTTCCAAACAATTAGCCAATAAAATCATTTCAAACCCATGACATTTTCCCATACAGACCTCATATGGCACTGAGACATATTGGATGTCTTTTTATGTTGGATAATCAATAAATCTGATGTGACAACTACCCTATTTGACTTTGTATTGCGAAGTACTGGTGCATCAGTTTTTGTTTTCAACCCTAATAAGTTTGTTTAACTGCCTTAATTATGAATGTATATGAAGATTGTTACTTTATTCACAAAACACAATACTGAAAATGTTCATATGTTCATGGGACCCCTATGTATGTTTATATGTGCTTGCCTAGAAGTAGTATACACTAGTACCTGTCGTGAGGGGACACCTTCGGGATTTCGCCAAAGTGTTCCTACATTGCAGGTGTCCCTTCGTGAGAGGGAGGGACATATGGGCATGGATGTAGGTTGAGCGAGGGGGGGGGGGGGGGGTGATTATTGTACTGATATTGGTTCAACAGTTGAAATAAAAAAACCTTAAATATAGAAAATTGATTTATTCCAGAATAAAACATAATATTAACATATTTACATTATATACATATGACAAGGAAATGAGTGGAAATTAAACACATCTACAAGAAATTAACATATTTACATTATATACATATGACAAGGAAATGAGTGGAAATTAAACACATGTACAAGAAATTAACATATTTACATTATATACATATCACAAGGAAATGAGTGGAAATGAAACACATGTACAAGAAATTAGCATATTTACATTACATACATATCACAAGGAAATGAGTGGCAATGAAATGAGTCTAACACTTCAGGAAGTAGTCTGTTACACATCTCTGTTTGGCTGTATGGACTTGCTTTAGTCTGTAGTCAACGAGTAGTGTCTGAAGTTTGGCAGCCTGTTCCATGATGTTGGCATCTCCTGTGCTCCAGGCAAAGTGGCTGATCTCCCGAATGTGTGAGAGAGCTAATGTGGATGAGATGCAGGGGGCAGGCGGGGCAGACTCTTCCTCATCCTCTGATTCACTGTCCTTCCTAGTCTCACCACGAGCCCTTGCTAGCAGATCCTCTTCAAAGTTGTCTGGACTGTCACTGGTGGCTGTCGCAGAGTCAACCAGGACAAACTCATCCCAGGTCATACCCCCCAGAAGGTCCCTGTACTGTTCCTGCTTGCTGGTGGGGAGGTATGTTGGCTCTGTGTCAGGCTCAGTAGATGGTGTGTTCATCTTGTCAGGAGATATGCCACAACTGGCAAAACACTTGACAATAGTGCTGGCAGGGAGGCTGATGTTACAAGCGGTTGATGGCTCATGTGATCAAAAAGTCTCACTTTATTGGTTGTCAGCATTGACTCAGAGAGGGGTATTATGAATTGATGTTATTGTTAAATTGAACAAGGGAAACCCCTCAGGACCGCGTGTTTACAAGCAGTTGATGGCTCATGTGATCAAACAACGTCATTTTATTGGCTGTTGGCATTGACTGCGAGTGGCGTATTACCAGAGAGCTTATCGGACGAAGCTCTCTGGTATTACGCATTGAAGCGTGTTAGGTTGGTCAGCATGGGAAACCCCTCGGTCATCTGGTCATGTACTGAAAACGATCTCCGTGAGTCGGTGTCCGTCCGGATTTCTGACTCGGGTGTCCGCTCATGATAGGGTTTTCAACCAAATATTACTGTCCCCTGTCCCCTGCAGGTGTCCGCTCATGATAAGTCAATTTTAATGGGAAACGCGTCCGGACAATGGCTTAGTGTTCGTACATTAAAGGTGTCCGCTCGTGCTCGGGTTCGCTCACGGCAGGTACTGGTGTAAATGGTAAAGGGTTGATTGATGCTCGGAGTTTGAGATCAAGTTGGATCAAGGAGCATACACTCTGGGATATTGCTTCAACCAGTCTACATGCCCACAGGACCATAACGGAAATAAAGTCAATCTGATGGATAAAGTTCCATATATGTTTTCATTCAAAGAATGTCACCTGGTCTGCTCAATCTGATGGCATTAATATTGTAAAACTATGTACTCTGTAATAAATGATTATAATGTAAATCTTTAACAGGCTCACTTGATAGCATAAAGTGTGTTGGTAGTGTGCACAGTGCCGTTTGGTAGTTCACGTAGAGTTGCTAACTCTGAGTTTACGGTCCTGGAGCTGGTCGGCACCCTCGGCTGCACCTTCCTCATCACTGAAAACAGATGGAATAAAAATAAGAAAAAGTAAAAAGTACTGGACATATACTGCTGGTCTTATTATCTAAGTTATAGTATATGTCTAGGTAAAATATTAATGAGAGTAAAATACTCAGTCTCTCATATATCTGTCATCGTAGAATATTCACAAAATATGTAATTGAAAATAAGGACAGGGATAGTGAAATAAATAATTAAATGGCTAACCCATATATATGATTCAAATGGCAAGCAGAGAGCATATGATGATACATACTATTCAAAGAGTGTGCGATGGCACCTGCTGATCAGACAGTATGTGTTACTTGCTGACATGAGAATAAACTAGATAAATACTGACAGGTCAGGAAGGGCCTAGCTAAAGGCCCTTAGATTTATAGTGTTGGCTGAGTGATGCTTGGAAAAATATAATAAAAGACCTGATTACATGCAGAGACAGAGGAAACTAACCAAAACCAGTATTTAAACACTAAAGAATATGGAAAGACTGGCAAGAAAAGTTTGGCTTAAAAGGCATTCACAACATTTAAGAATAATAAGTCCTCAGAGACCTTGATCTCTGACCTCATAACCCAAAAAATAAATAGGGTTCTTGTTTTTTTTGGTGGACCATATATATATATATATTAAGTTTGAAATCAATATTTGTGAATCCAAACTGGAGTTATGAAAGGTTCTAGATATCAATGCATGGACAGATGACTCCCGTGACCTTGACCTTTGACCTTTTGACCCCAATAGGGAAAGGGATATGTGCCTATTGGCAGGTGAGCTGTATGTGTAAGATGGAACCTCTGGTATGAAAGGTTTTGCATAAAATGCATCCACAATCTTATTTAAAGATGTGAGGACTGTGACCTTGCCCTTTGACCTCATGACCCAAAAATCAATAGGGTTCTTTCTTTAGTGGTGGGCCATCAATATATTACGTTTGAAATCATATGTGAATCCCAACTGGAGTTATCATCTGGAAATTAATTTGTGGACAGATGGCTCCTGTGACCTTGACCTTTGAATGTGTGACCCCAAGACTGATAGAGATATTTCCCTGTTGGCAGGTGTCTACGCTCCATAGGAAGCGGTTACTTCATGGTCAACTATTCGCTCCTCTACCCACTGCAATAAACCGAGGTTGCCAGTCAGGTTTGGCCTCAGGTGGTGCTGTCTCTGTGATATTCCCCCCTGCGTAATATTTAACCAAACACATAGCACATATCACCAGCACAATCGGATGTTCTTCGAGGTACTGGTCACTTTGCACTGTGGGGGAAAGTGCTTGGTAGCTAGCATAGACTTTTTTCTACCCCCCTCCCCACCCCCCCACCCCCAGTTGGCATACACATGATGCAATCATCAACTTTCAACACAGTCTCTATACTGAATTGCTGGTGTGGCCTGAGGTCAGTTATCCCCCGCTGTCTGCATAGTTCCTTTCATGCAGTGCTTCACAAGTTTGCCACGGGCACAGCTGTGTTTGTTTACATGCTAAGCCATTCAGATTTCTTCTAGTACCAGTTCTGCAGATTTGTTTAAAGGGACATAATCAGGAGTTATATTATGTCTACTCTTCCACACTAACAGTTCAGTTTTACTTTATACAAAAGTTTACCAGCAAAAACACACCAGCACACAGGCTCAGTACTTCGCATATGGCTGTTCAGCACCTTATTATGGCTCTGCGTGTTGGTAAACACAGTCCATGTGTGTTTGTTTACCAAAACAATCCAGCGTGACCAGAGGTCTGATTGTGAGCCACAACACGTGATGTTTCAGCCAATGTATTTCACTTTTTGGGCCAATTCAGTCAGGGAATCTCCAGATTGACACGTGTTGTAGCCCGGCGATGCATGCACTGTGTTTATGTTTACACCTGTGATTGCGCCCGTTCCACTGTTTTTAACACTCGTTTACTGGACTAAGCAAACGGTTTCAGGGCAATAGTTTGGCAGGTACCAATTCATTTTAAAGGGAAGAGGCTATTTTTCGTGTAAATTCAACATGCTTTATTGGTGATTGGGCCCCTTTAAACACAGAGCCATTCAGATTTTACTTTATCCAGTGTAAACTGACTGGGTGTTGCAAAACCTGAGAAATCCTGCTATCACTCACAGCGTGTGAGTGGATGGTCACCAGGTCACACGCTGTGTTCAGAGAGTAGCTGGTGTCCTATATGTGTAAGTGGAAAGACTGAAATTGAAAGCTAAGCTTAAAATGCATCCACAAAGTTTTAAAAAGGGTGAGTCTTGAGACCTGACCTTTGACCTTATGAACCCAAAATCAATAGGGTTCTTGCTTTAGTGGGGGGCCATTTATATATTAAGTTTGAAATCCGTATGTGAATTGAAACTGGAATTATCATCTGGAAATGAATTTGTGGACAGACACATGGACATACAGACAGACAGGGTTATAGGGCACCCGCTTCTATTGAAGAGGGGCCCTAATAATGGTACTTACAGCAGCATGCTATGATGGCTGCAATGACCAGGACAATAAGTAATGGTACTTACTGAAACATGGTATGATGGCTGTGATAACCAGGACAATACATAATGGTACTCACTGAAACATGCTATGATGGCAGCTATGACCAGAATGACTACTCCGAAGAAGGCGGCTAGAATAATAATCCACTGCCTGTTCTCTGGAGGTTGTGTTGATGATGCTAAAAAAATATTTCAATTATTTTAACATTATTTCATTTAATTCATCATTTCATTAATTTCATTTAATTCCTTAAACATGAACATGAGCAGCAAATAAAATAACACTGAATGTTACCTGATAAAGTTTTTATAACTGAATTTACAAATATATACAGTATAATTTATAAATTTATATTAAACAAATTTCTATAATGTACATGAAAATATATACCTGTGACAGGGGGATCAAAGGGTGTACTTTCAAGGCTGAATTCCCCAAAGCCCAGCTTATTCAGGGCTCTGACTTTGAATGTGTAACTCTTCCCTTGGATAAGGTTCTGTACTGTCCAGCTTGTTCTTGTGTTGTTGTAAACCAAATATTCCTTGTCATCTGAGTAATTTCTGAAACAGGATAAAGTTACATGTTTATTTTACATAATTATGAACAGTTAATTAAACATACTGTTTTTAATAAAGGTTTCATGTATTTAACTATTTTAACCTTCCCTCATAATATAAGGTAAGAAATTATGATATAATTTAATATAAAATTAAATTAAGCACTAAATAAAGCACAGGGCATATTTATGTAACAAATGAAGACAGGGACCTGATTGTACTGAGACTGTTTTGGAAAATCTCCATCAGAGGTCTCTCCAAAACACTGCTTTCATAAATGTCACAATATGTAAAATGAGTGCATGATTAAACCTTTGTTTTTGGTCATTTAAATGGAAGTCATACATGAATCATTTAAACAAAATCTTGAACCGGTGTATTGATATTAAAATGAAATAAATACTGCACATATCCTATCATTATCTCTACTGAAGACAAACATATTTTATCTGTTTCTTTCCTGCATTAATTGTGTCTATAAGTGGTCATATAGCATTCATTCAAACTCATTCCATGTACCCACTGTGGGCAAAAGCTTGCTTTGCTATATATAGCTGCCAGCATACTGAAATAGTGAATGAATGTTGGATGTTTTCCATGGTTCCTCTGAGTCATTCTCACTGGCTAATAATGACCCAATTGATTGTACTGGTCATTTTACTTAACATTTAATTCATAAGTGGTTGTGATAATTTTTATTATGAAGGTTTTATGCTGGTGTGCTGACTTACCTGACGTAAAGTTCATAAGTGATGATCGGAAGCCCTCCATTGTCACTAAGTTTCCACGTAACATTCTTGTATTTATCAAATTCTACCACTTTAGGTGGATCAGGTTTGCCTGGCCTGTTCTCTGTTTTAAAACAGAAATTGTAAATAATATAAGACCAGTGATAAATATATCAAGCCAGTTCCAAACGGAAATGTAATAAAAATATGTCAGCTTAGAACAGGATTTGTTTTCATTACACCATGATAAATGCAACATGTGTTGTTGTGTAACAATTAAAAAGACACTTTTTAAATGAATATATATTTCCCTCATTAAAAGATAATACACTCAAACATTCACTTGCATCATTTTAGAGGGGGCAAATAATAAAAGTAGTTGGTAAAGGTTAGGGGTAAGATATAAATACATTTACCACTGGTTTGATACCTTATAACAGGGATGTATCAGTTATCAAATACTATTAACATGAAATTATTGGGTACACCACCAAAAAAAATCAATGTTAATGCCATATGCTTTAAAGGAAAAAAAACAAACAAATTTTTACCTCCAGTGCCGAAGACTGGTTCCTTGTCACTGAGAGGCCAAAGAAATCGTCCATCTCCATTAACATAAAAAGCTTCAATCCTGAATGCATACTTGGTTTCTGCTTTCAAACCACTAAATGTTTCATTGTAGGTTGTGCTCTTTTTTGTTGCACGCTCTGGACTATGTTTATAAGGTAAAGGTGAGCCCACCTGATTAAATAAACACATTGTTAATAATGCAAGTACATATGATTAGGAAATTAAAACAATTGATCAAAACATTTATAAAAGACAAAAACTTTTTTGTCTTTTAAATGTTTGCTACATGACTAACTGATGGTAACAATAAATACAATTGGTTAAACTATTGATAAAACACAATGCTAATGTAAGATGAAATGAAAACAGCCTTTTTTAAAATCCATCTGACAGTAAAATGAATACACTAATTGGACCTTAAACTTGAAATACATATAAAATGTTCTGAAAAGTAAAACTCTACATGATGTTACACAATAATTAATGCACAGTCCTAGAAAAACAAGAAATATGAGCATCCCAGCCTGTGAATCACACAAAATACAAATTATTACTTGTAAACTATAATGGCTTTGTTTCTGCAGTGCAAGATCAGATATGTCTCCCCCACCAAATATATATCAAAATATGCACTATCTCAAAACTATGATTCTAGATTTCAGCAGATTTGACCTTTAATATCCTGGTCGAGGTTACCGGTTTTAGAACTTGTCCAAGAAATTTGTTGAAACAAGTCGTGTACCCAATTTGAGGACAAACTGTCAAACACTTCAGAAGTTATGAGGTTAACAAAAGTAATACATTTCAGCAAGACAGACCTAAAGGATGAAGCTCAAGGTCACCATCACCAGATTTTTAAATTGTCTGAGATTTTAGTAGAAACCATTTGTGTTTCACCTTTTGCAAAAAATATGCAGCCCTTCAAGTGTTTTTGTGTTCACAAGATTTTCTGCAAACGACTGACAACAACAGATAATGAGAGATGATGGCACTGAACACATTATGTCTCCCCTGGAGAGGGGAAGATATAATTACTATTGATAATATATTATAATAAAATGTAATATAATATGACACAATAATATAATATTATATAAAATAACATGATATAAATAACTTGAACATAATGTATCATAATATAATATGATATATAATGTAATATATTAGGTTCAAGTTATTTTATTATTTAAATCCTAAGTAACACTGGCCCATACCTCTCTACAAGCTATAATATGTTTGTAGATGATGTCATCAGATGGGGAAATCCACTGCACACTGAGGGATCCGTCATCAGAAGGTAAACGTACAATCTCCCCTGGGTACTGGTATTGTGTAAGTGTGATGCTCTTAGTTGGACCACTTTTGTTCCTGTTTTCTTGATATGCAAACACCTACAAGAGTTGAAATTCTCTTTTTAAGGAAAATGGTACCAATTAAATCCTTCAAGCCTATGTGGCTGCATCTATTATGAGGCAGTCAGAAAGTATATTCAGTGCCAACTATCACCACCCAGCTGAAACATGAATTTTTTTCTCAGTGGTGATAATCAATGGAACTAAGAGGTTCTTCAGGAACATTTATAGTGTATTTGCTGTTACTGAAGCAAAGATACACTGCAGCAAAGAAACAGCTATTCCCACATAGAAACATATGGCTTTTCTATATCCCTTAAAAATTGCACAAGGATCCATATGCAAATTTATGAATTTGAGAGGGTTTAACTCCTTATCATAATATGGCAATGAATAAGGTGTCACCTGCATGGTATGGAACTAGTAAAAGATTTCAGCCTTTCTCTAGTAAAATATTAATACTTGGATTTTCTTGTAGGAATAATAATATTTTCAATGACATGCTTCTGAGGTTGTGTACACTATATTTTTGGTGAATTCCTGAATAAACCTGATATATCTTACCTTGTATATAAACGTTTTACCACCACGGATGCCATCAGCTTTTTTCAGTTTGACAGACTCCTGCACAAGGCCATCCTGTTCTTTCTCCGTAGATTCGTTCATTTCCTGGTTGCGCCACTGTACAACATACCTCAGGGAAGACAACGGTCCATTCGGGAATGTTGGAGCTTCCCACCTGAGTAATATTTCCTCTGGGTTTTTCATGGTTGTAGTTATCTGTCCTACCATCTCTGGAGCTACAAAACAAAATTTCAGTGTTTCAATTAAATAAATTCTCAAGACACAACCACCATGACATCTATTGTGGCACCAATGATTTAAAACTGCACAACAACTAACATCCATAACCATATGTTGTACATTTTCATGAGCTATTAACTCTCACCTGGAAAGAATCCACTATTCTCTAATACAGATCATTCATCAATTGTGCTGCACAGAAGAAGACTAAACTGTAGTTGGTTTCATATGCAAAAAGGTAAATTTTCATGAATTTCCCTTTGTCATTGATTTGCATGGGTTCCATTTCATGATCTCACTGTACAATATTCTTTATAGAGTGTTTAACAGGGTGAATCATTTTGTACCGGCCAAAACAGGGATGGCAGAATCTTTCTTGATCTTGGTATCTTTACTTTTTGATGATGACTTAAGTGAACATTAAACCTGGGGAATTCTCTTTTATTAAATTAAGAGAGAAATATATAACAGGTGCGGTTCCAGGATTTATTGCGGGGAGGAGTCAACAGGTGGCATGCATAAAAATTGTCTAAAACTAGTGGCCCGGGCTATGACACTGAATTCAGGAAAAATTGAACAATGGGCAACATGAATCCCAGGGTGAAGGTTTCCAAAATTAAAAAGCCCAAACATGTGCGTTGCATTCGTGACACAAATATAACCTAGTGTTTTGCACTCATGACACATGAAATGTCCATGGGGACATCATATCTAACTGACCTTATTGTATGAAATTTGTAAGCCCCCTGAGAAAAGCCGGATCAGGAATGTCTGCTTTGTCCTACATGGCTTGTTTTTTTTCCAAGTACATGCTAACCCAGTTTGAAAATGATGAAATAGGAAAAGTTTAAAAAATTTCAAAATGGCAAAGTTTATGGTAAAAGCCAATATCCTGTCTTACACTATTTCTGTTTTTTAGCATACACGTTTTAAAGTCAAAACAAATATGTCAGATACATGGTTTTCTGGCGTTGTTAAATGAAATAAGACACCTTTAATAGGTATGTTAATTCTCATTACAAGTCAAGAATGAACTTTTAAGGAAAAAATGTGTAAAAATTAGAAATATTCAGGTGGTGCCTCAAGTCTTTAGGAACTGTTGAAACACTTCCTGATCAATATGCAGGAAAAGAATCATGGTGATCAATGCATCAGTTATTTAGATACTGGGGGTTTGTATCATTTCTTTAATTGTTCTGAGACTTATAGCTTGAAGAATAAAGGTAACCAAGACCTAATTCCATGTTTCAATGAAGACTTTTCATGGACCTCCCTGGATGTCAAGTAAGAAGATTCCAGGTCCAGTGGTTACAATCTGTGCCCAAGCTGAGCATAGAAATGAGAGCAGGGGGGGGGGGGGGTGGGGTCTCGCCTCTGGATCCACACCTGATATAATAAATCTTATATTTCTTATCTAATCCATCACTGATTTACAGGAAATAATAAATTCCTGCTCTTTTATTATGTCAATCTTTGCCTTTTCACTTTTAACCATATGTAATGTACATAGGATGTGAGTGAACTGTTCACCTTTTATGGTAAATCTTATTCACTAAGGTTTTTCTTTATTATTTTCTTTTCATAAACATCCCAAGTTTGAAACCCTGCAAATGCACCAACTTCCAAAGTATTTTGCTGACTGCACAGACTATCCCACTGATCAATTTGCTGATGCTCCAAATTATGAGGATTCTATTACAGCTAAAACCTACTTTTATCTTTGGTAAGAGATCTTAAGATATATATGTATCTATTAAATGATAAGTCCAAGGCCTGTATTCAGCATTATCTGTTGTAAATGGATGAAGAAAAGGGAGTGTGTTTTGACAGTGATGTCACTGGTAATGGCAGACTTCACCTTCCTGGTCTTTCAGGTCTTTTTTATTCTTGCACTTTTTTTGGGCCCCCTGGGGGAGCATACAACCCATGTAGCCATATAACATAATACAAGGGCTAATCAGTCTATATTTTGCCTCCCCCCTCCATTTATAACCAGTAATCATTCAATCCAGGGTTAAAAGGGTGCATCACTGCGGGTAATAGGACTGTGGCCAGGGAATGTGTAATTGTGAAAGGAGTCTTACTGGGATCAAATCCTCAACCTTGCAGTCACAAGTCTTGCACCTTAACCATTATGTCACCATGCTCCATGTTTTATATATATGGGGTTATGTATACCCCAGACATCACAAGGCTGAAACCCTGAGTGCCTATTGAGATTTCACAATATATCAGTGTTATGGCACAGATTACATCCTAAGTTTATACAAGTGAAAGAGAGAGATAGAGAGAAGGAGAGAAAGAGAGAGAGAGAAAAAGAGAAAGAGAGAGAGAGAGAGAGAGAGAGAGAGAGTGAAAATGTGCAAGGGAATCTGTGCTATCTTGATCATTGATTAAAAGATATTATTTTGTCTAATTATGTGTAATTACAAGTCTAATAATTTTTCATTGTAAACATAAAATTTTCCTCTTTTATCCCTGGTTAGGAGAATGTTCATGTTTTAGTTTATTATATTTAAATCTTTTAAAATGACTGAATATATAAATTTCTTTGATACTTTTTATTTCACTTTTAAATATTAAATATTGAAATCAAACATGAAAAAAGTATATATGTATAAATAACCCCAATTACTCATAAGAATCTGTCAGATTATGTTATAAGCCCATTACGTGGCTTTGACCAAACAGTTTTTATAAACTCATTGCTGAGACGTATAATCTGGCATTTTATAAAATTTTAGGTGAACATCCAATGCTTAGAGCTTAATGAGTTTTCTAAACTAATTTGCTCATGATGGAGAAAACTAAAAATACCTGAGGATTGTTGGTAACCAAGGCAACACATTCCCAGAAATGAAAGCCACAGTGTCTGCCACACTACTCTGTGCATGCTTGATCCTGGTGAACACTTTATGCATTACCACGACAACAGATTACAGCAGCCTGACCACAACTTTTAGGGCTGATTAATGGCTGTAAAATTTATATCAATCATTGGGCCACGTTTGGTGACTGATCAATGAAAATCTTTAGAATAAATATTAATATCCATTAATTTGCATGATTATCAATAAAATATCCATATTTTTATACAGCAAAACAGTCTGTAATGCTCCATATTTAACTGCATTTAGTTTTTAATATCCTGGTGTGCTCTAACAGTCTCTATTTGCAATGTTTTCAGGCAACACAGAAAAAGAACAATGTCAAATTTATTTAGTTTGTTGTACCAGTCCACTTGGATTGTATAAATTTGTTATCTTGTTTCTATTGCCAGTAATTGACATTTGTATCAGTTCCTGTCAGACTCACTGATAATGTCATTAGTTGCTAGTTGTCAGAGCCATCGATAATCATACAATATTCTCATGATACATCCATATATCACACCGGCCCTAATAACATCACAGAACTAATATTCCCCACAGGCAGGTATCACTCTTACTCTGAGTGTGGCCATGTTAATAAATAATTTCTGCATTCAAGTTACTGTTTCCATAAGAATGCTTGATATTATTAAGTTCTGGTGTATTCATTCAGCAGTTGTTTGAGAGCTTGGTAACCACTCACAGGTAAAACCTGGTTGCTTGTACATTAAACTTGTACATTCAAAAACTGGTATTTACAAGATGCTCTTGCTCCAAAATTTAAATAAAATATCGCAAATCACAGTGGTTATCCAATCTGATGTCTGGCATGTACATATGCACAAAATATCCTCAGTCGTATGGAATATGATGGGTCACTGATGATACGTTAGTAATGATTAACATTATCCCAGTGCTGATTTCAAGACCATACTCAATGCTGTTATCTACAATATCCTATAACCTCCAGTGTGATATGGCAGCAGACTATAATGCCAGGAATCCAGTGATCACATGTACTGCCAGCTAGCGTATACTTGTAACCACACAAAATCAGTTACATCCACTTTGTGGCCCTGAGGAGGTTTTCCCTTTCCCACAAACACCGGTCCTAATGCTCACAGTGCCTCTTATGACATTTCTCTCTCCAATGTCCTCATTTCACACATATCCTGTTTCACGATAGCTTAACCAAGCTGCAAGGTCGATCACCCATATCCTTTTATACACAGACCTACTACAGGAGTCACTTGGCAACAATAATCACATTTCACCATACTCCGTAACTCCCCAAGATAACAGATTCGGCACAAAGTTCAAAGGTTATGTGTACAAAGTTACTTCAAAAGCTCCTGGTGCAGCTGAAGGCGGCCATCTGTCTACACGCTCCATGATTTATATCAATTTGTATTTAGTGGAGCTAAGGTACAGAGGTGAACGATGTTGATTAGTAATCATACAGGTATGTAGGTGATGTTACTTAGTGTGAGCACTCAGTAACACTCAGTGTTATTTTAGTATATCTACCAGTGGGGGTATCATTCATAAAGATCTTAAGTATGGTCATGAGGATGACAAAGTGAAACTGAGCTAACAAGACTCAGTCAGGTGAATTGAGATATATCAATTGTCTGTTAAAGGTGAATGGTTTCTTCTAACGCACTCACTGAACCTACCAGGTTTTCTTTATGTAAATATACAGACTTCTTACCTCAACCATACATTACTCAATGAATCAGCTTGTTCATAAGTCTGTTAATTGTCATGATGACTGTTGTCTTTTTATTCAACTATAAATTATTCCTTAATTAAAGAAGGTACTGAGAGTCTTCTTTTAATAATCTACTTTTTTATCAATGACACTACATCAAAATGAATTTCACATATATATATATATATATATATATATATATATATATATATATATATATGTGTGTGTGTGTGTGTATATATATATGTATATATATATATATATATATATATATATATATATATATATATATATATATATATATATATAACCTCCAAAATTGGCTTGCTGTTGTATTAAACTCTGAATGCCCCCTGCATTATATAATAAACAACATAATGCAACTGCATGAACAAGGAAGTGAACTCTGGAAGGAAGTTTTTCTCTGTGCTACAGTGACAGCTATTGTATAGTCCCTACAAAGGTTTGTTAACTGGATGTTATGTTGATCATGAATACCTTATATAAACCTGCTGGTGGGTCATGGTTATCCTATACATGTGACATAACCTTATTAGATTTGGTTCAAACATATCAAAATGCTAGGATGGTTTTAATCCTAGTAACTGACTCTAGTGGTCAGGGTTCTACAACAGAACATATTTAAAAGGTACCTGTTTGACTATTCCAGACAATGAGGATTCAATCTCGATTTTACTCTAATTACATCTGAAATTAAAGGGTCTTATTTAAAGGAGCCCACTCTGATATATGACATGTATTAAATAGATATAATCCCTCGAACCTTTTACAAAAACAGTGAAAAGGTACTCTGTTTTGTTTATATCCATATGTTTACAACATATGAGGGGGCCTCCTAATATGGTTTCAGACCATAATCCAAGCACATCAAACAAGGACATCTAAAGGCAAATCAGACGAACCAGATTTACAAATGGCTGGAGGTTGCATTGGGCATTTGCTTGCATGGATTACATGTTCGCAGCAATAAGTGCTAGTGTTCAAATCTACCACCTCCAATCACATGGTTTTTCAGTTTGTCAACACGGGCATGTGTACCGTGGTTACAAACAGCCCCTACCTCCATTACAGAGGCATTATAAGACCATTTCTTAGCCCTAATTAACTACAGTTCATTAATATGTAGACACAGTAAACCGGAAACCACAAAGAGTTTACAAATGATGCAGGTGAATAGCTGGCTTTAAGCTTCCTGGAAATTACCCTTTGAGATCCAGCTTTGAAGTTTCTTTCTAAAATCATAAACAAGTAAATCCCTATTCATTTCATATGCTGCAAGGTGTTGTGGGTGTACATTTAACATCAGTTAAGTGATTTTGTAATGTACAATATTTTGGTAAACTTGTCATTAAGACAATCGAGCACATGTCTGAGCATCTATTAATACTTCAACATTTTTGCCTTTGGAGCTCTGGTGGGGTCTGAGCCACAGACCTTCATTTTTAACCACTTGGCTGCCTATGTTACATGTACCCTATTATTTGACAATTATTCATCCTTTTAGTTCATGAATGATATGACTTAACTGAGAAGTATACTCATTTTATACACCCCTGTCCACCTGATTTTTCATTTACTTGTTAAAAATAAAATATTTAAGAAAAACAAAAGAGGCAGACATACATAACAGGAAAAATTTGAATTATTTTTGGAACAACAGTGAACTGAAATGTCTAGAGTTTCAACATAACAACATGAATAGAGAAAATTTACTTATATAAAAGCTTCACCCAGTGTTCTGGAGAATATTTCATCTTCCTCAGAAGAACAAGATATAGAAAACGCCTTCTACCATGAGACGGGCTGGACTAAGGCAGAATATATGTTAAAGTGAACCTTTCTTTAAGAGCAAATCTCTGAAGATCTAGCAAGATTTTACCATTAAAGCAGCATCACTGTTTGAAACCTCTACATCCTATAGGAATATGAAATTTACAATTTTCATTCAATAAATTGTTAAATAAAAACTAAAAATTTCTATTTTTGGGTAAATATAATAATGATAGAAGAAAATCAAAAACATTCTTTTTAGATATTGTCATGCAGTTTATTATTAATTCATTAAAAAGCAGATTAATGTTACTGGGGGCTTAACAAAATGTACCTTTTACAAATTTTATTTTTTTTTAAATGTTACAAAATTATGTAAAAATGAATGAATAGTTGAACAAGGGACCCATGGGTCACGTCGCTCAGCTGAACTTTAGAAAATATTAGCAACTGCAAAATATTTTTAATTCTTTTGGTTTTTCATGAATATTAGCATTTGAAAAGCTAAGAGAAAATGGCCCTGCTAAATGAAACTCTCTAAATTATTGATTAATGGACATGATTTCAAGCATATGCACTGTGTAATAAATGAAACATGTGGCCTCGAACCATTTAATGATGCACCAAGGGAAAAAATGGGCCTACGGTATGTGTTATATAATGTTGCATTTCATAAACAAATATTGTGTGAAGGTAATTAAGTTGTCAAAAGTTAAATATATGGCCATATGAGTTGAAAATTAATCCATCAAAGTTTGACCAACATTCCTAATTTTAAAACTAAGTTTAACAGTGTTATTCCAACCTAGGCCCAGCCAACTTTAAGAGATATGAATGAAATACTACAAAGTATTTATATCTTCTTAAATCTTGTCAGTTAGCACTAACATTAGATCCTAATATTTTTTCACATTCAATTACTAGCCTAATTTTGCAGCTTTTATTTTCAAATTTCAGATTTTTACAGATAAAATCCTTATGTGTACATGCTGTGAAAATTAAATCCACAGCACTTACAGGGAAAAATGTGCCTTGGCCAAAGTTGGGCAAAATTTAAGGTAGTGATTTTATATTTATGCTAATAACTTTAATAAATTGCAAAATTCATATCTAATTTTTGGTATACAATTAAATCTTGATTAAATGAAGTTATATCCCTGAAAAAAAAATCTCTAGCATCAGAAATTCTTATGTTAAGAGAGTACATATATTTCCTAATTTTTTACAAGGTGCATTATGTTTGGGCCCATAACTTTAAGAAATTATGCAGTACTGACCTAATTTTTTGGTGTGTGCATAGTAAATGTATAGAAAAATATGAATATATACTATGATCAAATTCAGATCAGTGGTTTGTGATATATTAGGCAGTCTTGAACTGTAACAATGGGTTTTTAATGGAAAACAGAGGTTTTTCCTTAATATCTCAAAGGAACAAAGTCTTAGTGACCCAATTTTCAGTATGGTAGAAGATTTTGGGGACATCAAACTGTATGCAAAATTTTGGATTTGTAGGTCCAACGGTTTGCCCTGTTAACGGCCGGCCGATGGACAAAGGACTACGACTATAGCTCAGATGACTTATAGTCAGCTGAGCTAAAAATATGTAAACCATAGGAAGATCACTGTACCAGGTTTAAAATAATGTATACTTTATAGGGTCTATTATGAATATTAACCATATATTAATTAGATATAGGGATTTCAAACAGTGATGCTAACTTAAGGAATCAGCAATGTTCAAACCAATGACCTTAATTCAGCTCCCATAATCAATGCCTTAACCATTAGTCTATGTCCTACCTGATCTCTGAGGACTTGTTATCAGGAGTTTTGGGCAAATCTTCAAAAGCTCTAATGTGATAATCTTTTATCATTGTAATAAGACAGAGAAAACATCTTCCATTCTACAATGAGTTTAAATGTTTGAAGACTTATTGATATCATAATACTGGGCACTAAAAAAAATAGCTTTTAATGTCTAACTCTCACCTGACAGCTAATATTGAGTTAATTCTTAAATACGGTTTTTGTTTGGGAAAATTATAAGATGAATTATAATCCATCCCACCAATTTATGCCAAGCAGCTTTTCCTGTCCATCAACAAATCTGGGAAACCTTATATTTCTGTTGTACATATGTGTGAGAATCATGTAAGCTCCCCTATAGCATTAAGAATGAGACATTTTACTTCAACTCACTAATTTTAACCCTATAAAGATTTCTAGACTTCTCCTCATTTTTGGGATCTGATCTGATTAGTTTTAACTTTTTTATCAAAGAAGCATTTTTCACGGAATAGAGCACCACATAGCTACTTTGCCAAAGATAAAATAGTTTTTCTTCTGTTTGTCATTATTGGTGCTTAATTGAACCATGTTTACTAACAACTTGTAGATTAATGAGCTCGTATTTCCATCACAGAGGATGAACTTTTCTCAGCATGAATGACCTAGAATTCATTAATATGTACAAAGAGTAAGCCAGTATCACATGGATTCTAAAGATAAAGTTGATGAGTAGCTAGCTTTAATACAAGACATGGAGTGTCCTACCTGCTACATCTGTCTGGAAGAACTGCACAGGTCCAGGTGTCATGTCCTCCGGATCACTGCTGAAATGATTCTTGGCGACAATCTGCACCTGATACCAGCTCCAAGGGTCAAGGTTATCCAAGGTCAATGTATTTTTGGTTGTATCCTGTAAGAATGATATAGAAAACTTTCAGTTCTACATACAGAGTGACATAGCAAAAGACACAAACAGAGCACCACAATTAGAATTTAGAAGTAAGCAAACTATTATGTCTAAATTTACACATTAATCATATGATCATAATTTCATATTTATTTCATGGCACTGAAAGTCACGTAAATTTAGTATCATTTACCAAGTTTAAACTGTCAAGTTATAAGAAGTTTTACACTTACATTGATAAAACATAAGTGAAAAAGCTGTAATATATAGGTTCCATTCTCCATAACACAAACCATTTATTATATTTAAAACTAAAAAGTGACAGACACCTGTCTCTTAGAACTGTGCAAATAGATAGGATGCAGTTACCATATATTATGAACAATTGTCAGGGTGGGAATTGTCAGTGTACGATAGAGTGACACATTTGGAAGCAAAGTTTTGTTGTTGCCAGTTTTGCCAGGGTGAGAATTTGTTTGATACTGTTACACATTTGGAAGCAATCTTTTGTTGTTGCACCTTTTGTCTGAAGGAGAAGTTATAGGTTAAAGGTTGATTTCATTATGAACACTGAAAATGGACTGCATGTGGGAAAGATATAAAATAAAGCTGAGTTGACCTCTGTTGTTCTAGTTTCTTTGTATATGATAGACAGCCTTCAACCCAACAACTAATGGGTATATGCAGTGTGCCACATGTGCACCACCAAAAATATCTTTCCTGAAAAGATTAATTTCTTGCCCCACTCCCTACAGTTTCCCTTATACTAAGAAGAAATACTTTATGGCAAGAATGTTTTTTTTTAATTATGGAAATGAAATATTTTTCTTATGATAAGAATTTTTTTCTTTTGCAAAGATTTTCTTACTTTCAGAAAAAAAGTCTTACTACAAGAAATAATATCTTTGGATATTATGATTAAGGAAATTGTCATATGATAAGATAATATATTTTGTTTATCTATATTCTATATTTTCTTGACTGTAAGAAAAAATATCTTGAGTAATTCTTGTCAACAGAAAAATTTTCTTTGGATAAAAAACATAATTGTTTCAAGAAAAAATTATGTTTGGCATTGTGGAAGCATTAAAGAACAAGTGACCCATGGGTCATGACGCTCAGCTGCCAAGCATGACCTGTGACATCATGGACTGAGATTCCACAACTTCCAGTCAAATTTTGAAGAACCAATTTGCCAATTTGTTGAAAATTTTCTATGACAACAGAAATATATATCACCTATGTCTGGTTAAAACACAGTGAATTGATGGTCTGAGGAAAATACATGATTGTTAAGCTGTCAGGAACTATTCCAACAGCTTGCTTGAACCCTGTCAGTCTCAAAAGGAACACCACAAAGGGCAAATATAAGATCAAAATATATAGCAAAAATCAAGGAAATACATGCAAGAATTATTGAGAAAAATGTGCTTCTGTATGAATTTTTATTCAATACAAGCCAACTGTACTGCACTTTTATAAATGATGGTAATATTTATTCAGAAATATTTGACCCAATCCTTTACAAGATTACATAAATATACATCCAACTGCATTCACTTTAACTGTTCTTGAGATAATATGATCAAAAGGAATTAAAAGATGGTTGCCTGGTGGCCATATTGGACTTCTGACAAGTCTGAAATCAGACAACAAACATTCTCTAAATCGGACAAAACATTAAAGAAAAATTACTGAAACTGCCCTGAAGAAAGAATTTCTAAGATGGCTAACTGGCAGACATAATGGATTTCTGACAAGTATGACATTTGATATCCCACATTCTCCAATAAGAGACCAAACTTGGGGCAAATTATCCAGTAATAAATGCCCAAAATAATTCAAAAGGCATGTCCAGGCCCTCATATCAGATTTATAGATATGCAATTGTAAAAAGTGTAAGTCCAATATTTTTATTATCACTCTGCTTTTCAATGGGGTCAGCAGGGTAGGTAAACTGCCAAACCTGAAAGAAAAGAAATGCAGAAAGCATGACTAAGAGTCTTGAAATAAAACAAAAAGCCATCCTAATCAAGGTACACATCCACATATTATGAGAACAAACACTTGCTTTTATATGTGGTGATATATATTAAAATATTCAGATATCTAGGAAACTAAGTTTATTGCTAGGATTCCAGAAAATAAACTGCAAAATGTTCCCATCTTCTTATAAATCAGTAGCTTAACCTTAATACTATACTCTCATAGTCTTAATGCCTGGCTGAAGTATTCTGACAACAGTGTTTTTGTTATGAAGTAACGAGGTACTTATCACTGAGCCTTATCACTTAATAGGCTGATACAAAAGGGAGTCATATGTCACCAGTGTCACTCACAATTACAGCCACACAGGGAGATGTACCAGCTGGCGTGGGATGGTTATATATACAAGAAAAATAGAGATGGTCTATAAAATAAGTAATTGTGAACATCCCTGACCTATGACCTTGGCCTTTTGCCCATATATCAACTGGATTCTTTCTAAATGATGGGTAACTACTGACCACTTAAATCTGGTGTAATTACTTGGCAACCAATGGGTGAATAACTTTGACCTGCAACCTTTAACCTGCTGACCAGCTGACCCCAAAATCAATAAGTTATTTATTCAAGCAAAAAGACCGATAAATATGAAGTTTGAGTCAAACTGAGTGATGCATAGATGTGGCATATGTGAAAGATTGAAGGTTTGGGTTGAACAGTTACACTTGAAATATGCTCACAAGCATTTAGAACAATTAAATATTGTGACCTTGACCTTTGACTTTTTGACCTCAACATCAATAGGCTTCTTCCCTTATTGGTAGGTAAGCCATATATGACAGATGGAAGGTACAAATTGAAAAGTTTGCCTGAAAATGACTCCACACAAGAAGTGGGTGCTGTGAACTTGACCTTTGACCTCAAAATCAACAGGTCTTTTCCCCTGTTGGCAGAGAAGAGATATCAGTGCTGGAAGGTTTGGAATGAAAAGTCTAGCTTGAAATGTGTCCACTACCTTTTCAAAGAAGTGGATCCTGTGACCCTGGCCTTTGACCTTGTGACCTCAAAATCTATAGGATTCTTCTCCAACTTAGTAGGTGAGCTATATGTGAAAGATCAAAGAATTGGGATGAAAGGGTTGGCTTAAAATGCATCCACAGGCTTTTCAAAGAAGAGGCTCCTGTGACCTTGACCTTTGACCTTTTGACCTAAAAAAAATTATGTTTCTTCCCCTGTTAGTAGGTGAGCTGTATGTGAAAGATGGAAGGTTTGGGATGAAAATTTTGTCTCAAAGAGTTATTTCTGGGGGGTGCAAACACACCCCATAACTTCGAGAATATAGGTCGCAGTGACCTAATTTCAGGTTTGCAAGGAGATCTTTTTATAACCTCTAAGACTGCATAGGGTTCATGGCCCTAGCCCCTACGGTTACGATTTGTGCCCTGCTAACGGACGGACGGCCGGCCGGACGGACAGACGGAAGGACGCCGGACAAAGACCCATCGCTAAAGCCCAGCATGACTGAAAGTCAGCTGAGCTAAAAACAAAAGATTACCTTTTGCAGACAGTCAGTGTTGGTCAGAGAACACTGGACCACATCTGTGTCAGACCTCGCCTTCCTGTACAGAGCTATATAAAACACGGTTGGATAGCTGCTTCTGCTACAAGATGCTGGCTGCTGCCAGGGAGGGATCTGTAGCTGCATACTGCGGGCTGACCTCTGGACATCTACAGTCTTATCGTACCTGCCCGGTACCAGACACTTCTTATCTAAACAAAGCAGAAAGAATTCAGTACACAACAATCATGTTCTATACTTTTAAAATTTTTTTGGTGACTAAACTAGTGGTACTGTCTACATCTGCAGAATTCCATTCAGGTTTCAGACTTCTTGACGGTGTGGAAACATATGATTTTCCTGGTGTCAATAAAGTTTTGTACTGCACCTGTGTGTCATAGGTGTGTAATGCCAAGGAACCCCTAAAAGGCGCACTTGTTTGTGAGTGAAACACATGCATGTACAGTCTCCCCATAAAGCCCCAAAGTGATGGCTGACCATGAAAATCTCAAGTCTCCTCAGTCAGATTCAAAACAATCATGGCCATTTCTAGTACAATAACATAATAATCAACATAGTAAATGAAACACTGGCTTTTATAGTCTGGAGTAAGAGCACAATAGATACCAGGAGATCTGGAGACTGAATCTCAACCAAGGAATGCTGTGACTTAAAGGGGAGTCTGTGCCTCACGCTCAGTTAATAGTCACAAATAGGTGCAATTTTGGGGAGTTCCTTGGGGATGTGACCAAGGAATAGGTATGATTACTAATCCAGGACCCACAGGTTTGGCAGACACCAGGTCTGTTTAACACAAAGACATAAATAATAGGAAGGGCCTGCTGATGCACTAGCATGTGAACTGGAATGGAATTCTGCAAATATAAACAGATATCTAAGTCAATTAAAAGACATTCAAAATGGATGCATTTACCTCCACCGAAAATTGTGTATGTAAAAACCTGGCTAAGCCAGCATTAAAAATGGAGGTGTTTACCTCATCCAAGAATTGTATATGTGAATACCTAAGCCAGCATTAAAAATTAGGGCGTTTACCTCATAAAAAATGGTGTAAAAAACATGTCTATCAACTGATATATAACTAACCTGGCAGTGGTTGACACTGAGGCCCATAAGACACAATCTGCATAATCTTGCTGGAACCGGGGGTGCTCACCACACGTACATCTTTTCCTGAGTTTTTGTCAGCACAGTTTACCTGGCCGGAGCTGGTCAGCCAGTAAAGTAATCGTGTATCAACGGTCATGGATTTGAGATCACCTGGAGAACAAGAATTAAACCAAGGATACGTTTTTACAGATAGAATGTAATCACTCAAGATTATACTAAAGTATGGTGTCACAATTTAACAAAATTTAAGGAAACTAAAATTTTGCAATTACATGTGTATATGTTGTTTTCATCCTCAGCCCAAACATAAGATTTTTTTTCCTGATAAAAAAAAATATTCTTTAAATTAACCCCTACACAGATGTAAGATTTGATTTCCCTTTATCAAAATATCTTTTCTTTCAATTTAATTTTAAATAAAACATAAGATTTCATTTTCCTGTACTGAAAATCCTGTTGAATATAAATTAAATTTTTTCAGACAAACTGGATACTGTAATTCCAAATGTTGACATAAATATTATGAACTGTGTTAAATGTAACTACTCTGATCAATACAGCAAATATAAAGACAACAGCAATATCATGGAAATCCTTTTGAAGGTACTAAAATAAATTTTTAATTCCTGGTACAATTTTTAGTCCTTAGATCTTAGGTCAGATCAGCAGAAAAGAACTACAGAGGAATTCAGTCTATACCTTCAATTATGCTCCCAGGGATAATTTGCTTGCAACTGCAACCAGTCAAAGACATCTTCCAGATGGAATTGTCAGTACTATTAACAAAATACAAGCTCCGATCATCAGTGTTTGAGTGATCAAATGTAAAGATTCCTCCAATTTTGTTCTGATAACAAGAGCAGGAGTCTGCAAGATCTCTCCTCCTCCTCCTTGCATTCTGCCCCCGTGGTAAAATGACCCTTGGCTGACCCATTTTGACATCAAGGTGAGCGAGGTACAGTGAAAATGTCCTGGATTTTTCACCTATCCAGAAGATCTCTCTGCAAAGAACATAAAAGTCTTTTAAATAAAAAAATATGTATAGAATTAATAAATTTGTCATATGCTTTTGTTATTTTTATAATAAAAATAAGTTTCACAATAAGATAATGGAGTAAACTACAAAGATTCACAGCTGAAGATATTTAAACACTTTTTGAAGTATTCAGGCAAAACACCAAGGGAAATGTTCTGCTATCACCGATCAGCTTTAAGATACATTTCTGCAGCATATAGGATATTTATGCTTATATCTAGAACACACTTTTTTGTACACAAATAGACATACTTTGAAGTTCACAAATTAGCCTAATCTTCTTGAAACAAGAATGATTCATATTCTGTGTAAAAAAGGTGAGTTTAGTCAGACATAACATTTATTCTTCAACATTATGCTGTTATAACAAGGGACCTATGGGTCACGGCGCTCAGCTGTTATATATGATAAAAAATATGATTTGGGAAAGAGGCATATGCTGGTTTTGTGTGGTAATAAATATGAGCTTTATTATGAGTTGTTGGTGTTTAGCTTATGTATGATTTTGATAGTATTTTTGGAGACAGGGCAGAGGATTGATTTCATTTATTTTATTAACAAATGGAGTGCTATTGTCACACAGATTTTGACCTGGCCATATAACTTATAAGCAGCACTTTAAATAAAAGAGTTTAACTATTTATTAAAATTTAATAACAAATGTTGTGCCAATATAATATTTATTAAAAATAACAAGAGAATCATATGACTTTTTTAATAAATTATAACTGAACTAATTATTAAATTAATATTATAGAATATATGCATTCATGAATACATTTTGAAAGTATTTGCACTGGTATTCAAATACTTTCATTTTTACCTGAATTCCCATTCTTATGCAAGAAATTTTATAATGGAGTACATATTCATATTCATATTCATATACATTTGCAAAGTATTTGCACCATGTCTGGTATTTATTCAGTTTTAGCCAAACAATGATGTTGAGAATCCAGAATATAAACAAAGGACCCATGGATCATGACAAAAGTTTGAAATTTTTGCAAATGCAAAATATGAAAAATATTCTATTGTAATGTTTTATATTTATATAAGCATATGAGAAGCTAAGAGGAAAGGGCCCTCCTACTTGGTTATAGTAAAGTTCTCAATATATGATTGCAAACTAATACTCTGACAAGACTGTCATGAAGAAAAACAGTAAAAGTTTTGAGATACTGTGATGCATATGAAAAATTTACAGATGGACAGGCAAGTGGACAGAATGGACTAATACCTTCATTCACTTTCAAAGGAATAATGCATTTAAGTTTATATATAAGCCTATTTTTTTAGCATATCCACTTTTTTCATTAATAGTTTTTATCTGATTCATTTTTTTTTATTTACAAGTGTTATAAATTTGTAAAGTGAAAATATAAGTTAAAATATTAGAATTCTAAGTTGCAATCATTATATATCCAGATTGTAGCTCACATTGGGTCATATTATGCATACACATATATTTTATTATTTTTAAATCAAATGTTTAAACTGAATGTAAAAGAAAATAATGCCACAACATGGCATCTACAAAATTATTCCTTGAATTCCTATTAAAAAGTTTTGCACATTGGAGTTTTAAGGACAAGTTTAATTTTATTCACCGAAATAAAATAAAAGATTCAGTAAATTTGATAAAATAAAAACATCTTTTCAAATAAAGTATACACACTGTTGGTTGAATGAGGGACAAACAATATCATTATGCTAATTACAATCTAAGCTATAATTAATAACTGGAATTAATAGTAAATTTCACACCTGGTGAAGTTTTACTCTTCTGAAGTAAAGCATTACTTATCTGATGAACATCCATACTTTCATAGCAATACATCACTTTGTGGACACAATTAAATGTGCACTTTAATCATTGTAACCCTGGTGGTACAATCCAAAATCTAAAATGTAGCATGTCCAAGAATAAAATAAAATACAGAAAATTATAACATTCATCTAGTTTATGCACCAGCTGGGGGGGGGGGGGGTTGAGTGCAGGGCAGAGGAGAAGCCTGCTAGTAGTGGCCAAGCTGGGTCAAGGCAAGCTGCCTGGGGTGGGTTACATAATGCAAGTGAAGGCTGTACTACTAGGTGGGCCAGATATAAACAACACTTGACATGGTGTATAAAAACTTGAATAAAAGCTACTCTTTTCAAACAATTTCTTTGAAATTTCAGATTTGAAAAGATTAAATCCTTATGTATATATGCTGTGAAAATTAAATCAACAGTGCTTACAGGGAAAAAACGTGCCACTGCCAAAGTTGGACAAAATTTAAGGTATTAATTTTTTATTTATGCTAATAACTTGAAAAATTTGCAAAATTCAGATCTAATTTTAGGGCAAACAATTGAATCTTGATTAAATAAAGTTATATTCCTGAAAAAAAGTCTTCAGCTACAGCAAATTCTCATGTTAAGTGAGCAAATATATTTCCTGATTTTTAAAAAATTACATTATATTTGGGCCTATAACTTCAAAATAATACCCAATACTGACTTAATTTTTGGTATGTGCACAGAAAATATATGGAAGAATATGAATACTAAATATGATCAAAAACAGATCAGTGGTTTTGATATTAGGCAGACTTGAAGTGTAACAATTGCTTTTTTATGGAAAACGGAGGTTTTTCCTTAATATCTCGAAGGGACGAAGTTCTAATGACCCAATTTTTGGTATGGTAGGAGATTTTGGGGACATCTAATGGTATGCAGAATTTTGGATTCGTAGGTCCAATGGTTTTAAAACGTGCCCTGTTAACGGCCGGACGGACGACGGACAAAGGACCACGACTATAGCTCAGATGACTTACAGTCAGCTGAGCTAAAAATCACAGAAATATTCTCTGTCAGTCTAAATTATTAGTGACTTACCTGTTATATGGGTCTATGGCCAAATGGTGTAAATTATAGTCTGTTGAATGTACCAGTGTAATAAGTCTGGTGTTAAGGTTGTATTTGTAAATATGGTTTCCACCATTATCTGGTTTCTCGATCCAGTACAACGATCTTTCCAGCCAATCCACAGTCATATCTGTCACTGTCACTGGGTTTTCTCTGTGCAACAGCTAGAAAAGGTAAGATATTTTAAATTACAAAAGCAACAGATTTAGTTCATGACAAAGAAACTGGAAGGACTTTGTACCAAATCATATCTATTTAGACAACCAGTCTCTATGACAGTATATTTCAGCAAGTTTATATTGTATTATTACATTTATATAGGAAAAACATAAAATTACTGTTATCAAATATTAAATGATTCTAAACTTCCAGTGAGTATTAGTGTATGTCAGTAAAACAGTGAAAAAAATAATGTTTTAGTTATAAAAATATACTAATAACACAAGCTATCTCTACTGCTGTAACATGATCAGTGTGTACGTCTGAACAGTGTGCATGTCTGATCAGTGTGTTCCTCTGATCAGTGTGTACCTCTGATCAATGTGTACCTCTAATCAGGGTGTACATCTGATCAGGGTGTACCTCTGATCAGTGTGTATGTCTGATCAGTGTGTATGTCCGATCAGTGAGTACCTCTTATCTGTGTATACCTCTGATCCATGTGTATGTCTGATCTGTGTGTAAATCTGATAAGTGTGTACCTCTGATCAGTGTGAAACTCTGATCAGTGTGAACATCTGATCAGTGTGTACATCTGATCAGTGTGTACATCTGATCAGTGTGTACCTCTGATCAGGGTGTACCTCTGATCAGGGTGTACCTCTGATCAGGGTGTACCTCGAATCAGGGTGTACCTCTAATCAGTGTGTACCTCTAATCAGTGTGTACCTCTGATCAGGGTGTACCTCTGATCAGGGTGTACCTCTGATCAGGGTGTACCTCTAATCAGTCTGTACCTCTAATCAGTCTGTACCTCTGATCAGTGCATGTGTACCTCTGATCACTGTGTACCTCTGATCAGTGTCTACCTCTGATCAGTGTGTTACTTTAATCATTGTTGTAACTCAAATCAGTGTCTTCTTCTAATCTGTGTGTACCTCGAATCAGTGTGTACCTTGAATCAGCATGTACCTCTGATCAGTGTGAGCCCCTGAACAATGTTTATACCTCTGATCAGTGTGGAACTTTAATCAGTGTGTACCTCTAATCAGTGTGTACCTCTAATCAGGGTGTACCTCTGATCAGGGTGTACCTCTGATCAGGGTGTACCTCTAATCAGTCTGTACCTCTAATCAGTCTGTACCTCTGATCAGTGCATGTGTACCTCTGATCACTGTGTACCTCTGATCAGTGTGTACCTCTGATCAGTGTGTTACTTTAATCATTGTTGTAACTCAAATCAGTGTCTTCTTCTCATCTGTGTGTACCTCGAATCAGTGTGTACCTTGAATCAGCATGTACCTCTGATCAGTGTGAGCCCCTGAACAATGTTTATACCTCTAATCAGTGTGTACTACTAATCAGTGTGTACCACAAAGTAGTATGTACCTCTAATTAGTTTGTAGGTCTCAACAGCATTTATGTCTGTACCAAAATCAAGTATGTCTGATCGGTGTGTGTCTAGTGTGTGTGTGTGTATGTCTGATCAGTGTGTGTCTAGTGTGTGCCTGTATGTCTGATCAGTGTGTGTTTTTGTGTGCGTGTATGTCTGATCAGTGTGTGTCTAGTGTGTGCGTGTATGTCTGATCAGTGTGTGTCTAGTGTGTGCGTGTATGTCTGATCAGTGTGTGTCTAGTGTGTGTGTGTATGTCTGATCAGTGTGTGTCTAGTGTGTGCCTGTATGTCTGATCAGTGTGTGTTTTTGTGTGCATGTATGTCTGATCAGTGTGTGTTTAGTGTGTGCGTGTATGTCTGATCAGTGTGTGTCTAGTGTGTGCATGTATGTCTGATCAGTGTGTGTTTGTGTGTGTGTATGTCTGATCAGTGTGTGTCTAGTGTGTGTGTGTATGTCTGATCAGTGTGTGTCTAGTGTGTGCCTGTATGTCTGCTCAGTGTGTGTTTTTGTGTGCGTGTATGTCTGATCAGTGTGTGTCTAGTGTGTGCATGTATGTCTGATCAGTGTGTGTCTAGTGTGTGCATGTATGTCTGATCAGTGTGTGTTTGTGTGTGTGTGTATGTCTGATCAGTGTGTGTCTAGTGTGTGTGTGTATGCCTGATCAGTGTGTGCATGTATGTCTGATCAGTGTGTGTTTGTGTGTGTGTGTATTTCTGATCAGTGTGTGTCTAGTGTGTGCATGTATGTCTGATCAGTGTGTCTAGTGTGTGCGTGTATGTCTGAACAGTGTATGTCTAGTGTGTGCATGTATGTCTGATCAGTGTGTGTCTAGAGTGTGTGTGTATGTCTGATCAGTGTGTGTCTAGTGTGTGCATGTATGTCTGATCAGTGTGTGTCTAGGGTGTGTGTATGTCTGATCAGTGTGTGTCTAGTGTGTGTGTGTATGTCTGATCAGTGTGTGTCTAGTGTGTGCGTGTATGTCTGATCAGTGTGTGTCTAGTGTGTGCGTGTATGTCTGATCAGTGTGTGTCTAGTGTGTGCATGTATGTCTGATCAGTGTGTGTCTAGTGTGTGCGTGTATGTCTGATCAGTGTGTGTCTAGTGAGTGCGTGTATGTCTGATCAGTGCGTGTCTAGTGTGTGCATGTATGTCTGATCAGTGTGTCAGTGTGTGTCTAGTTTGCGTGTATGTCTGATCAGTGTGTCTAGTGTGTGCGTGTATGTCTGATCAGTGTGTGTCTAGTGTGTGCGTGTATGTCTGATCAGTGTGTGTCTAGTGTGTGCGTGTATGTCTGATCAGTGTGTGTCTAGTGTGTGCGTGGATGTCTGATCAGTGTGTGTCTAGTGTGTGCGTGTATGCCTGATCAGTGTGTGTCTAGTGTGTGCGTGTATGTCTGATCAGTGTGTGTCTAGTGTGTGCGTGTATGTCTGATCAGTGTGTACCTCTGATCAGTGTGTACCTCTGATCAGGGTGTACCTCTGATCAGGGTGTACCTCTGATCAGGGTGTTCCTCTGATCAGGGTGTACCTCTAATCAGGGTGTACCTCTAATCAAGGTGTACCTCTAATCAGTGTGTACCTCTGATCAGGGAGTACCTCTGATCAGGGTGTACCTCTGATCAGGGTGTACCTCTAATCAGTCTGTACCTCTAATCAGTCTGTACCTCTGATCAGTGCATGTGTACCTCTGATCACTGTGTACCTCTGATCAGTGTGTACCTCTGATCAGTGTGTTACTTTAATCATTGTTGTAACTCAAATCAGTGTCTTCTTCTCATCTGTGTGTACCTCGAATCAGTGTGTACCTTGAATCAGCATGTACCTCTGATCAGTGTGAGCCCCTGAACAATGTTTATACCTCTAATCAGTGTGTACTACTAATCAGTGTGTACCACAAGGTAGTATGTACCTCTAATTAGTTTGTAGGTCCCAACAGCATTTATGTCTGTACCAAAATCAAGTATGTCTGACCGGTGTGTGTCTAGTGTGTGTGTGTGTGTATGTCTGATCAGTGTGTGTCTAGTGTGTGCCTGTATGTCTGATCAGTGTGTGTTTTTGTGTGCGTGTATGTCTGATCAGTGTGTGCGTGTATGTCTGATCAGTGTGTGTCTAGTGTGTGCGTGTATGTCTGATCAGTGTGTGTCTAGTGTGAGTGTGTATGTCTGATCAGTGTGTGTCTAGTGTGTGCCTGAATGTCTGATCAGTGTGTGTTTTTTGTGTGCATGTATGTCTGATCAGTGTGTGTCTAGTGTGTGCGTGTATGTCTGATCAGTGTGTGTCTAGTGTATGCATGTATGTCTGATCAGTGTGTGTTTGTGTGTGTGTGTGTGTATGTCTGATCAGTGTGTGTCTAGTGTGTGTGTGTATGTCTGATCAGTGTGTGTCTAGTGTGTGCCTGTATGTCTGATCAGTGTGTGTTTTTGTGTGTGTGTATGTCTGATCAGTGTGTGTCTAGTGTGTGCTTGTATGTCTGATCAGTGTGAGTCTAGTGTGTGCATGTATGTCTGATCAGTGTGTGTTTGTGTGTGTGTGTATGTCTGATCAGTGTATGTCTAGTGTGTGTGTGTATGTCTGATCAGTGTGTGTCTAGTGTGTGCCTGTATGTCTGCTCAGTGTGTGTTTTTGCGTGCGTGTATGTCTGATCAGTGTGTGTCTAGTGTGTGCATGTATGTCTGATCAGTGTGTGTCTAGTGTGTGCATGTATGTCTGATCAGTGTGTGTTTGTGTGTGTGTGTGTATGTCTGATCAGTGTGTGTCTAGTGTGTGCGTGTATGCCTGATCAGTGTGTGCATGTATGTCTGATCAGTGTGTGTTTGTGTGTGTGTGTGTGTGTGTGTGTGTGTCTGATCAGTGTGTGTCTAGTATGTGCATGTATGTCTGATCAGTGTCTAGTGTGTGCATGTATGTCTGAACCTTGTATGTCTAGTGTGTGTGTGTATGTCTGATCAGTGTGTGTCTAGTGTGTGTGTGTATGTCTGATCAGTGTGTGTCTAGTGTGTGCATGTATGACTGATCAGTGTGTGTCTAGTGTGTGCGTGTATGTCTGATCAGTGTGTGTCTAGTGTGTGCGTGTATGTCAGATCAGTGTGTGTCTAGTGTGTGCGTGTATGTCTGATCAGTGTGTGTCTAGTGTGTGCGTGTATGTCTGATCAGTGTGTGTCTAGTGTGTGCCTGTATGTCTGATCAGTGTGTGTCTAGTGTGTGCGTGTATGTCTGATCAGTGTGTGTCTAGTGTGTGTGTGTATGTCTGATCAGTGTGTGTCTAGTGTGTGCGTGTATGTCTGATCAGTGTGTGTCTAGTGAGTGCGTGTATGTCTGATCAGTGCGTGTCTAGTGTGTGCATGTATGTCTGATCAGTGTGTCAGTGTGTGTCTAGTGTGCGTGTATGTCTGATCAGTGTGTCTAGTGTGTGCGTGTATGTCTGATCAGTGTGTGTCTAGTGTGTGCGTGTATGTCAGATCAGTGTGTGTCTAGTGTGTGCGTGTATGTCTGATCAGTGTGTGTCTAGTGTGTGCGTGTATGTCTGATCAGTGTGTGTCTAGTGTGTGCATGTATGCCTGATCAGTGTGTGTCTAGTGTGTGCATGCATGTCTGATCAGTGTGTGTTTGTGTGTGTGTGTATGTCTGATCAGTGTGTGTCTAGTGTGTGCGTGTATGTCTGATCAGTGTGTTTAGTGTGTGCCTGTATCTCGATCAGTGTGTGTCTAGTGTGTGCATGTATGTCTGATCAGTGTGTCTAGTGTGTGCGTGTATGTCTGAACCTTGTATGTCTAGTGTGTGTGTGTATGTCTGATCAGTGTGTGTCAAGTGTGTGTGTGTATGTCTGATCAGTGTGTGTCTAGTGTGTGCATGTATGTCTGATCAGTGTGTGTCTAGTGTGTGCGTGTATGTCTGATCAGTGTGTGTCTAGTGTGTGCGTGTATGTCTGATCAGTGTGTGTCTAGTGTGTGCGTGTATGTCTGATCAGTGTGTGTCTAGTGTGTGCGTGTATGTCTGATCAGTGTGTGTCTAGTGTGTGTGTGTATGTCTGATCAGTGTGTGTCTAGTGTGTGCCTGTATGTCTGATCAGTGTGTGTCTAGTGAGTGCGTGTATGTCTGATCAGTGCGTGTCTAGTGTGTGCATGTATGTCTGATCAGTGTGTCAGTGTGTGTCTAGTGTGCGTGTATGTCTGATCAGTGTGTGTCTAGTGTGTGCGTGTATGCCTGATCAGTGTGTGTCTAGTGTGTGCATGCATGTCTGATCAGTGTGTGTTTGTGTGTGTGTGTATGTCTGATCAGTGTGTGTCTAGTGTCTGCGTGTTTGTCTGATCAGTGTGTCTAGTGTGTGCCTGTATCTTGATCAGTGTGTGTCTAGTGTGTGCGTGTATGTTTCAGTGTGGCTAGTGTGTGCGTGTATGTCTGATCAGTGTGTGTATGTCTGATCAGTGTGTGTCTAGTGTGTGCGTGTATGTCTGATCAGTGTGTGTCTAGTGTGTGCGTGTATGTCTGACCACTGTGTACCTCTGATCAGTGTGTACCTCTGATCAGGGTGTACCTCTGATAAGGGTGTACCTCTGATCAGGGTGTTCCTCTGATCAGGGTGTACCTCTAATCAGGGTGTACCTCTAATCAGGGTGTACCTCTAATCAGTGTGTACCTCTGATCAGGGTGTACCTCTGATCAGGGTGTACCTCTAATAAGTCTGTACCTCTAATCAGTCTGTACCTCTGATCAGTGCATGTGTACCTCTGATCACTGTGTACCTCTGATCAGTGTGTACCTCTGATCAGTGTGTTACTTTAATCATTGTTGTAACTCAAATCAGTGTCTTCTTCTCATCTGTGTGTACCTCGAATCAGTGTGTACCTTGAATCAGCATGTACCTCTGATCAGTGTGAGCCCCTGAACAATGTTTATACCTCTAATCAGTGTGTACTACTAATCAGTGTGTACCACAAGGTAGTATGTACCTTTAATTAGTTTGTAGGTCCCAACAGCATTTATGTCTGTACCAAAATCAAGTATGTCTGACCGGTGTGTGTCTAGTGTGTGTGTGTGTGTATGTCTGATCAGTGTGTGTCTAGTGTGTGCCTGTATGTCTGATCAGTGTGTGTTTTTGTGTGCGTGTATGTCTGATCAGTGTGTGCGTGTATGTCTGATCAGTGTGTGTCTAGTGTGTGCGTGTATGTCTGATCAGTGTGTGTCTAGTGTGTGTGTGTATGTCTGATCAGTGTGTGTCTAGTGTGTGCCTGTATGTCTGATCAGTGTGTGTTTTTTGTGTGCGTGTATGTCTGATCAGTGTGTGTCTAGTGTGTGCGTGTATGTCTGATCAGTGTGTGTCTAGTGTATGCATGTATGTCTGATCAGTGTGTGTTTGTGTGTGTGTGTGTGTGTGTGTGTATGTCTGATCAGTGTGTGTCTAGTGTGTGTGTGTGTGTCTGATCAGTGTGTGTCTAGTGTGTGCCTGTATGTCTGATCAGTGTGTGTTTTTGTGTGCGTGTATGTCTGATCAGTGTGTGTCTAGTGTGTGCTTGTATGTCTGATCAGTGTATGTCTAGTGTGTGCATGTATGTCTGATCAGTGTGTGTTTGTGTGTGTGTGTATGTCTGATCAGTGTATGTCTAGTGTGTGTGTGTATGTCTGATCAGTGTGTGTCTAGTGTGTGCCTGTATGTCTGCTCAGTGTGTGTTTTTTGTGTGCGTGTATGTCTGATCAGTGTGTGTCTAGTGTGTGCGTGTATGTCTGATCAGTGTGTGTCTAGTGTATGCATGTATGTCTGATCAGTGTGTGTTTGTGTGTGTGTGTGTGTGTGTATGTCTGATCAGTGTGTGTCTAGTGTGTGCATGTATGTCTGATCAGTGTGTCTAGTGTGTGCATGTATGTCTGATCAGTGTGTGTTTGTGTGTGTGTGTATGTCTGATCAGTGTGTGTCTAGTGTGTGCGTGTATGCCTGATCAGTGTGTGCATGTATGTCTGATCAGTGTGTGTTTGTGTGTGTGTGTGTGTGTGTGTGTGTGTGTGTGTGTGTGTCTGATCAGTGTGTGTCTAGTGTGTGCGTGTATGTCTGATCAGTGTGTGTCTAGTGTGTGCATGTATGTCTGATCAGTGTGTGTTTGTGTGTGTGTGTGTGTGTGTGTATGTCTGATCAGTGTGTGTCTAGTATGTGCATGTATGTCTGATCAGTGTCTAGTGTGTGCGTGTATGTCTGAACCTTGTATGTCTAGTGTGTGTGTATGTCTGATCAGTGTGTGTCTAGTGTGTGTGTGTATGTCTGATCAGTGTGTGTCTAGTGTGTGCATGTATGACTGATCAGTGTGTGTCTAGTGTGTGCGTGTATGTCAGATCAGTGTGTGTCTAGTGTGTGTGTGTATGTCTGATCAGTGTGTGTCTAGTGTGTGCGTGTATGTCTGATCAGTGTGTGTCTAGTGTGTGCATGTATGTCTGATCAGTGTGTGTCTAGTGTGTGCGTGTATGTCTGATCAGTGTGTGTCTAGTGTGTGCATGTATGTCTGATCAGTGTGTGTCTAGTGTGTGCGTGTATGTCTGATCAGTGTGTGTCTAGTGTGTGTGTGTATGTCTGATCAGTGTGTGTCTAGTGAGTGCGTGTATGTCTGATCAGTGCGTGTCTAGTGTGTGCATGTATGTCTGATCAGTGTGTCAGTGTGTGTCTAGTGTGCGTGTATGTCTGATCAGTGTGTCTAGTGTGTGCGTGTATGTCTGATCAGTGTGTGTCTAGTGTGTGCGTGTATGTCTGATCAGTGTGTGTCTAGTGTGTGCGTGTATGTCTGATCAGTGTGTGTCTAGTGTGTGCGTGTATGTCTGATCAGTGTGTGTCTAGTGTGTGTGTGTGTATGTCTGATCAGTGTGTGTCTAGTGTGTGCCTGTATGTCTGCTCAGTGTGTGTTTTTGTGTGCGTGTATGTCTGATCAGTGTGTGTCTAGTGTGTGCGTGAATGTCTGATCAGTGTGTGTCTAGTGTGTGCATGTATGCCTGATCAGTGTGTGTCTAGTGTGTGCATGCATGTCTGATCAGTGTGTGTTTGTGTGTGTGTGTATGTCTGATCAGTGTGTGTCTAGTGTGTGCATGTATGTCTGATCAGTGTGTTTAGTGTGTGCCTGTATCTCGATCAGTGTGTGTCTAGTGTGTGCATGTATGTCTGATCAGTGTGTCTAGTGTGTGCGTGTATGTCTGAACCTTGTATGTCTAGTGTGTGTGTGTATGTCTGATCAGTGTGTGTCTAGTGTGTGCGTGTATGTCTGATCAGTGTGTGTCTAGTGTGTGCATGTATGTCTGATCAGTGTGTGTCTAGTGTGTGCGTGTATGTCTGATCAGTGTGTGTCTAGTGTGTGCATGTATGTCTGATCAGTGTGTGTCTAGTGTGTGCGTGTATGTCTGATCAGTGTGTGTCTAGTGTGTGCGTGTATGTCTGATCAGTGTGTGTCTAGTGTGTGTGTGTATGTCTGATCAGTGTGTGTCTAGTGTGTGCCTGTATGTCTGATCAGTGTGTGTCTAGTGAGTGCGTGTATGTCTGATCAGTGTGTGTCTAGTGTGTGCATGTATGTCTGATCAGTGTGTCAGTGTGTGTCTAGTGTGCGTGTATGTCTGATCAGTGTGTGTCTAGTGTGTGCGTGTATGCCTGATCAGTGTGTGTCTAGTGTGTGCATGCATGTCTGATCAGTGTGTGTTTGTGTGTGTGTGTATGTCTGATCAGTGTGTGTCTAGTGTGTGCGTGTTTGTCTGATCAGTGTGTCTAGTGTGTGCCTGTATCTTGATCAGTGTGTGTCTAGTGTGTGCGTGTATGTTTCAGTGTGTCTAGTGTGTGCGTGTATGTCTGATCAGTGTGTGCATGTATGTCTGATCAGTGTGTGTCTAGTGTGTGCGTGTATGTCTGATCAGTGTGTGTCTAGTGTGTGCGTGTATGTCTGACCAGTGTGTACCTCTGATCAGTGTGTACCTCTGATTAGGGTGTACCTCTGATCAGGGTGTACCTCTGATCAGGGTGTTCCTCTGATCAGGGTGTACCTCTAATCAGGGTGTACCTCTAATCAGGGTGTACCTCTAATCAGTGTGTACCTCTGATCAGGGTGTACCTCTGATCAGGGTGTACCTCTGATCAGGGTGTACCTCTAATCAGTCTGTACCTCTAATCAGTCTGTACCTCTGATCAGTGCATGTGTACCTCTGATCACTGTGTACCTTTGATCAGTGTGTACCTCTGATCAGTGTGTTACTTTAATCATTGTTGTAACTCAAATCAGTGTCTTCTTCTAATCTGTGTGTACCTCGAATCAGTGTGTACCTTGAATCAGCATGTACCTCTGATCAATGTGAGCCCCTGAACAATGTTTATACCTCTGATCAGTGTGGAACTTTAATCAGTGTGTACCTCTAATCAGTGTGTACCTCTGATCAGGGTGTACCTCTGATCAGGGTGCACCTCTGATCAGGGTGTACCTCTAATCAGTCTGTACCTCTAATCAGTCTGTACCTCTGATCAGTGCATGTGTACCTCTGATCACTGTGTACCTCTGATCAGTGTGTACCTGTGATCAGTGTGTTACTTTAATCATCGTGTAACTCAAATCAGTGTCTTCTTCTAATCTATGTGTACCTCGAATCAGTGTGTACCTTGAATCAGCATGTACCTCTGATCAGTGTGAGCCCCTGAACAATGTTTATACCTCTAATCAGTGTGTACTACTAATCAGTGTGTACCACAAGGTAGTATGTACCTCTAATTAGTTTGTAGGTCCCAACAGCATTTATGTCTGTACCAAAATCAAGTATGTCTGATCGGTGTGTGTCTAGTGTGTGTGTGTATATGTCTGATCAGTTTGTGTCTAGTGTGTGCCTGTATGTCTGATCAGTGTGTGTTTTTGTGTGCGTGTATGTCTGATCAGTATGTGTCTAGTGTGTGCATGTATGTCTGATCAGTTTGTCTAGTGTGTGCGTGTATGTCTGATCAGTGTGTGTCTAGTGTGTGTGTGTATGTCTGATCAGTGTGTGTCTAGTGTGTGCCTGTATGTCTGATCAGTGTGTGTCTAGTGTGTGCGTGTATGTCTGATCAGTGTGTGTCTAGTGTGTGCGTGTATGTCTGATCAGTGTGTGTCTAGTGTATGCATGTATGTCTGATCAGTGTGTGTTTGTGTGTGTGTGTATGTCTGATCAGTGTGTGTCTAGTGTGTGTGTGTATGTCTGATCAGTGTGTGTCTAGTGTGTGCCTGTATGTCTGATCAGTGTGTTTTTGTGTGCGTGTATGTCTGATCAGTGTGTGTCTAGTGTGTGCATGTATGTCTGATCAGTGTGTGTCTAGTGTGTGCATGTATGTCTGATCAGTGTGTGTTTGTGTGTGTGTGTATGTCTGATCAGTGTGTGTCTAGTGTGTGCGTGTATGCCTGATCAGTGTGTGCATGTATGTCTGATCAGTGTGTGTTTGTGTGTGTGTGTATGTCTGATCAGTGTGTGTCTAGTGTGTGCATGTATGTCTGATCAGTGTGTCTAGTGTGTGCGTGTATGTCTGATCAGTGTGTGTCTAGTGTGTGCGTGTATGTCTGATCAGTGTGTGTCTAGTGTGTGTGTGTATGTCTGATCAGTGTGTGTCTAGTGTGTGCATGTATGTCTGATCAGTGTGTGTCTAGTGTGTGCGTGTATGTCTGATCAGTGTGTGTCTAGTGTGTGCGTGTATGTCTGATCAGTGTGTGTCTAGTGTGTGCGTGTATGTCTGATCAGTGTGTGTCTAGTGTGTGCGTGTATGTCTGATCAGTGTGTGTCTAGTGTGTGCATGTATGTCTGATAAGTGTGTGTCTAGTGTGTGCATGTATGTCTGATCAGTGTGTGTCTAGTGTGTGTGTGTATGTCTGATCAGTGTGTGTCTAGTGAGTCATGTATGTCTGATCAGTGCGTGTCTAGTGTGTGCATGTATGTCTGATCAGTGTGTCAGTGTGTGTCTAGTGTGTGTGTATGTCTGATCAGTGTGTGTCTAGTGTGTGCATGTATGTCTGATCAGTGTGTGTCTAGTGTGTGCGTGTATGTCTGATCAGTGTGTGTCTAGTGTGTGCGTGTATGTCTGATCAGTGTGTGTCTAGTGTGTGCCTGTATGTCTGATCAGTGTGTGTCTAGTGTGTGCATGTATGTCTGATCAGTGTGTCTAGTGTGTGCCTGCATGTCTGATCAGTGTGTGTCTAGTGTGTGCGTATATGTCTGATCAGTGTGTCTAGTGTGTGCGTGTATGTCTGATCAGTGTGTGTCTAGTGTGTGCGTGTATGTCTGATCAGTGTGTGTCTAGTGTGTGCGTGTATGTCTGATCAGTGTGTGTCTAGTGTGTGCGTGTATGTCTGATCAGTGTGTGTCTAGTGTGTGCGTGTATGTCTGATCAGTGTGTGTCTAGTGAGTGCGTGTATGTCTGATCAGTGCGTGTCTAGTGTGTGCATGTATGTCTGATCAGTGTGTCAGTGTGTCTGGTGTGCGTGTATGTCTGATCAGTGTGTGTCTAGTGTGTGCGTGTATGTCTGATCAGTGTGTGTCTAGTGTGTGCGTGTATGTCTGATCAGTGTGTCTAGTGTGTGCGTGTATGTCTGATCAGTGTGTGTCTAGTGTGTGTGTGTATGTCTGATCAGTGTGTGTCTAGTGTGTGCCTGTATGTCTGATCAGTGTGTGTCTAGTGTGTGCCTGTATGTCTGATCAGTGTGCGTCTAGTCTGTGCATGTATGTCAGATCAGTGTGTGTCTAGTGTGTGCGTGTATGTCTGATCAGTGTGTGTCTAGTGTGTGTGTATGTCTGATCAGTGTGTGTCTAGTGTGTGCCCGTATGTCTGATCAGTGTGTGTTTGTGTGTGCGTGTATGTCTGATCAGTGTGTCTAGTGTATTTGTGTATGTCTGATCAGTGTGTGTCTAGTGTGTGTGTGTATGTCTGATCAGTGTGTGTCTAGTGTTTGCCTGTATGTCTGATCAGTGTGTATTTGTGTGTGCATGTATGTCTGATCAGTGTGTCTATTGTATGCGTGTATGTCTGATCAGTGTGTGTCTAGTGTGTGTGTGTATGTCTGATCAGTGTGTGTTTGTGTGTGCATGTATGTCTGATCAGTGTGTGTCTAGTGTGTGCGTGTATGTCTGATCAGTGTGTCTAGTGTGTGCCTGTATGTCTGATCAGTGTGTGTCTAGTTTGTGCGTGTATGTCTGATCAGTGTGTGTCTAGTGTGTGCGTGTATGTCTGATCAGTGTGTGTCTAGTGTGTGCGTGTATGTCTGATCAGTGTGTGTCTTGTGTGTGCATGTATGTCTGATCAGTGTGTGTCTAGTGTGTGTGTGTATGTCTGATCAGTGTGCACCCCTGATGTATGAAAAGGGTACATATACCAACCAACTAATTAATAATATGGACAAAATATAATTTGTTCACACTTTTGCACAGAATAAAACTAAAATATCAGCTCTCTGCTGACTTACATGTTCAACTTTAGAGCCGTCCCATGACCTGATGTGACCTTGACCTGTGGCCATGTAGTACATGTGTTCTCTGGAGAGGAAGGTGTATGACGTAAACCCCAGTGATGCCGTCTGGGAATTCAAGGTGTGACTGCTGTTCTCAGCAATGTATATCATCTTCACTGTCTTTTCACTGATGGCAAGGAGCTTAGGGGGCTCATCTTCAACTGCAAACAAAAATGAAAAAAATATCAAATATAAAATTTGAATTTAAGAAATAAACAAGTGGTCCTTAAGTAATGGTGCTCAGCAGACAAGAATAACCTATGACATTGCATGTGGTCTATGCTGAATATACCTCCAAACTATAAATTCAATAATTAAAATGAAGGCTCATTATTTAATTAAAGTATTATAAGAATGTATAATCCAGTGAATTAGAATTCAAGTGTGACCTTTGTGGTATATTTTTTTGTAAATTAAAACTAACAGGAGATCATTGTTACATGACACTTCTGCAGCATAACAGATGATGCCAGGTTTGTGGTCAGTTAGTTGTAAATAAAAAGAAAAAGGTCACTGGAACTTTTACTAAATTCACTAAGCAGAAGGAGACTAGTGTATGGACAGGTACAGTAGCGTCAGTTTGCTTAAACAACTGATAAAGTGCTCTATGGTATGACACCAGAGCTTTATAATTATATAAATAAAGAGGAATTAAATTTTGTCAGACATTTCTCTACTATATAGTATCGTGCAACATGTTGCTGCACTTATCAGGTAAGACTGTTTTGTAAAAATGTCTGACAAAATTTGATTCCTCTGTATTAATATAATTATTCATATATAATAATAATAATAATTTATTTTATAAAGCGTAAAATCCATGATGATACATGCTCTAAAACGCTATTAAATAACTAGAATACAATCAGCAATCATTAAACATAGCATTGTAAGAATATGAAAATTAAAGTCCAGTTGACTTAAATATTACATTCAGAAGCTGACAGTATTAAATAAGACATATAAAAGTCAATAGTTCAATTATCTGTTAAAACTTCAAAAATTCCACTAAAATGTTCAAACATTTCACTATCAATAGTATAAAATATTGTACAAAATGACTAGGCATAAAAATATTCCATGAACAATTATGTTTTTAATTTACTTTTAAATTATTTATATATATATATATAATTATATATATATATATTTCTTAGCATCTGTATGAGACATTTCAAATATATATATATATATATATATATATATATATATATATATATATATATATATATATATTAAATCACATTTTATACATATTACAATTACTTAAAAGGTTTTGGATAATAACATATTATGTTTCGAGTATAAGTTAATTCATATTCAGGTTTAGATAAAATATTTCATGGTAAACTCATAAATGGAACCAAAGTCTATAATTCTTTTTATAAATATATTTAATTTGCAATATATAAATCTTATTCTCTGAATACTGTGTGGGGTTGGGAATTATTACATTGACCACCTCCCCCTTGCAAAACAAGGGACCTATGGGTCACGGCGCTCAGCTGTTATATAAGATAAAAAAATATGATTTTGAAATGAGGCACATGCTGGTTTTGTGAGGAAATAAATATAAGCTGTATTATGAGTTGTTAGTGTTAAGCTTATGTATGATTTTGATAGTTTCTTTGGAGACAGGGAAGAGATTGATTTCATTTATTTTATTAACAAATGGAGTGCCATTGTCATACAGATTTTGCCTTGGCCATAAAACTGATAAGCAGCACATATAAGATAAAGAGTTTAACTATTTATTAAAATTTAATAACAAATATTGTGCCAAATATAATTTTTATTAAAAATAATAAGAGAATCATTTGATTTTTTTAGTAAAATATAACTGAAATGATTATTAAAATAATATTATAGAATATATTCATGAATGCATTCATGAATACATTTTGAAAGTATTTGCACTGGTATTCAAATACTTTCATTTTTACCTGAATTCCCATTCTTATGCAAGAAATTTTATAATGGAGTACATATTCATATTCATATTCATATACATTTGCCAAGTATTCGCACCATGTCTGGTATATAGCAATACATCACTTTGTGGACACAATTAAATGTGCACTTTAATCATTGTAACCCTGGTGGTACAATACAAAATCTTAAATGTAGCATGTCCAAGAATAAAATAAAATACAGAAAATTATAACATTCATCTAGTTTATGCACCAGCTGGGGGGGGGGTGAGTGCAGGGCAGAGGGGAAGCCTGCTAGTAGTGGCCAAGCTGGGCCAAGGCAAGCTGCCTGGGGTGGGTTACATAATGCAAGTGAAGGCTGTACTACTAGGTGGGCCAGATACAAACAACACTTGACATGGTGTATGAAAACTTGAATAAAAGCTACTCTTTTCAAACAATTTCTTTGAAATTTCAGATTTTAAAAGATTAAATCCTTATGTATATATGCTGTGAAAATAAAATCAACAGTACTTACAGGATAAAAAAGTGCCACTGCCAAATTTGGACAAAATTTAAGGTATTGATTTTTTATTTATGCTAATAACTTGAACAATTTGCAAAATTCAGATCTAATTTTGGGTAAACAATTTAATCTTGATTAAATAAAGTTATATTCCTGAAAAAAAATCTCCAGCTTCAGCAATTCTCATGTTAAGTGAGCAAATATATTTCCTGATTTTTAAAAAATTGCATTATATTTGGGCCTATAACTTCAAAATGATACCCAATACTGACCTAATTTTTGGTATGTGCACAGAAAATGTATGGAAGAATATGAATACTAAATCTGATAAAAAAACAGATCAGTGGTTTTGATATTAGGCAGCCTTGAAGTGTAACAATGGCTTTTTTATGGAAAACTGAGGTTTTTCCTTAATATCTCGAAGGAACGAAGTTCTAATGACCCAATTTTTGGTATGGTAGGAGATTTTGGGGACATCTAATGGTATGCAGAATTTTGGATTCGTAGGTCCAACAGTTTTAAAATGTGCCCTGTTAACGGACGGACGGCCGGACGACGGACAAAGGACCACGACTTTAGCTCAGGTGACTTATAGTCAGCTGAGCTAAAAAGGGGGGGTATACACCCAACATCCACCCTATATTGAAGCCCCTGGACAGGTAGCAAATGAACAAGGATTCACCATACTGCAATGCAGACTACATTAAATCTCTTGTCTGTATTAATCCTTGAATGCAATCCATAATATTTGTAATTGTAGGAACACTGCACGTCACTTCATTCTGCAGATCATACTACCTGAAGACTACCATCATTCTCAATAGCTGGTGTTCTTGATATGAATGACAATTTTAGTTGACAAATTAAAGTACTTATCATGCTATTCAAAAACTATTATGTCACAGTGTATAACCATGCTTAAACATCACTGGGATATATAATTTAATGTTTTGAATTATGTGTTTTACCTGCAGAATTATCTGTTTTATCATTTTTACATGCTTAATTTTACATGCATCAATATGTTATGTGTGATTTTTATGTATTTTTGTATTATTTTTATGTATTTATCTATCTATTTACTTATTTATTTTTTTTTTTTATGTAATGAATTGCAAGTCAACAACAAATTCCTGGAACTGAAGGCTAATAAATGTTATCTTATCTTATCTTATCTTATCTTATATAAAAGAAGAGTCCTTTACCTGAGGTGTTTATGTTAACTACTGGTGTCTGTTTTCCACATCCTACCTCTGTACAAGCTTCAAGCTGAAAATCAAAATACTTAAGTATACAGAGAGAAAAATATATACAACACAGTTCCTTTAATTTACTGGAGATAGTGATCTAAATTAAGCTAAGAATTCCATGGTTTATTTAGAATAAGAAAACTTCCACTGTATTTTTACTGAAGATAACTTCATGGTGTAAATAACAATTAAAACACCACTTCCCATCTAAATGTTTGGTCTTGAATTTATAATTTTGTTCTTAATCAACAAAAAAAAATAATAAAAAATTTCAAATTTATGTTAATCTTTTTAAATGAAATTATTCATATTACTATCATGAAAGTTACATATGATGATTTTAGCCTGATGCCAGAAAGCAAAGCTCAATGTTGTATTCCCAAGTATTTTAATATCCCTTTCACACAGAAAATGCAAAACTTTTCAATTTTATGCAAACTGAGCATTCACAATTCCAAATCGATTTTAATCTGCAGATTCCACCAAAACGTTTTCAATCCTGTTCAGACCTATTTCCAATGCAAACAGAATAAACAGTGAGTTATGTAATTAAAATTTTGTGTAATATGTAACTGTTTGTAGACCTAATTTTGAAGCAGCAACAGAATCATACAGTGTAAGCACAAACTCTTGTGTCAGTATGATTCTATATTACTTTACATATGAAAGGTATACCTCCTGCTTAGATGCTAGACGCTCATGTAATTAAACTAAACTGATTAATCCTTATTGTTCAAAACATTTCAAAATTGTTGTATCAGGAAAGGGGTATTAAATGTGGGTAGAAGTCTGGCATGGGTTGACATTTGCTGTTCATGAGTGAGGACTAAGTACTAACCTTAATCTGGTAGGTCTGATTCATTTCAGCACGGACCCTTGCTTTCTCCAGTGTAGCTTTGACAGATTCAGTAGACCAACTTTCAGACTGTACCTCTTTGTAATACAGATTGTATTTTTTCAAGGCACCATTTGAAGAGTGTGGCTTCGACCAAAATACATAGATTGTCACATTTGGCTTGGCAAACATCTCAGTTCTATTATAGTAAGTGTAGGCCTTCAAATTGTTGGGAGCACTTGGCACTGAAATGAAAATCACATTTATATAAGAAATATTCTAACATATGATAATCAGCTGATGATTAGGTTGCAATCCATGTCTTTTTGTCTGTCTCCCTATCTGTTTGTTTTTCTGTTGCCTGTTGGATTGCTTTGTTTTAATTTGGTGTAATATATAACTCAAATAAAAAGTCAATACAGGTTTTCCATTAATTGTACAGCGTCACATCATTTTCTTAAATCTTTACTTTGTCTTTGGCTAGATACAGGGTCATCACTTATTTGATGGTATTGAAGCCTTAAACACAACAAGTGACCCAGGGGCCATGGCTCTCAGCTAACTAGAAGGACTTTCACAAATGGAATTTTATTATCTCAATGCCAAATTTAGTAGGTGGTATTCTCATTTAACTGAAGCATAGCTCAAAGGATATGAGTAACAGAGACCTAATTTCAGGTTTCCAAGGAGATTTTTCATGGACCTCAATGGATGTCAATTTGATGATTCTATGTGCACTGGTTACGATTTGTTCCCTCATAATGGACAACCACATCTTTCAAGGTCTCAAAAATAAAAATTTAAAGAAAATGCATAAAAATCTGAAAAAATGCAGCTGGCACCACCAGTCTGCAGGAACAGATGAAACACTCCATGATAAATGTGCATGCAAAGAATCATGGTGATGAATGCAGGAGTTATTCAGAAACTGAAGGTTTGTATCAATTTTTTAATTATACTGCGGGGTACTTACAAGCCCTATAGTTCAAAGGATATTGGCAACAGAGGCCTTAGTTCAGGTTTCCAAGGAGATTTTTCATGGAATTTACTAGATTTTTGATAAGAAGTTTCTATGTTGAATTGTTACAATTTGTACCCTGTTAACAGATGACCACATCTCTGAATGTCTAAAAATAGAAAAAAATGCTTAAAAATTTGGGGGGAAAATCCATGTCGTGCCACCAGTCAGCAGGAACTGATGAAACATTCCATGATCCATAAGAATGCAAAGAATCATAGGGATCAATGCATTAGTTACTGGAGCTTTTGTATCAATTTTTTTAATGATTCCTGGGGGAAATTTTGAGCCCCATAGCTCAGAGGATGTAGGTGACAGAGAATAATTTCAGCTTAGGAAGGAGATTTTTCATGGACCTCCCTGGATGTCAAGTTACAAGATTCTAGATCCAGGGGTTATGATTTGTGCCTGGTTTACGGACAGATGGACAGACAGACAGAAGGACGACAGACAAAGGCTGATCACTATAGCTCAGATGACATTCTGTCAGCTGAACTAAAAACAAGGATATGTTTCTAACCTGACATTGGTGTTTTCAGAGTAGCCTCAGCCACAGGAGCAGAACCCCACAGACTGTAAGCTCTGACAGAGACTTTCACAGTGCTGTATGGCTTCAACAGGTTGGTCACATCCGTGAAGTTCTGCTGCAGTCCCTGATAAAAACACAGTATTACACAAGCTGTAACATTTATTAACACTAAGGAGATTTCTTTTTCATCTGTGTTTGATTGTTTGTTTGTTTTGTCCATTGGCAGATTAGACAAAAAAGTAATTTCTACTATACTGTGGAGGGGAAGACACTGACCAACAAAGACTGCATAAAATGTTGGGGCTGATCTAGTTCTAGATTTGTTTAATTGCTTTGGAGCATAATTTTTTTCAAGGAATGTCCTGCACAAAAATTAAAATTTCTAAATAATTCAGACTGGTGGACAAGCGAATTGAAGAAACATGATGACGCTGGTTTGACTAAGATAAATTCACTGTGCGTGTACTCACATTTCTTGGGATCAACAGTCCAGCTTCTGTTTTGATATGAACATTATAGAACAGGTCTCCGTAACTGATATATGAATGAGCCCAGCTAACAAGAATCTTGTTGTCATTACTGCTGATGTGTATTGTGCTGCCATGTACCATTTTAGGAATAACTCTGGTTGAAGAGCTGTCCAAGCCATCTGAAAATAATCACATTCAGTCAAATCATAAAAAAATATGAAGTCAGCAAAGTTGCAAAAATTAAATGTCTTGTGGAAATTCTTTCTACATTTAGTAGAAAACACATTCTTCTGAAGTTTCTCAAGTTTCTCCTTTTCTCAAGATTATCTGTATCTATCAAGATTAGCTGAGTATGGTACAAGATTTACAACAGTACATGAATGTATTTTAATTTACCAATCACATATTCCCCTTTAACATTTGACAACCTATTGCACCTCATTATAAAACATGAATAAAAAAATAAAGCAATCAATTTTTTGGCACATACAGTAAAACATTTTTAGTAAAAATCAGAGGGCCTATAGGAAAACATACACTGAAACACAGTCCAGTCACACATGAATACTAGATATAAGTTGTGTACTCTCTAGGAAGATACGTGCATTTTGTGCGTACCTGGATATGGAGAGAGAGAGGGGTGGCGCAGGGCCATGGATTTAACACAGTGCTTGATGGTTGTGACATGGGCCTCCACCTTGCCATCATAACTGAGGACTGCTGGTTGTTTCTTGGGACCAAGGATAAAGAAATGATTCTCCACCAGCTGTAGGAAGTGAGAGCTGCAAATGATCAACAATTATTTAAGAAGCAGTTTGTGATATGATGCAATAAAAATGAAGCCTGCCTCCATGATTTCTTTATATGCAGAAATCATTACTATTTAAACTAAAGTATTGGACATACATTTTGTTCATTTGGTAAAAATCAGCCATATGTTAATAACTTTATACTAGTTGCATCAGTGGTCAGAATTTGAATGAGAATTTACCATTTTGCATATGTGCAGGAATGGTCGAGGTGGTCCCTGTTTCTTGATAAAATATTTTTATTATAAAGCTATATTTTAATATATATAATTTTTTATATATATTGAGTATTTTCAAAATAAAGAGAAAGATAAATGGACAGGAAAATAACACTTTTAAAAAATACTTCTTTACTCACTTTCAACCCTTATCTTTGTAGAAGAATCATGTCATTAGGCCTACTGCTGTTATGAGTTCAAAGTAAACAAATTGACTGAACATAGTTCTTACCTGCTACTTGTATCAGCTGAAGCAAGCAGTTCTTTGTTAAACCCATTTTGAGGCATTGCTTTGTACAGAGTGTAGATACTACTAGTCTGCTGAATGGACCAATAAAGTGTTCCAGTTGCAAGGTCAAGGGTCAGCCCAGCCACCACGTGATTGTTCGGTACCGGACTCTTGCGGTGGATAACCCTGTATTTCTGACCACTGAGAGATGACTGACAGACAGTGTCTCTTGAAGCCCAGTACAGTAGGCCTTTCAATGAATCCACAGCCAGACTCTGAACGTCTACTCCTCTGTACACGTATTCTGGTCTCTCACAGGCCAAGTCACAGCGGTATATCTGTAGAAAAATTAATGAAAACATTACTCACACAGTATATGTGAGATGCCATTGAGGAAACAGTATATACTAAATGTGGTTGAACAATGGACCTCAAAGAGGGCCAGGCATTTCTGGAAGTGACGGGCTAGTTTACAGTTTATAGTTTCAAAATATGACAAAGAGAAACAGGTTTTTATCAATATGCATGAGGGCAAAGAGAACTACTGTTTCAAACCATATGAAGGTACATATGTCTGAAATAATGTCTGCAATACAAAATCTCTGTTTGTGGTTCTAGCTGCAAAACTGGATTTTTTAGCAGGTGTGTAATTTGATGAGGAAGGTTGGAGCCCTCACAGGTACCAATCATCCCTATAAATTTGAGAAAGCTGAAGCATGTTCTTGTTGAGAGATCAGTGCAAAAGAAAATCACTGATCCAGCTGTTATGGCCATATTGGAATTCTGACAGGTCTGTAATTCAAAAAGTTTGAAACCCTTATGGTTACCCATCATCCCTGAGAACTGGAGAAAGCTCAAGCATGTTGTTGTTGAGATAGTGGGAACGAAAGAAAGAATCACTGACGGAAGGACAGACAGACTGACACCTCTTGTCAAGTGGGGCCCTAATTACAGTTCACATCTGCAGATGTGGCGTTTAATTAATGGAGGTTTTATTTTCATGATATTTTCCTCTTCACAAATTTTGTGAAACTGAAACCCCCACTAACAAGAATTAAGCCAACCACAGTATATAATTTAGGAGTTCCACACAGGAGAAGAACTCAGTTAAGGGCAGGTTAGCACAAAAAAAATCACTTCATATATTTATCCATAAAAGATGGAATACTTCATAAAATGGGGTCAATAGTTACAAGCTTGGAGGAAAATACTCTTTATTTTTTAGTGGTTGAATATTAAGATTAAATATGGCAAGCCCATTTCTGCTAATACAACAAAATTTCCCTTATAAATATGCAAATTCAAATAACCATTGCTACTAGTTCCGTCATGAATATGCAAATTCTAGTTACCCCAGCCTCACTCTCACTCCACCAGTACACCTTCTTTCCCAGCCAGTCAAATGCTGCCACTTGAGCATTTTCAACGTTCATTATCTGTTTTGATCCCTTGTCACTTAAATAAAACAGCCGACCATTTTCAGTTGTCCAGATCAAATCTGTTCCCCCTGTGATGACTTCTGAAACGTGAATAACAACACTAAAAATAATATTTGATAGAAAGAATATATCTTAATTAGAAACAATTTGTTTTTTAATTATCTACATCATGAATTAAATCTGATGCATAAAAATTATATACTGTGCAATCTTTGTCAATTCACAATAATGCAATTGTGATGTTAATCAGATTAACTTAAATTGACAGAGATCGAGTGTATCTGTGGTGTAATGCCTGGGTGTGACACATAAAACTCTAAGTATATTACACCAGTAAATAGAGCTATATCAGCAAATTATTTCTACTATATTTTTATGTGTTCCATACAGTCAACTGACAAAATACCTACTAACCTCTGATGTAACAATCCTGACAGGTCACTGAGGTCAACTCAGACTGATCAGCTCCATTTAATTTTGATTCAAAAACTTTATACCCATCAGTTAACACAAGGTGTGGCTCTGAAGCAAAGACAAGAAAGCATAGAAATCATTTATAGTTGTTGGAAAATTCTATTTAGAAATATTTCATTAAGGACTTTTGAAACACTGGATTGGAATATATTTGTCTTTGGTACATTGGGTCATTTTTAAAGCACATTAAAGGTACCAAATGCATACAATTAAGAAACAAGGGACCTATGGGTCAGGGCGCTCAGCTGTTATATATGATAAAACAAGGGACCTATGGGTCATGGCGCTCAGCTGTTATATATGATAAAAAAATATGAATTAGAAATGAGGCACATGCTGGTTTTGTGTGGTAATAAGTATAAGCTGTATTATGAGTTGTTGTTGTTAAGCTTATGTATGATTTTGATAGTACCTTTGGAGACAGAGAAGAGAATTGATTTCATTTATTTAATTAACAAATGGAGTACTATTGTCACACAGATTTTGACTCGGCCATATAACTTATTAGCAGAATATATAATATAAGAGTTTAACTATTTATTAAAAAAATTACAAATATTGTCCAAGATATAATTTTTTATTAAAAATAATAAGAGAATCGTATGATTTTTTAAATGAAATATAACTGAAATGATTATTAAAATAATATTAAAGAATATATTCATGAATGCATTCATGAATACATTTGGAAAGTTTTTGCACTGGTATCATATACTTTCATTTTTACCTGAATTCCCATTCTTTATGCAAGAAATTTTATAATGGAGTACACATTCATATTCGTATTTAAATACAATTGCAAAGTATTCCCACCATGTCTGGTATTTATTCAGTTTTCACCAAACAATGGTGTTGAGAATCCAGAATGTACAAAATTCACACATTTAAATAATGATCATAAGTACCTGGTTTTATGGCTTTTATTTATATTAAAAAAAAATAAATGTGATATATTCATTTTGGACTAATTTCACATCAATGTACACACTAGACACAGTAGGAATCTAGATTAATATTATCAACTGCATCTTTGTCTATCATTAATTTCCTTCATATGATCCCTAATGATTAGTAGTGAATAATATGATTTACTTTTTTATTATTAAAATTGAACTGAAAAATGCCATAGGTGACTGCATGGTGTTATTTGGAATACGTGACATTCTATCCATCGATACTGTCACACCACACACGCAGCGGACATATATTCCAGAGTTCTTTCACACTGAAAAGTCCAAAATACCACTCGTTGTCTGAACTGAAGAACACAGTTTATTCCGGTAACATCCAACAATTGGCCACCGTCGTCGTTGACTGGTTCCAATCTTACAATAACAACGTCTTCAACAAATACAAGTCATGTTTATCTTCTAACGCCCTGATCGGCTACAACTATCTATATTCTCTCCAGGACTAATACTGTCCTCACGGAATTTAGAACACACCCCGCTTGGTGTTCAACTGATCCGTCGTTGACATAAAACGACCTGTCACCAGTTGACGGTAACTTCCAAATTCATTCACTTCTCTCCCTGACCGGCCTTGACACCGCCCTATTTATACCTGGGTAACTGAAACTTCTAGAAGTCTCTAGAATAATCAAGTCGTTTCTTGTCAAGACTGGCACCTACGGGATTGTCTAGAATTTACCTATTGGAAATTACACATTACCTGAATTCTCTAGAACCTTCTGTCATCTAATTATAATAAATCATGGTACAGTAAGTCCATTTACTTACATAATAAACAAAATACTATTGAACAATCCACCAGTGTCGTCAGCACAAATGTAAACAAACATGATGACAACAACAGCTGACAACTTAACCAAATATTATTAACTCTGTCTCTCCAACTACACTTTATGATCTGATATTTCATTTTAATATAAACTGACCTGTTAATGCACCGCAGAAATCATGTTTTCCCTAACTTATTTCATTATTTTATTACATTCCATTTGACATACACTAGGCGGGTAGCACATTTGTGTCAGATACAAGATTCTTATATCATCAGTAACTGCAAGTTAATTCCCTATTATTATAAACTAACAAATTCCTTTTCTATTTTTCTTTAATTTGTTATTAAAAACCAATAAAAATTGATTAATTTATTGTTTATTGTTATGTTGTTGGTAAAAACTACTAGATGAGTTGGGTTGGACACCTGGATCAACTGTGGCTGGCCATAAGCTGCCTGGCTGTCCCAGTATATGCCTTGCCTCATGCGTGCATAATTTGCTGAAAGTTCAACAAGGTCAACATACAGGTGACTCAAGAGTGGCTGGAGAGAGCCAAGGTCTGACATGGTCTCATAAAAACATTAATAAAAGCTACAATTTTTGGCCAATTCCTTTCAGCTTTCTAAACTAAAAAGCTGAAATCCTTATGTGTGCATGATATGAAAATTGTATAAACAGAGCTCACATGAAACAAAAGTAAAATGGTCAAAGTTGGGCAAAATTTAAGGTACTAATTTTATATTTACACTAATAACTTATAAAATTTAAAAAATTCAGAACTAATTTTGGGTATTCAATTGAATCTTGATTAAATAATGTTACCGGTACATCCCTGACAAAAAATCTCTAGCTTCAGCAAGCCCCTTGTTAAGGGAGTAAATATATTTCTTGATTTTTTACAAAGTGCATTATGTTTGGGCCCATAACTTAAAACAATTACGCAATACTGAAATCATTTCTGGCATGTGCACAGAGAATGTATAGAAAAACATGTATATTATATATGATTAAAGTCAGATCAGTGGTTTTGATATTAGGCAGTATTGAAGTGTAACAATGGGTTTTTAATTGAAAAATGAAGTTTTTCATTAATATGTCAAAGGTAATAAGTCCTAGTGACCAAATTCTTGGCATGGTAGGGAATTTTGGAGACATCTAATTGTATGCCAAATTTTAGGAACTGAGAGCTTAAGCTGGGGAGCTGAGCTCTTGCAAACTGCATAACACTAACTTGATGTAAACAATATGTTACATGGTGCTTGAAAACTTGAATAAAATCTACAGTTTTTTATCAACTGGTTTCAAATTTTTTGTGTTAACAGACAAAATGCTAACAAAAACATGCTGAGAAAATTAAATCCACAGTACTTACAGGAAAAAAATGTGCCGTGGTCAAAGTTAGGCAAAATTTAAGGTACCAATTTTTTATTTTTGTTAATATTTTAAAAAATTTAAAAGATTTTTATCTGATTTTGGGTATACAATTTAATTTTGATAAATTAAAGTTATTTTACTTGAAAAAAAGTCCATAGCTTTAACAAGTTTTGTGTTGAGTGATCAAATATCTTTCCTGATTTTTTACAAAATGCATTATGTTCTGGCCCATAACTTTCTTAAATTATATAATACAGACATAATTTCATGCATGTACATAGGAACTATATAGAGGAATATTTATGGTAAATATGAGGAAAAACAGATGAGTGGTTTTGATATTAGGCAGCCCTGAAGTGTGAAAATAGGTTTTTAATAAAAAATTGAGGTTTTTCCTTAATTTCTCAAAGGAACAAAGTCGCAAAGACCCAGTTTTCGGCTTGGTAGGAGATCTTGGGGACATCTAACACTATGCCGAATTTTGGATTCCTAGGTCTTACGGTTTCAAAACGTGCCACATCTACGGATGGACGGACAGACAGACAGATTGACGACGGACAATGGACCACGACTATAGCTCAGATGACTTATAGTCAGCTGAGCTAAAAATGTTGAGATATATTGTTCAAATTGGGACCAGCTAATTTTTTTACAGCAAGTACATTGCAGGTACAAAAGGGCTCCTATACTATCAATGGGGGAATAAATAAGTACATTTGAGGGAAAAAAGGGACCTTTGTCAAGAGGTACTATATAGTTTAACTATACATACCTCAAGAAAGATGAATTTGGAAACCGTTAGTAAAATAGCATTAATTAAATACACACAATTTGCAATTGGCACACAATATATTTCTTGTGGCATAAAGAGGACACTTTGGAACATTGGACTGGTTAAAAGTCATCTATAAATTACAGAACTTGGTAATGTGTGTCTGAGAAACAATGGACAAAGAACAATTGAAATACAGAATCATGGACAAGTATCAAACATTAAGATGAATCAGTCTTTGTTGATGTCACTGTGCTGTCACGAGGAAACTTTTACATGTCCCATTATCAAAATCTATATAAATATCCTGACAAAGTTTTTGTGGTTGCCTGGGAAAATTTTTCCTACTGAGGTCAAGTTAAAAGGGCACACTTGTGACAAACTTATCATCATGAAAACACATCCATCCAAGGTTCACACCTGTCCAAATACAGTCACGAAGCATAGTCAATAGTGTTTCATTTGATCTCAGTAATCACAATTCTGTGGGGTGTTTTATTGGAAACATCTGGTATGGTTATAGCATGGTTTTATCAGATATAGTATCCTTATTAAGCTACAAAATAATAAAAGTAGCAAAACTAAAGGCTTTGAAAAAAATTTAAAATCCTAGGTTTAAACTCTGCTTAGATAAAGTCAAAGGAAAATGATAAACTCAAACAAAGGCTCAGTAATTTAGTGTGCATGATAAATTAAAAGTTTTGAATTATTCCAGAAAAAGCTGACTGAAATACATAGGATATCATGGTTATATTTGTCAATCTTTGTCTTCATTTGTATTGCAGCTCCATATACTGATCTTATGGTGATCACTTTGAAATGAATGTCCTTGTAATGACACTGAAAATCATAAATTACCTGTTACAAATGTAGTACATGACTTGGTTTCTGACCATGTGCCAGGTCCTTCTAAGGATACCGCTCGCACGCGTACATGGTACAACTTTCCTGGTAACAGAGACTCTAGCATCACTGAAGTCTGCTGTGTCGTCACATTTCTCGTCATGTCTCCTGAGAGTTCTACTTCATATCGCAGTCCAGGCCACCCCTCTCGCCCTAGGGTAAATTGTGATCATTATTATCTGTGTGTTGCGATTACATTTAAAGTGAACACGGTTGTCTCTTTTGTAAAAGATCATAGCTATGTGTGAATAATGTTACATTTCTTGCTCAAATTTATACATATAATCCCTTGAAATTTGATATGATATATATTTATATAAAATTAAATGAGGACCTGAAAAGTCTTTTATAGACAGATGTTAAAAAAATTGTCCATCATTAATTGAAAAATTAGTTCCCAGATAAGCTCCTTGTGAATTATAGAATTAGTTATACACTTGGACATTTATTTCTGCCAATCTAAAATCAAATTATTCTGATTATTCTGCTATTTTAACAGAAACCCTAAAATCAGATTTTTGACTGGTTATATAAGCAACGACATTATTTCAACAAATTGTGTCAGACAAAGTCTGATGTTGATATACCTCTGTATGATGTGTACTGCCATGAGATTTGTAGACTGGTCTCCATGCACAGAGCTCCTACTTTCTTTGGAACATTCAGTGGAACTGTACAAAGCAAGATAGAAGCCTAATAAATATACATAATAAACATTAACAAGCCAAAAGAATTACATTCTCCAAATCCCAAATGATTTTCTTTCCTGTGCATTAAATGTCCACTAAAATTAATAATTGTTACACAAACTTAAACTAAAAATTAAAAAGTCACCATCTGTAACATAAGTAGCATTGGTCTGTTGCAATAAGGTGACTTAAGACAGCAAGGTGACTAAAGCCCCAGTTCATCTGTGTGTTACTATGGTAACAATTATGATGTCACTATGGCAACCAAGGTAAATAGACCTGCTACTGTGCTTAAGTCAGGCAAAGTGTGATTGCAACAGTTCCCTGAATCTTAAATTAAGAAGAATCTAAAACTCACAGGTCATTTTTTCTTTGACATTATAATACTGGCGACTAATTAATACCTTTAAACACTTCCCATGCAATCAACATGTTTATCTTGCCAATTGCATTTTTATATAAAGATGGTCTACATGTAATATAAAGTCCATGAAAGAAGGCAACAATTTGTATTTAGTTTTCCTTAAATGATCATGATAAAAATTACATAAAAAAGTAAAGGTTAACAAACAGTTAAAAATTTGATTACAGGTAAACCTAACAAAATTAAATAAACACTCTGGCAATATTAATTCTGTAAAACACAAGGTCGGTTTTCAATTATCAGAAATCTTGATGATTATAATACATGAGTGATTGGGGAACTTACCATGTGAAATCAATGTAAGCATGCAGCAATCAAATAAAAAACATGATTAGCCCAATTCATGGTCCATGTAAAAAATAAAAGATTGATATATATCACCAATATTTAATCAATTATGGAGATGAATTATAAACAATATCCATATTGAAATATTTATTGAAATTCAGTTGTTTGACAGTTACCTGAAAATACCACTAGAAAATATGTATACACATTTGCAGTAATGTGACAGGCTATGAAGCATCTAGGAAGTAACAATAACAAAATATTCAATAGAACTGTTACAGACAAACTATTTCTAGAATGTTTATAAAACAAAAGTTTAAGATATTCCTACATGATTTAACCAAAAAAAATACCTGCATTTTGCGGAGGCTTCTGAAATCCTTTGAAGTTAATTAATGCTGAAACTGTGTGGCCTGTTGTTACTTTATATCTAATGTTATTTTTATGTTTATCATTTTATATAATTAAAGCAAAAACGAAGATTTAATCAAAAGTGCCCTTTGACAGGCATGCACACTGAGTGTAATGGTCTTCTACAAGTGCTATGGTCCAATAGGCCTGCATTGTAGGTTCTTTTTAATGAAGTCAGCCAAGGACATGCCAGAGATTCCTAAAGGAAATCAATTAAGGAATGATTAGAAAGCCTTTCACTTTAATATGAGACATAAGAAAATACAATACATCTCTGTTATAATTATAAAGATCTTCAACACTTATATATAGTGCCACTGGACATGCTGCAGATGCTGTAAGATTGGAAGAAAAGGTATTTCATTAATTATCTGTTACAAGTAAATTTATTTATTTTTTATTATATTTGAAGAAGTGCATTCTTACCTGGTACTGGTTGGGCCGCAGGATGCCACACATTCAGATCATGTATTTCACTGTACAATCCAAATGTCAATCTCTCTCTTTTATATTTCTGTCTTGACCTGGCACACACCATGTATGTAAAGTCACCACTACCAGAGTGTATATAAAACACTTTGCCCACCCAGGCCATGGCACTTATATCAACCACCTTGATCATCTCCCCAGCCTCTTTCAAACTCATGTCATTTAGAGAGTACTCCATTAAAAATGTTCCTTGTGGGAAGTATAAAAGATTTTCCCGATAATTCACCATGAATGCTGTGATGTTGCTCTCAATAACCTCATGTCGGGCCTCAAGCCGGGCTTCGTTCTTATCGTATGAAGCCAGAAACAGCTGATATATACCTTCATTTGGTCCAGACCAAAACAAATGACTGAAAGAGAAACCAATTTGTAAAATGTTTTGTTAGTGCAACCTATAAATTTGTATGTAGAGGAATTTTTCACAACATGTATTGACAAAGTGTTGACCCTGGGCTTAAACATGACCTGAACACTGCATAAGTTTAAGTCTGACATGCAGTGTTCTGGGTCTATGACAAATGCTCCCAATGCAGATAGTGGCTGAATGAAATGGATTACCTGAAGCAATGTAATGAGACTGCTGTTTAAGGAGTAAATCTATAGGAGATAATCTATACTGAAAATTTATACTGTTGACACAAAATAAGTTTTATATCTTAGGTATGATGTCACTTGAAAATTTATCAAGGTGTTATCATATTTATTCGGGAGTATAAAATCATCCCACGTTCCAGTTTTTTAAACTGAGGATGTACAGTATCATGTGTCCTTACGTACATGGATACAAAGATAGGAGAAAGACAAGTTTACCATTAGGGCTGGGCAGACGATAACTGATTGTTATGACTTGAATTAATATGATAACTGATGGCTCTGACAACAGATCGGTCTGATAACAGATGGCTCTGATGAGAATCAATCAATAAATAAATACAATCTTCTGAAATTGTTTGTACAGCAAACTGGACAAGTTCTGACATAATTTTAAAGCTGTATCACAATGCAACAAAGACATTGAGGGCCTATTCAGATTGAAAGAGGCATTATAAATTAAGGGCTGCTGAACATGCAACATATTTTCTTGCTTGAATGATAAAATAAATACAATTCAGAACTAGAATATTGGTATTTGTCAAGCAACACATGTATCCACTGAAATCAGATTAGTATGGGTGAAGTGAGACATGAATTGAGTGGTAAGTGGAAATAAAGTGACACGTGTTGCATTATTGAAGGGGTGGGGATTGTGACAATTAGGGTTAGGCTGATATGTCAAACCAGTCCTTAGATCTTAGCATTGATGTCTGCCATGTAAACATGATTGTAGGTAATGCCACTTGCCAACTCAATGAACGAGTATGAGATTTTTACCCTAGACAGACAAACAGATGGACACCTTGTGATGATGATGCAAAAGTAGCTGCAGGTGGCACCACCAGTTCTGTGTATGATATAGAGGTATGTCGGATCTGTAAACATGCAAAAAATCAAACCAGTCCTGATATATTAGCAAGGATGTCTGCATGATTGTAGGTTGCACCATCTGTCATTTATTGAGAAACCTATCCATGATGTCTTTATGTGCAAAATTTCTGGCAAATAAGTCCAACCACTGCAGAGACATGAGTGATGATTTTAGCTCAAGGCACACAAACAGATGGGCCCTGTGCAAAAATGGTTGTAGATGGCGCCATCAGTTTTGTGTATGATATTAAGATACCCAAGAGCTATACTCATGCAGAATTTCAGCCTAATTGGTCAAATCAGTCCCAAGATATGTGGGTTTATGTGTTAAAACAGATGCATAAATGGGCACTCTTTGCTGCAAAGAGGATAGGTCAGAGGTCAACCTAAAATTAGTGACCTGATTATAATTCAGAGTTTCATAAAACTATGTCCAGTTGTTACAAAGATCGAGTTCTCCAGAAACCTATGCGGTTGTGGTGGCAGCATCCAGCTGAAAACAAAGTATCCTAAACACTGTTTTATGGATACAATTAATCCAGTTGCCGCCAGGTGTGCTGATTAAATAAATATAAGTGAGCCTCTTGTTATTGATTCTGACATAGCAACATAACCTTTTCATAATCATTCATAAACCAAAAACTGATGATAATTTTACCCGTTGTAAGCGTCCACTAGGATAGACTTTGCAGGTTCTGGTACACCCTCTCTGACAATCCTGCAGTCTTCACCATCAATGTTACACAGACTTATCTGTAAGCACAAAGAACATTTATCATATTACTTTACACTAGTAGAGTTGTACCTGTGCACTGTATATGCTCTATGTCACGCAGCCTGCCACATCCACATTTTAGTCTGTACAGACCATGGTGATCCCTGACAGCAGCCATGTGTGGAATAATTCAGAGGATTAACCAGACAAGAGTTTGCTAAAGGCGAGGGGATGTGACATGAAAGTCAACATTTAGAACGAAATAACACTTTTTCTGGACCACACCAACATCCTGAAATTATAGCAGGATTCCTTTATAAAATGCTAGATAGGCATTAAATAGGACATTACAACATTAATATATTAAGATACTTATACACAAATCAGATTTAGCCGTATCATTTTATCTCCTCAACGAGATATATTTCGCTCCTGTTGGTTTGTCTGTTGACAATTTTGCTCACAGGGTTAAGGTGCAGATTTTGGTGAAATTTTGTGGAGAATTAAGGTCATAACAACCAAGCAAGTCAGAAGTAATTTAATTTGATTTTCTTGAAGGATACTTTGACAAAAGTTTATTCAGTGAGAAAATGGCACTATTCATTATTATCAGGAAACATTAAGCACAAAGGATATAAACAGGGTGATCTGATTAATGATCAGATTTGTTTTAGTATCATGACTTGAATGTAATTTTTGATTAGCAGGATATCACTTGACTTGGGATTTTATCTGACTGCTTGAAGCAAAGCACATGTAACTTGCTACGGTGTAACTGTAAAAATAAGAGTGTAACCTTGAGGCAAATGTTAGATACAAGGCAGTTTATATATAAGATAAGGTCTCCCAATAGGTCATGAAGAAATGCAAGAATTTTATAGGATGACTTGAGGCAAAAATGTAGGAATTTATAGGAGTTTACAGGAAAGTATTGGAGTTTTTACAGCTCAATCATGAATCTTGCATGGTTAATCACCAACAGGTCTATGTATTAATTCAATAATAACAGCTGTACCAGAATCATTATTTTCCAGTGAAAAAATATATGGAAAATATAGGAGATAAATGTCTAAATAATGCAAAATATAGTATATTATTTTTACAAATAAAAGGACAGAAAAATTTAGGAAATATAGGAGTTGGTGGAAGCCTTGATAACTTCACACTAATTAAAAAATATGCCACTCTAACTACTTACACTGTCAGAGGTTGAGTAATATATATCATCATAGAGCCAGTCCACAGACAAGCTGGTGATCACGCTAGACAGGCGTCTGAGATTCTTTAGTTCACTGAAATTCCTGTCAGGGCTCCACGAGAAACGAATGAGATTCTTTGCAAGGTCAGCCACAAACACAAACTGTCTGTGATAATGCACTGCCACAGCTGAAACGTTAAGAAGATATCAAACGTCATGCATATTTTAAAGTGATATGGTGAGTAGGTTTGAAGATTCAGAAATATATATATATATACAGTAAAATTCCTCACACACTAAGGGGATGTGACAAATTTGTCCCGATTAGTGATTTGTCTTGTTCAGAGAAGTGTGTCATATTATAACATTAATTCTTCTAGGGTTTTCACTGATTTCTTCTATTTTACTTTTATTTATACAATATATATATGTCTGTTTTGTTTTGAAATGACCAGCCAATCCTAATTAAACAAGTGACCCATGGGTCATGATGCTCCGCTGACTGGGAAGAGATTCGCAAAAGGAAATTTTATCATCAGAATGGTAGTATATACTCATTCAACTGAAGCATCAAACAGATTAACCAACAGGCAAAGATTAGTCTGTATTTATATATCTCAAAAATAGAGAAAAAATGTGTAAACTTTAAAAACTAGAATATGGGTAGCCAACAAGTGACTACGTGTATCCCCAAAATCAGAGTGGAACGGGTGAAGTGAGGCATGGATTGAGTGGCAAGGGGAAATAGAGCGAGGTATGTTGCATATTAGCATTAATGTCAGCAGCCTAAATGTGTATGTAGGTTGTGCCACCTATCACATATCCAGAAAGCTGTTCAAGTTGTATACATATGCAAAATTTTAGGCAGAAAAGTCAAACCACTACATTTATATGAGTGATTTTAGCCCACGGCAGACAAACAGACAGACGCTGTGCAAAAATGGTTGCAGGTGGCCCCTCCAGTTTTGTGTATGATAAAGACCAATGTGAGATCTAAACACATACACAATTTTAGCCCAATCGGTCAAATGGTTCCTGAGATATGAGCTTGGATGTGTGCACCGTTAACTAGAATTTAGGTGGCGCCACCTGTCATAAAATCAAGAAAGCTGTCCAGGATGTATAAACCTGCAAAATTTTAGGCAGTTATGTCAAACCACTACAGAGAAATGAGTGATTTTAGGCCTCGGCAGACAAACAGACAAACGCTGTGTAAAATGTGCAAAAATGGTTGCAGGTGGCCCCTCCAGTTTTGTGTATGATAAAGACCTGTGTGAGATCTATACACATGCAAATTTTTGGCCCAATCGTTCAAACGGTTCCAGAGATATGAGCTTGGATGTCTGCAGCGTAAACTAGAATGTAGGTGGCGCCACCTGTCATAAAATCAAGAAAGCTATCCAGGATGTATAAAGCTGCAAAATTTTAGGCAGATACATCAAACCACTGCGGAGATATGAGTGACATTATCCCATGGCAGACAAACAGACAGACGCTGTGCAAAAATTGTTGCAGGTTGCCACTCCAGTTTTGTGTATGATAAAGACCTATGTGAGATCTAAACACATGCACAATTTTGGCCCATTCAGTCAAATGGTTCCTGAGATTTGAGCTTGGATGTATGCAGCGTTAACTAGAATGTAGGTGGCGCCACCTGTCATAAAATCAAGAAAGCTATCGAGGATGTATAAAACTGCAAAATTTTAGGCAGATATATCAAACCACTGCCGAGATATGAGTGACATTGTCCCATGGCAGACAATTAGATGGACTCTGTGCAAAAATGGTTGCAGGTGGCACCACCAGTTTTGTGTATGATAAAGAGCTATGTGAGATCTATACACATGCAAAATTTTGGCCCAATTGGTCAAACGGTTCCCAAGATATGAGCTTGGATGTCATCAGTGTGAACGTGAATGTAGGTGGCGCCACCTGTCATAAAATCAAGAAAGCTATCCAGGATGTATATGCATGCCAAATTTCAGTTGAATTAGTCAATTCACTGCAGAGATATGAGTGATTTTAACCCAAGGCAGATGAACAGATGGACACTGTGCAAACATTGTTACAGGTGGCGCCACCATTTTTTGTGTATGTTATAAAGCTATCCAAGGGCTACATTTGTATAAATTATATTTCCTGATCTGTCAAACAGTTCCTGAGATATGAGCTTGGATGTCATCAGCGTGAATGTGAATGTAGGTGGCATCACCTGTCATAAAATTAAGAATGCTTTCCAGGATGTATACGCATGCCGAATTTCAGGTGAATTAGTCAATTCTCTGCAGAGATATGAGTGATTTTAACCCAAGGCAGATGAACAGATGGACACTGTGCAAACATGGTTACAGGTGGCACCACCATTTTTTGTGTATGTTATAAAGCTATCCAAGGGCTACATTTGTATAAATTTTATTTCCTGATCGGTCAAATGGTTCCTGAGATATGAGCTTGGATGTCTGCAGCGTGAACATGAATGTAGGTGGCCCCACCTATCATAAAATCAAGAAAGCTATCCAGGATGTATACGCATGCGGAATTTCAGGTGAATTAGTCAATTCACTGCAGAGATATGAGTGATTTTAACACAAGGCAGATGAACAGATGGACACTGTGCAAACATGGTTACAGGTGGCACCACCATTTTTTGTGTATGTTAAAAAGCTATCCAAGGGCTACATTTGTATAAATTTTATTTCCTGATCGGTCAAATGGTTCCTGAGATATGAGCTTGGATGTCTGCAGCGTGAACATGAATGTAGGTGGCCCCACCTATCATAAAATCAAGAAAGCTATCCAGGATGTATACGCATGCGGAATTTCAGGTGAATTAGTCAATTCACTGCAGAGATATGAGTGATTTTAACACAAGGCAGATGAACAGATGGACACTGTGCAAACATGGTTCCAGGTGGCACCACCATTTTTTGTGTATGTTAAAAAGCTATCCAAGGGCTACATTTGTATAAATTTTATTTCCTGATCGGTCAAATGGTTCCTGAGATATGAGCTTGGATGTCTGCAGCGTGAACATGAATGTAGGTGGCCCCACCTATCATAAAATCAAGAAAGCTATCCAGGATGTATACGCATGCGGAATTTCAGGTGAATTAGTCAATTCACTGCAGAGATATGAGTGATTTTAACCAAGGCAGATGAACAGATGGACACTGTGCAAACATGGTTACAGGTGGCGCCACCATTTTATGTGTATGTTATAAAGCTATCCAAGGGCTACATTTGTATAAATTTTATTTCCTGATCGGTCAAATGGTTCCTGAGATATGAGCTTGGATGTCTGCAGCGTGAACATGAATGTAGGTGGCCCCACCTATCATAAAATCAAGAAAGCTATCCAGGATGTATATGCATGCGGAATTTCAGGTGAATTAGTCAATTCACTGCAGAGATATGAGTGATTTTAACCAAGGCAGATGAACAGATGGACACTGTGCAAACATGGTTACAGGTGGCGCCACCATTTTATGTGTATGTTACAAAGCTATCCAAGATCTACATTTGTATAAATTATATTTCCTATACGGTCAAACGGTTCCCGAGATATGAGCTTGGATGTCTGCAGCGTGAACATGAATGTAGGTGGCCCCACCTGTCATTAAATCAAGAAAGCTATCCAGGATGTATACGCATGCCGAATTTCAGGTGAATTAGTCAATTCACTGCAGAGTTATGAGTGATTTTAACCCAAGGCAGATGAACAGATGGACACTGTGCAAACATGGTTACAGGTGGCGCCACCATTTTTTGTGTATGTTATAAAGCTAGGGCTACATTAGTATAAATTTTATTTCCTGATTGGTCAAACGGTTCCCGAGATATGAGGGTTTATATGTGGAAACAGACGCACAAATGGACGCTGGGCAGAGAGGAAGAGTCAGAGGTCAACACAAATTGGTTAGGCACCAGTTCACATGTGACCCGATAATTGGTGTAAGTTTCGGAAAAATCGTGTTGTAGTTATTGAGATACTGCAGTTTTTGTATCAAATTTTCCATTATTTTGGGGGGTATTCTGGAGCCATAAAGCTTAAAGAATATGGGTAACAGAGACCTTATTTCAGGTTTCCATGGAGACTTTTCATGGGTCTCCCTGTGTGTCAAGAATGTAGATTCTAGGTTTGTGCCCTGTTAACAGATGTTCATATCTTAAAAGGTCTCAAAAATAGAGAAAAAAATCGTAAAAAATCCCAAACAAATACAGGTGGCGCCACCAGTCTGCAGGAACTGATGGAACATCTCATGATCAATATGTATGCCAAAAATCATGACCATCAGTGATGTAGTTATTGAGATATTTAAGTTTTTGTATGAAATTTTTTACTTTTCTGGGGGGGTACTTTGTGGCCCCATAGCTCAAAGGACCTCTCAGTGTGTCAAGAATTAAGATTCTAGGTCCAGTCTTTATGATTTGTGCCCTGTTAACAGCTGTTCATATTTTTAAAGGTCTCAAAAATAGAGAAAACAATTCGTAAAAATTGAAAAATACAGGTGGCGCCACCAGTCTGCAGAAACTGATGAAACTTCTCATGATCAATACATATGCCAAAAATCATGACTATCAGTGATGTAGTAAATGAGATGTTGAAGTTTTTGTATGAAATTTTTTACTATTCTGGGGGGTACTTTGGGGCCCCATAGCTCGAAGGATAAGGGTAACAGAGACCTAGTTTCTGGTTTTCATGGAGACTTTTCATAGTTCTCTCAGTGTGTCGAGAATGAAGATTCTAGGTCCAGTCATAACCATTTGTGCCAAGTTAACAGATGACCGCATCCTTAAAGGTCTCAAAAATAGAGAAAAAAAATCGTAAAAAATCGAACAATACAGGTGGCGCCACCAGTCTGCAGGATCTGATGGAACTTCTCATGATCAATATGTATGCCAAAAATATTATGACCATCAGTCAAGTAGTTAATGAGATATTGAAGTTTTTGTATGAAATTTTTTACTTTTCTCAGGGGTACTTTGGGGCACCATAGCTCGAAGGATATGGGTAACAGAGACCTAATTTCTGGTTTCCAAGGAGATTTTTCATGGACCTCTCAGAATCACAAGTAACAAGGTTCTAGGTCCAGCGGTTAGGATTTGTGCCTGGTTAATGGACGGACAGATGGACGAAGGACATATAGTGATCGGTATAGCTCAGTTGACTTTCAGTCAGCTGAGCTAAAAAAGGATTATGATGTTTGCACACTTTCAGTGAGGGCATTAGAAATAAACTACGATGTCAGTTATATCTCTCCAGTGTATTACTGCATGCAACATTTGTCAACTCATGATGGTTCCAGGCTGTCTCCAACCCACTTCACACACAAAAAAAGTTTTAAAATAGTTTGGACAATGTGAATTGATCAAATCAGTTCCAATCCTATTAACATATGGCACTGTAGCAGTGGATAATTCAATTAACATTTGAAACATTCTGAAAAAAACTCCTCAGCTAAATTCAAAACGCTTTAGGCAAAAATGGGTCAAATATAGTTTTTACTGTTGTGTGAATGCTAAATTTGCATTCAATACACTTTGAAACAGTTTTGAATTGCACTCTGAAAGGAGCATTGGCGACCATTAAAGGTCTTACAAGGTCATGACCTTGTAGTGTGTAGTATATGTCTCCCTTAGGGGATCATATTTTGTACTTTACATGCAGAAATGTTTGTCCATTATAACCCAGATTACTTTCAGTCAGCTGGGCTAAAAATGGCTTCCTTATGCATGGGGTAGAGAGTCAATGGGAGTCAATAGATCTCCTATAACACAGTTTTACCTATTACCTTATTCAGCACATGCTGAATATTCCCTTGTTCACCTACCTGTGATGTCATCTTCGTTAGTGAAAATGATTCTTGGTGCTGCGATTTCATGTTTTTGAGGCTTCTCAAACATCGTGACGTCTCTCTTTGTGCCATATACTACATAAACTTTCTCCTTTTCCCATGCTGAAATAATGTTAATAGGAATAATTTCAAGAAATCATCCTCATTTTGCATATTTATATCAGATTTCACCAACCAACCATGTAAGTTATTTAATATTCCTGATTATACTGCAAACTGAAATGTAAAATTAACAGTAATGCTCATTTTGCTGTGACCTCTGGGCATACAGCAAAAGTACATAAAAACTCCTCACATATATCAAATTAACTATGTAAATACTTGAAAAGGAGTTATGTATATCAAAGAGAGAGGCAGGCTGTATCAAAGGCAGACAACTACAGAGACACAGGTTTATTACTACTCACCGGCAGGGATGTAGTAAGTATCAGAGCACAGATCACGTCGCTCCCTGCCGTTTACCAGGACGGCTTCTGTGGGTGAGAGAATGTACAAGACAATAAATTTTTTTTTTTTTTACAAACTTCAATTTTAATGAAAACAAGAGCTTTACAAATTATAAATAAATGGATTACCATTCTTATCATAAAACACGCCACTGAGAAACAACAGAGTTACTAATACAAATCAAGAAACATAAGACTACACATGGCAGGTATCAAGTTATTTGATTTTTTTATTTTTTTGAGTCATTTATAATGTCAGTAACAGGTTAGTACTAATCTCACCTTTTTTGATGATATACTAAATTTCTGCTTTGGTAAGGGGCTTATGATAATTAGGTCTGAGCAGGGTCAGCTAGCAGAGGCTTGTCAGGTATCATAATCTCTTCATATTTTCAATTCACTAAACAGAAATTTCTGTTTATTTGCAATAGAAAGCAAATCCAAAACCATTTCAGTTTTGAACACCACAAAAATATCCTGATATTATTTATATGCATAAGTACAGTGTTTAATTATTTGCAATAAAAATTTCCTGAAATCTGGGTCAATTAACTAACATTCGCAAAAAATAACAGGTGGTGCAACCAATGGACAAATAATAAACAGAGTGATTGACAAACAGAGTATTGGCACCTATAAAGACCACCTACATTATGTATACCAGTGTCTCAATAGCTTTTGCCAAATTAACTTTCAAATAGACAGACCACTGTATTCACTAATGATCAGAACTGCTCCTATTAGATTGTTTGACTAACATATACTGACCTCCCAAAGCCCTTTTAACAAACTCATCAAGTGCCCTCTGTTGGTAATAAGAAGAACTAAGATACCGGGATGTTTTGATAGGGGTCAAGTCATTGCTTTACGATCTCAATGATCATTGTGTAACTCATCCAAAGGATTCTATTGGCAATCTAAGCAGAATTGAATTTATGTTCTTGCTATCAAATTTATTTCACTTTTATTAATTATTTACACTTTAATTTATGGTCACAAAGGTCTTTTGATAGTGAGGAATTTCACTGCAGTGAAATAAAAATGAGTGGTATCAAAATTAAGATTCCCTTTTTCTGTTTATATTCTTTCAACTTAATTCAGCTCTCAATAAGGCATGTCTTATTCTGTAGCTACCGATTGGAATGAGGCTTGCTCTCTGCATTCATTAAAATTGGTTTGGCTGCCATACAGAATTTCACTTTATAGAAATTTACACTTTATTGCAATTATGGCTGTGACAAATAGCAGTTGTTATAAAGCAGAATCCACTGTACTATATTTAGCTTAAATAGTCCAAGCATTCATGGGCTGTAAGCTTGTAGTTAACAGGGCAGTGTTAGCAGGTCATTTTGTGGATGAGAATATAAGTCTGCAATTATCTTATTTTAATAAAGACACTGACAAATGCTTGATTATGAAAATCATGACAGATTCAGAAAAAAATATAAAACTTTAATATGAATTATTATATTAAAATTATTTAATGCTTTTAGTTTAATTAGTAGCAATTCATGTATATCTTCCTAGTTTAACCTGTAGTGTTTCATGTATACATCTCTAGTTTTACCTGTAGTGTTTCATGTATACATCTCTAGTTTTACCTGTAGTGTTTCATGTATACATCTCTAGTTTAACATGTAGTGTTTCATGTATATCTCTTTTGTTTTACCTGTAGTTTTTCATATATACCCTTCAAGTTTTACCTGTAGTGTTTCATGTATACATCTCTAGTTTTACCTGTAGTGTTTCATGTATACATCTCTAGTTTTACCTGTAGTGTTTCATGTATACATCTCTAGTTTTACATGTAGTGTTTCATGTATATCTCTTTTGTTTTCCTGTAGTGTTTCATGTATAACCTTCTAGTTTTACCTGTAGTGTTTCATGTATATCTCTCTAGTTTTGATTGTAGTGTTTCATGTATACATCTCTAGTTTTACCTGTAGTGTTTCCTGTATATCTCTCTAGTGTTACTTTGAGCGTTTCATGTTTATATCTTTAGTTTCACTTGTAGTGTTTCATGTATACATCTCTAGTTTCACCTGTAGTGTTTCATGTATACATCTCTAGTTTCACCTGTCCTGTTTCATGTATACATCTCTAGTTTCACCTGTCCTGTTTCATGTATAAATCTCTTGTTCTTCTGTAGTGTTTCATGTATACATCTCTAGTTTTACCAGTAGTGTTTCATGTATACATCTCTAGTTTTACATGAAGTGTTTCATGTATAAATCTTTTGTTTTACCTGTAGTGTTTCATGTATACCCTTCTATAGTTTTACCTGTAGTGTTTCATGTATATCTCTTTAGTTTTACTTGTAGTGTTTCATGTATACATCTCTAGTTTTACCTGTAGTGTTTCCTGTATATCTCTCTAGTGTTACTTTGAGTGTTTCATGTTTATATCTTTAGTTTCACTTGTAGTTTTTCATGTATACATCTCTAGTTTCACTTGTAGTGTTTCATGTATACATCTCTAGTTTCACCTGTCCTGTTCCATGTATACATCTCTAGTTTCACCTGTCCTGTTTCATGTATACATCTCTAGTTCACCTGTAGTGTTTCATGTATACATCTCTAGTTTTACCAGTAGTGTTTCATGTATACATCTCTAGTTTTACATGTAGTGTTTCATGTATATCTCTCTGGTTTTACCTGTAGTATTTCATGTATATCTTTTTAGTTTAACTTGAAGTGTTTTATGTGATTCTCTCATGTTTTACCTGTAGTGTTTATTTCTTGGGTCAGGACCCTGCTTCCACCATACCGATTATGGGCCTTCAATTCCACTTGATATGTAGAGCTGGCCTCCAGCCCTCTGAATGTGTAGCTGTTCACATTAGGGGCAACTTCATAATCCCGACGACTGATGTTTTCAGAACGCAGGATAATGTGATAGTGTTCCAGTTTTGCATTGCTGTAACATGGCGGCTGCCATTCAAGAAAAACTGTTGAGGATGTAGAATCTACGCCCACCAATGTAGGCGGCCCTGGAGGCACTATAATTGATAAAGAAGGTCAATTATGAGTCATATATACAACATCCATTGGTAGTTATATTTTTATCTCTGCTTCATACACTGATAATGTTTAAAAAGGTGTAAAACAGGTGTGTGGCTGTAACAGCACTTAAATTAAGCATGAGAATTTTCCTTCAGTTCAGTGGTATGTTTATATAAAGTCATTGATAATATGTATATTGGTTTCCAGGCAGGGTAGTAAACATCAATTTTCTTGATTTCTAAAAATAATGTTTCTCTCTGAGAATAATGTTTCTCTGTGAGAATACTGTTTCTTTGTGAGAATATTTTTTTTCTGTGAGAATGTTTCTCTGTGAGAGTGATGTTTCTCTGTGAGAATGTTTTTCTGTGAGAATAATGCTTCTCCATGGGAATAAGTTTCCTCAATGAGAATGTTTCTCTGTGAGAATAATGTTTCTCTATGTGAATAATGTTTCTCCATGAGAATAATGTATGTTTCTCCTTGGCTTGTAGGAGGCACTGTCTGTTGCTTGAAGATGAAGAAAATATATTAGGAATTATATACTAATTGGCCTTTCTAGTCTTAAGACAAGCAATAATTCTATGACCTATCATTAAGATGTTTGAGTGAATCTCTGAGATTCTGTCATGAATTTGTGCCACAGAGGTGTTGGTGCAGATCAAACCACTGTACATATGCTTAACATCTCATACAGCCATCAAGCTTTGTACTTACCTAAAGTTTTCCAAATTTAATGTAAACAGAAATATTTGCATTCATGAGATTTTAAACAATATCCTAAGGATAAGTTTATCTTTTCCAAACAATACTGAATTCACCATATTTGGATATATAGAGCACGCAAAATGAAAAGGCGGCTGACAGGGGAGATTAAATATAGTTCGACAGGGGAGATTACATTTAGTTTTCAAAATGGCCAATAGGTGTCAGCAGCAAGCATAAAAAAGTTGCTGCTTTCTCACTGCAACATGATCTTTCAAATAAAATCTATGGTCAATCCCATGGATATTCTTACTTCAATCAGTAGGTGCCTGATTAAACCAACTTGAGGCCCTGGGCCTTGAAACCTTGGGACAGGGGCAAACTGGCTAAGGGACACCCTCTATTTTTTAATGTTACATATAAAATAAACATTTGTCATTTTAAAAAGGGATCATTGGTCACATCGCTCAGCTCAATTTTGGAAAATATCAGCAAATGCAAAATATTCATATTTATTTTGGTTTTGACAAGGTGCTTGAAAACATTAATGAAATCCACAGTTTCTGATCAACTGGTTTCAAATTTCAGATTTTTACAGATAAAATGATTATGTAAACATGTCTAGAAAATTAAATCCACAGCATTTACAGGAAAAAATCACAAATTTGGGAAAAATTTAAGGTACTGATTTTATATTTATACTAATAACTTTAAAAAAATTCAAAATTTAGACCTAATTTTCATTATACAATTGAATCTTGATTAAATATAGTTATATCCCTTATATAATTTCTTGAATATATATAGGAAATATGTAGAGGAATATGTATATGAAATATGATCAAAAATAGATCAGTGGTTCTATATTAGGCAGCCTTGAAGTGTAAATGTGGGTTTTTCATGGAAAATTGAGGTTTTTCCTTAACATTTTGAAGGAATAAAGTCCTAGTGACCCAATTTTCCATATGGAAGGAAAATATTTAGGACATCTTACTGTATGCAAAATTTTGGAATAGTAGGGCCAACTGTTTCAAAACATGCCCTGTTAACGGACGGATGGGGGGAAGCCGTGATAGATGGAACATGAGAAAAGGACCATGACTATAGCTCGGATGACTAAAAAGTCAACTGAGCTCTAAAATAGAACATGAATATCATACTATCCTACCCTCTTATAAAATCTATGAGATTTCACCTTACAAATAATAATGAGACAGAGAGCACAGATAATACCTGAGGCTTCTTTGGTTCTGAACACTTTACTTTCTGGTGAGGCAGATATAACTTTTGATCCTTTTAACACAACTCTGGCCTGAAAATGAGAAAATATAAAGTTACCTGTATTAGTCATGTTTTAGACACAAAAGAAAAATACCACAGAAGCATCTTTGGAATTTAATTTATATTAATTCATTACTTATATTTTCCGTATATGCCTTCTTGTGCATAATGAATACTACACATCACATGACCAAGCCAGGCATACAGTTACTTTGACAAACGTTATTATTATCTCATCTCTCATTTAATAAGAAATACAGATACTTAAATCTATCTAAAATTTCTGACATTATCAAGTTTGATACAAAGCAAGCCTAGATTATAAAATTGTAGAGTATTGATTCATTCTATAACAAGTTCATACAAAAACTTAAAAGTCTTTAATGTTTCAGTTGTTCAAATAATGTTAATTATATTTATGCTTATAATAATATTGTGTGTGTATATATATATATATATATATATATATATATATATATATATATATATATATATAAGAGAATCTGGAAAGATCCAGAATATTTCTTGGAAGAATGAGAATTCCAATTCTTTCCGTGGAAATATGAGAATTTCCATTCATCCTGGGAAAATGAGAATTCCCATTTTTCCTGGGAACAACAGGAATTCTAATTTTTCCCATGACTAAACAATTTTAAAATGATATGAATTTGCATGTAGGGAAGGTTCATTAAATAAATAAACATCTAAACAACACATCATTTCACTGTAACATCAGGTGTAAATATTCATAACCTTTTAAATGGAATGTAATTTTATTTTAATTCTGTGACAGGAAACCTGTATTTGCCATTATTAAAATGATAGCACAAAAGATTGAAGAAAAATACAATTGATACATATACTCCTACTTGCCACAGTATGCATCTTATTTCATTAACAACTCTTGATTTTTTTGTACAGCGGCATATTCTTAAAAACATTAAGTTCAAAATTGATCTTCAAAAGATATGTTTGAAAGAAATTAAGAAAAAAATGTAAAAATAAGAGTTAAAAGCTGGCATGAAATGACTCCTGTTCCTTCCAGGATAAATGACTATTCTCATTTTTCCAAGGTTTGAATTTCAAATCTGAATTCCGGTCCTTGTCAGGGAAAATGAGAATCCTCATTCCTCCTGGGAGAGACTGGAATTCTATTTTTCCCAGGGAATATTGAAAATTCTAATTTCTCCCAGGAAAAACAGGAATTATATCAAACTGTCTCTTGATTCTCATTAGAATGGGAATTCTGATTCTTCCAGGGATGATTCTGGATCCTCCCAGATAGTCATTCCTTCCTCGACATATATTATATATGTGTGTGTGTGTGTGTGTACATGTTTAACTAAATTCTGTCTGTCAAAATATCTGTGGATTATGTAAATAAACAAAATTATACCTCACCTTATATGAGGTGTATGACTGTAGTCCTCTAACTATGAAGTAATCGTCTGATAAAAAATGAGATGTTGCATCATTCCAGTCTGCAGACTCCTGAACTTCCTTGATTTGTATGATTACTCTAACTTTTTTAGGAACTTTTAATGCCCGCCATTCAAACTTCACTGATGTGCTAGTTATATCTGCTGTCAGTGGTTTGGGTGCAGTCAGATTTTTAAATTGTTCTGCAAAGAAAATTTATAATGAAAATATCTTTGTTACCTCCAATATATCATGTAAACAACTACAGTAAAGCGCCGTTTTTCCGAAAGCGCCGGGGGACAAGCTTTTTGTTCGTAAAAACGAACATTCGGAAAAGGGGACAAGGGTCTAGCGGCAAGGTAGTACAACAGTTAATGATTAACTTAATGCCATTTTACCCATGAAACACGATGCTTTTTTCGAAATTCGTAATTGACGACCTGGACGTATAAAAAATATTGGATTATTGCTGAGCATAATTGGCAAAGATCAGTCCTACCTGCTTAAAGGATACGTGCATGCTCTTTTATTCATCAAATTCATTGGAGGGAAAGGTCAAATGACATCGCAAAGAAACACAGTGTTTCTTATCGATCTACGGAATTGAAGACCGCGACATTAAAAAGCTGCTCGAGCACAAGGGTTTAATGAATTATACCTCACCAATGCTGATGCGAGTAAACTGCTCAGTTATTTGGCATGACATCCTGTCCCAAACCGACGAACTATGTTTGCTTGTGTACAAACGAGCAGTGGTTGATAACACACAAGTGCTCTTGGATAAACTGCTCAGTCGCTTGCTAGGCGTACAGGGGGCTGAGCGTTGGGGGCTCGCAGTAGTTTTCACACCTTTGCCCCGGCGACAACCTCAGCCCAGAACTAATTAATTAGGGTCACCACTGGGCTTAACACATGACTGCAGGCCTTGTGACTCGTAATTACAATACTCATTTTAGGTTTTTACATACTTGAAATTTTCGGAAAAACAAATTTTCAGAAATTCGGCATTCAGAAATACGGCGCTCTACTGTACATGATAATAATGAAATTTATTGTGAAAACTTGTACTGATGCATGAAAGATCAAGTTACCCTGAGAGAAAGAGAGATCAAAGTATCTCTAACTTTAGGTTTAACATTAGAACCTTTCTGCTATCATTATCAAATGCAGTTTAATTATAAATACTCTAAATATCCATTGTTCCAAAAATGATACATCACAATAATTAGTGCTGTTACACTGTAATTTTGTTATTATAATTTTATATATTTATGGTTTCTTTGAAGAGATATGTAAACTTAAAATACAAAATCACTAATATATAAACAACAGTTTTACATACCTTTAATTTTTTCAATAAATATACCATCAGCTAATTTACATCCCATCTTACAATATTGTACCTGCAATGAGAAATATCTAAATTTCCAGAAGAAATAATCAGTAAATTAAAACATAAAGCTACTGCTAGGTGTCAAATATACTATATATTACATATGCTGCAATACTTATAAACTAGATATTTCTTGGCACCTCAGGTGCCATAGTATCCCCAGACAATTAATCCCCCCCCCCTTTAAGAATAGGCCCCCATCTTCAGCAGCATATTCTGACACTCAGCAAGCGACTATGGTTTCTTCCAGCTATCAACTTGAGAAACAATATTTTTCACCAAATATGGGGGCCAATATGTTGAATCTCTCTTGAGAAAAGAGCATTTTATTTTACAGAAACAGGAAGGTAGGTGGCACCACCTGTCCAGAAAAAAAGACCCCATTTTAAATAGGCTTTGTCCTCTAACACATATCAAGCACATGTCATGTTTGGTAAAGATCCATAAAATATATTTGGAGTTATCTCGTCCAAATGAAATCTCTGGGGTGGCAGCGCTACCATGCTTTATCCATAGTATCCCGACTTTGTCTGGGGATACAATAATGCAATAAATGCAGGACACTCAATGGGTTAATTATCAAGATAAACAGAGTAACTGCATATTATTCCAACAAAGTGACACCAAAAAGTGGTCACATTAATATATGATAATAACACACTAAATCTGAGACATATCATTATGAATAAAATAGTATATTAATTATTTATTTAACTATTTGTAAAGATCATTTTTATTTGCATTCACAAGAAAATAAAGGAATTAAAAAAAAAATACATAAAAGAACATTTATAAAGTTGAGACCTAAAAACAGCTGCTGTTTCACTTCATTTCATAGTTTTCAGAAACATTTTTTTTTTCTTGATTCTTAAATTACTGTGGTATGGTTTAATGTACATTTATGACAATTATATCTAGAAGTAAATAAACTTACCTCATTGTTATTAGTTAATCTTTTTATATCCTGAAATCAGAGATACATTTTAAATGAATATATGCATTCTAAATATTGACACATATATTAACAGTGAATTCAAGAAGTGGAATTTTAAATTTTTCAATTTTGATTCAATAAAAAAAATTAATTTCATTTTTAAACATGAGAGAATCATGGCAGAGAGGAAAAATGGTTTTGATATAATGTCATGTAGTTTGATAATACCCCATTATAAATTAGTTTGCATTTACTGGTTGCTTAAAATTGTATCATTTCAAATTTTCAAATTTTCAAAAAATTTAAAATGCAATATGAAAATGAATATGAATTTCATATATACATATACCATAAGAAAGAGCTCTGTATCAGGTCTAAAGTGATATAAAGTTTATGGGTCTAATATGCATCTGAAAAAAGCTTTTGGATTGATTTTAGATTTAGGGTTTTTTTGCCTGGAAGCTGCCTTAAGTGAATTATTTAAAGACTTACATAATGGTTAAAGCAATTTATATATTAGTTCCTTTATCATTATCCTTAAGTGATAACAAAAGATTTTAAATACCTTAACATATATTAAGATCCTATCATGCCTCTAAGGTGGCTCTTTTCTTGGACTCACCAAAAGAGAATAGTTTTATGAAGTACTTACACAACTACCAATACAACTTTCAAATGACGTATTCTCCCATCTATCACAGGCTCCTTTACACTGAAAATAAAACATGAATTTGTTTCTAGTTACCATTTTAAAAATTTATGATGTTGTTGGAGGGAACCTGTGACCTCCATATTTTAATGCTAGCTTAACTAATTAAGTATATACATGAGCAGAATTCCATTCCAGTTTCCGACTATATGACACAGCAGTAGCAAACACTTCTTCTTATTTTATATCCTAGAGTTAACTAAGCCAGGTGACCAGAGCATCTGGGTGATCTGGATGTGTATAATCATCCCCTTTGTTTTGTCATACCAGGTACTTCTTGAAAAAGAGTACATTTTTTTTAATATGCATTATATCACACAGATGTACTGCCAGTACACCAGTCATGCATGACATATTTAAATAGAAGTTTACTGAAGATAGGATATTACACATACCAGGCTAAATACAAGATGCCTCATATTGTTCAGTAGATTATAAATATATTAATTCAAAAAGAGAACAAAGAAAGATTAATTTCTAAAAACTGCCCATTATTTCAAAAATAAAAGTTTTGAAACTAGTTGAATCATTTACTTCTATTCAGACAATAAAAGATCACACAGAACCACAAAGTTGAATAAAATGTGCTACACTGTTTTGTTGCCAGTGATATAATATGAAATAACAAAATGCTTATAATAAAATAAACCAACAGAAACATTAATTGTAAACACCCATTAGCTACCACTTAAACAGAGAAATGGGCACATTTATCAGGAATGACATAAGGAATGCATTATTTTGTCTTCTGCAACAACCAATCTCCTGTTGGGACTGGATTTTGTAATGATTTAGGGCCAACTTTAGGGAAATGCAAGGAGGTTGACTGGTCACATGACTGATGGGGTAGGGCTGCACGTCATTCTATTATCTGATCATCAGGGAGGTAAGGAAGTCACAGCACTTACAGCAACCTGGGATTCCCCTTACTGAGCCAGAGAACAGACAAAGTGAGCCATTGGGGAGAGCGGAAGGCAGGGGTAAGCTGGTCCATCAAATCCCCATATACAAGATTTGATCTATAGATCTGCCCTCAGAAACCAGTACACACCTTCAGCTATTGATGCATTTTCTCTACTCCGTACTGTTCATGGCTGACATTTATGATAAAACTTCATGAAATAATATGAGAAAAAAATATATAAAAAATTGCCAAATACAGTGGAACTTTTCTGAAGACCATCTCTCTAATAAGACCACCTGTCTGTTAATTGAGACAACCCTTGAGTGAACTTAAAAACTTTCACATTTGTTATAACTGACCTGTCTGTTAAGAACATCTGTTAATTAAGACCACTTCTGGCTATTATCAAGGGTGGTCCCATAACACAGCTTACACTTTATTGTATCTGAAAGTTCCGTCAAAGTTGGGAGTCTTAAATCATTCATTATCATATTTTTAACTGATCAATTAACCATAGGGAAAAAACTGCAATAATATAAGGAACAGGTCTCCCTGTTTGCAAAGTTTCAGGAATTTCTTCACTGAATGACTTTAAGTACACTTCATCAAAACCTGATGCAAAAACATGCATTTGAACCTTGTAGAGATCAAATCTCAATGTCAAATGCCTAAATTTATGCATGGCATGTCAAAGGAGTGCATCTGGAGATGATTTAAAAAAGGATCCTTTTTCACATGAAAGTATTTACAACAGTTTTCTTAAGAGAGATACTTTAAAATGTATCAATTGGCAGCAATGCATGTTGGTATTATGTAACTGTGGGAAAGTTTTCCAAGTTTCCAGAATCGCTTCATGAGTTGACCATCACAGAGATCAAAGAAAGTGGAGAAACTCACAGAAATTGAGAGTCTTTGAGAAAAGGCAGAGGTAGAACAGACCTAAACAGATGGTCCTCAAGTCTGGTACATCAATCAGGGTATACTAAGTGGACCCTAAACATGAACTCTCCCATAACCCACAGTGCAAATTACTTAGACAAACAAACAAATCTTCAGTAAGTAACCACTTAGCATGGCGCACCCATTAACTAGAAATGCTGAATCACTGGCCACTTTTTATACATCCAATATTTCTTTTGCAGTGAGATAGGCCATTCCCAGGATGCCCCTGAATTCTGTCTGTTCGCTTTAATCAGCCATCTGTGGGATGTTTGATAAAAACTCTTTTAAGTGGCTCTAATCATGTGTTGATCACATTTGTTAACTATATTTCAGCTCTGGAAAAGCCCTCATGTATTTTTCTCAGAGGGAACATAGCCCGAGTTGTATGAAGTTGACCATGAACATGGAGATAAGCATGGAATCTGAAGCTACTATGAAACACATGGAAGGCCTGCATTGAATGATTAAAAGGCTATGGTTCTGATGTGAGGAAAAGACGATTTGAGATACGTAGATATGGCTTTGATCTGAAAGTTTTTTTTTTTATCAGGGAAAGGATACTATCCATAATATTCTACTTAATGTTAAAATAACAATATATTACACATCTCCCAAACTTGGATTGGGACAGAAGACATATAAAAGCCTAAACATGTATCTCACTGGATTTTTTTTTTAATTTGTTATGAAAGCTCTGGTATTCAGGCTTCCACTGGACAAAATCAAACCTAGCGAATATACAAGCACTTATCCTACAATAACAGACATAACAGATACAAATTAATGTGTGAAAATACACTGTGTCAGTATGACTCTATTGACCATTTTTTCACAAACTTGAATGTTTTCATATCTATCTAGAATTACACCTCAAAAGTCACAAAATATCTTTTTTAGAATAAAATTATTTGTCATTTGACAGCCTAAAAAATACAGGTAAATATTTACATAAAACTAGTAACCCGTGGGTCATGAAGCTCAGCTGACTGATGTTTAGATTTGGCAATGATACTAGATGTTAGTACTGATTCTGAAGAGCACTAACACATAAACCTTTAATTTTTGAAAATAAGGTCATGGTGACCTAACACCCATGTGGAGATCCAGTGTTTTTAATTTGTGCCCTGTAGTGCATCTGGGGTGCACAAATAAGCTCAATAACTCGTAGAACATAGATCACTGTGCCCAATTTTCAGGTTTTGAGGGAGATTTTTTTAATGTTCTCCATGGATTGTAAGAAAGAATTAAGGTAGTAGAACCAATGACTGTAATAAGATATACGTCCTGCTAATGGATGGCAAATGGTTAGATGGAAGATTGACTGACAGACACCAATCATAAAACTGAAAGTCAGCTGTTATAAACACAAACTTTGACTTGAGAAAAAGAGCACTGTTTTGAAAATGAAGCAAACAAACAATTCTTTTGTCAGACACTGCTTATTTTTTATATCAAAGACAAAAAAAAAAAAACAATTTAATAAAACATAAGCAAACAGAACAGGTAAATCACAGTTTGATGGAAGAAATTAACCTGAAGTCAGACAGAAAATTACAGTTTTATGACAGAACAACAAAGTGTCATTCTGAAGAAAAAGACACACTAGCTGTCTTCTCACCTGCTCCACTCTGCACTCCTGGCCACAAGACTCATCTTCTGCTCGAGTCTCCTGAAATGAGAGGAAAACTTCGTCTAAATCAATATTATCTTTTTTAAATACTGTAATCTACATTAATGTCTCACAGATGCATACATTAAATATAATAACATCCAATGTACTGTTAAACTGTCCTTATGGACACCTATCAATTACAGACACCTCTTAATTAAAGGCATGATGGCACTTGTGTGAATAGTTGTGTTGAAAGTCACAATCTTTTCAATACAAGGGACCTATGGGTCACGGCGCTCAGCTGTTATATAAGATAAAAAAATATGATTTTGAAATGAGGCACATGCTGGTTTTGTGTGGAAATAAATATAAGCTGTATTATGAGTTGTTAGTGTTAAGCTTATGTATGATTTTGATAGTTTCTTTGGAGACAGGGAAGAGATTGATTATATTTATTTTATTAACAAATGGAGTGCCACTGTCATACAGATTTTGACTTGGCCATATAACTGATAAGCAGCACATATAAGATAAAGAGTTTAACTATTTATTAAAATTTAATAACAAATATTGTGCCAAATATAATTTTTATTAAAAATAATAAGAGAATCATATGATTTTTTTAATAAAATATAACTGAAATGATTATTAAAATAATATTATAGAATATATTCATGAATGCATTCATGAATACATTTTGAAAGTATTTGCACTGGTATTCAAATATTTTCATTTTTACCTGAATTCCCATTCTTATGCAAGAAATTTTATAATGGAGTACATATTCATATTCATATTCATATACATTTGCCAAGTATTCACACCATGTCTGGTATTTATTCAGTTTTAGCCAAACAATGATGTTGAGATCCAGAATATAAACAAAGGAGCCATGGGTCACGACAATCAGCTTAAGTCCGAAATTTTTGCAAATGCAAAATATGAAAAATATTCTATTGTAATGTTTTTTATTTATATAAGCATATGAGAAGCTAAGAGGAAAGGGCCCTCCTACTTGGTTATAGTAAAGTTCTCAATATATGACTGCAAACTAATACTCTGACAAGACTGTCATGAAGAAAAACAGTAAAAGTTTTGAGATACTGTGATGCATATAAAAAATTTGCAGATGGACAGGCAAGTGGACAGAATGGACTAATACCTTCATTTCACTTTCAACGGAATAATGCATTTAAGTTTATATATAACAACATGGCATCTACAAAATTATTCCTTGAATCCCTATTAAAAAGTTTTGCACATTGGAGTTTTCAGTACATGCTTAATTTTATTCACCGAAATAAAATAAAAGATTCAGTACATTTGATAAAATAAAAACATCTTTTCAAATAAAGTATACACACTGTTGGTTGAATGAGGGACAAACAATATCATTATGCTAATTACAATCTCAGCTATAATTAATTACTGGAATTAATAGCCAATTTCACACCTGGTGAAGTTTTACTCTTCTGAAGTAAAGCATTACTTATCTGATTAACATCCACATTTTCATAGCAATACATCACTTTGTGGACACAATTAAATGTGCACTTTAATAACATTCATCTAGTTTATGCACCAGCTGGGGGGGGGGGGGGGGGGTGAGTGCAGGGCAGAGGGGAAGCCTGCTAGTAGTGGCCAAGCTGGGCCAAGGCAAGCTGCCTGGGGTGGGTTACATAATGCAAGTGAAGGCTGTACTACTAGGTGGGCCAGATGTAAACAACACTTGACATGGTGAATGAAAACTTTAATAAAAGCTACTCTTTTCAAACAATTTCTTTGAAATTTCAGATTTTAAAAGATTAAATTCTTATGTACATATGCTGTGAAAATAAAATCAACAGTAATTACAGGGAAAAAACGTGCCACTGCCAAATTTGGACAAAATTTAAGGTATTGATTTTTTATTTATGCTAATAACTTGAACAATTTGCAAAATTTAGATCTAATTTTGGGTAAACAATTTAATCTTGATTAAATAAAGTTATATTCCTGAAAAAAAGTCTCCAGCTTCAGCAATTCTCATGTTAAGTGAGCAAATATATTTCCTGATTTTTAAAAAATTGCATTATATTTGGGCCTATAACTTCAAAATAATACCCAATACTGACCTAATTTTTTGTATGTGCACAGAAAATGTATGGAAGAATATGAATACTAAATCTGATCAAAAACAGATCAGTGGTTTTGATATAAGGCAGCCTTGAAGTGTAACAATATTCCTTAATATCTCGAAGGAACGAAGTTCTAATGACCCAATTTTTGGTATGGTAGGAGATTTTGGGGTCATCTAATGGAATGCAGAATTTTGGATTCGTAGGTCCAACAGTTTTAAACGTGCCCTGTTAACGGCCAGCCGGACGGACGACGGACAAAGGACCACAACTTTAGCTCAGATGACTTATAGTCAGCTGAGCTAAAAAGCACTTCTCTATTAGTGTCTACAGCTAAGGTCCTGCAATTCCCTGTAATTAGGAGAATCCCCACCATGTACATGTTCTGAAAGCACTAATCTTTGCAGAACAGGTAATTATAGGCATGGGTTAATATTTCTGGGTCCTTCACAGAAAATTTTCTATGAGAGCTCTGGCTTTACTGCAAAATTGACATCTGTAGCTTATCCTTGCGTTATTTTGACATTAAGTAACATTTTTACTATTAAATCTTTTTTGAGGAAGGTGTCCATTTCACAAAACATCAATTTTCTAATACCAACATAGGCACACATTGCATGTGTGCACTGGTGAGTCAACAAACAACTATTGAATATTTAGCAGCAATATTTTACATTTCATCTCACAGACCTGCATATCTCATGCAGGTCTTGCAAGGTACTGTTTTTGTGCTTATCATTCAAATATATATCTGTACAGATGAAAAAGCACATTTGAAGTTCAGAGGAGCAGTTTAAAAAATGTAGCATGGAAGAAGCATATATAAATCCCCCTCCCCCCCCCCCCAAAAAAAAATCCCATTCCCATTCCAGTAACATTTAAGCACAACTTAAACTGTGCCTCTTTTATGCTTATTCAGTGCTTATAGGATGCTTATTTTGTACCTATCAAGTGCTTTTTTTGTGCTTCATTAGTTTGCTTCAAATGTGCTATTTTCCATATGGGTGACTCAAGGGAATCTTTACACAACCAGGTAAGTAACAGAAATTAGTTTTCCAGATTATCAGGTATACCTGACACAGTTAGGTGTTTCATTCACAAGGGTATAAAAAAAGCAGTATATGTAGTGCTACATTTGACTATAAGACAATGACAGTCATCTGCTGTGGTACGGCGAGGATCCAAAAATCCCAAAGCACCTTCACCATGACCAGCATTTTCCAGCATGCACTGTACACCCACATCAGACAACACATGGAAATTTGACCTAAACCCCAACAAAAGAGTCTGGATGCCCAGGAAGACATTTCTACAGAGACCAGGCCAATTAGACAGACCCAGTCCACCAAGTACAGAGCACAGACCCCAATGTCCTTATGAGAACCACCACTACCGGTTAAAAGCCACATGCCTCGTCTAGCCTCGTCTGGCCACTTAGTCAAGCAGCCAATGCATTGTATTTCTATACATTAGTGTCAGGTCAGACAATAAGGCAAGGTACCACTGAGAAAAAACATAGGTATAAAATCTCAAATAATATTACTTTATTATACTTAATAAAACTGTAAATGTCTCAGACTGCACCTTTGTATGCATCAAAGAGAGAATTATACTAGTCTGCGTGATCTTTAAGCTTTAGGAGATGTTTGGTTTGCTGAAAATATGTCCATATGTATCTGATCGAAGTGCATGAGGTCATTGCCCTTTTGAAAAAATAAAATTTTTTTTCATATTTCTATTACTGTTATTATAATTACTATTATTATTATTATTAGTATTAGTATTAGTATTATTATAATGAGGAAAGTGATAATAAATTAGATAACTTCTTGGTGCAATTATAATATAGCTAGCCCTAGCTTAATTAAAAACTTCAATAAAGACAAATTTAGATGCCAGATTTCAACAGAAAATATTTAAAAGTTTTAAATGATTTATGGAGCATTGACACTCTAACCAGCAGAATTTTCAGCAGGAAAATTTCCCTACTCTGGAAGATGAAATGCAAAACTAGCCATTTGACCAACAAAATACTGATAAACTAACTATTAGTAAACTCTAACTTGTTGAATCAGAATTTATCATTTGCTGCCTTAAACTAATAATACCGACTAACAAAATTGTATCACAACAAGATCTACAAAAGGAGAGACTCAATATCTTAGCTATGTAAATGAGTGCTTTGGGATGGCCGTGGGCTATATACATTAATTTCTCCCATGCAGAAGTAAATGGGGAAATATAGCCACAAGATGCAAAATCCTTTGCTGCTCTTTGGTACTAAGTGTATTTTTTTTTAATTTTCAAGAGCATTTGGTTGAAAAAGGGGGGGCACACCCCCTGTGCCACCTGTAAATCTGCCCCTGCACAATTATGTGTTGACAATTTCAAAACGGCTACACATAACTGAGTTTAAGAAAAAGTGAGATGCAAATGAATTCAACAACAACATCTTCCAGCTAGCATGGACATAAACTCTGGCATGGTTGTGCAGAGAAAACGAAACATGTTCCCAGACTTGTATTTTTCTTGTGTACCTCTTCTGTTATGTTTATTTATACCTCCAGGTAAGGTTTGTTTTTACTCCCTCAAGCACAGTGTCCCAGGGCTACCCCATTAGTAACACCTGCTGCAGCTTTTATTTATCGTACCCAGGACATGCAAAAACATTCACTTCTATGGTGGGCCAGACATAAGACCAACTGGGCAGCAAATCATCAGGCATTAATCAAGGACTGCCAGCACTGTTCCAGTCCTGTAAAAAGGAGGTGACCCCTGGAACAAACACTCATCTTCAATCAACCCTGCAGGTAAACCATAACATCTGCAGTGGACTTGAAACTGATGTATTGACGTTCCATCACCACCCTAGTAAAACACGGTGGTGCCAGCTGCTTTGTGGCAGTGGGTCCATATTTTCTGCTACATTCTGGCAGTAGGGCCATATTTTCTGCTACAACTTACCAAACAACCTATATTTTCCTCTACACCTCAGTATTTTAAACAGTTTTAGTGATCCATGGCTTAATGCAAATGGGTGGTGCACCAAACAAGCGAGGAATAGTGGTAAAAAGGAATGATAATAAAATAATCCTTGAATTATCTTTGAGTAAGAAATTCAGTATCACACATGACACACTGACCAATTCATCACATGTAAAACAAATATATATATATCTTGAGACAGACACCATGTCAATCAGAGACTCAGAGTATATAGAAATATGCCCTTAAATCAGTTTTTAAAAATTCATGCTGATTCTCATATCATGGATTATAAGCAAGAGCTGATTTTAGAGCATTTGAATGCACACAGATTTTGAGCAATTATACAATTGATTATAAAACATTCACCAATTTGTCCATACTACCGGGTCTAATCCACTGTCTAACCATGGTTTCCAAGGCTCTCCTTTTCACAAAATCTAACTAAAATTCAAATTCAAAACTTTTCGAAATAATAAATGAACAAACAGAAAAAAAAACAAGAAAAAGTGGTGTTATTCTGGCTGGGTCCTATTCCAGCTCTGCCAAAAATGTTTGAATTGTTTGTTGACCTTTAGCCTATCCTTCAACACATAAGACTGAAATTTAATGAGTATTTTTTTGTGAAAAAAAAAGACATGAAGGGCAAACTGTGGGTGCCTGCAGGACAAGTTGATTTATTAATTTTCATATCACTTGAGTATGCTTATTGTAATTTCACTGTCAAGTATTGAGGTAAAACAAGACAACTAAAAAAAAACAAATATTTTAGCACAATCACTTCATGCCCAAAGGTGGAAGGTCACACTGATGACTATGAGAATTATCTTTGACCTTTTTGGCAGACGTATAATACAATTCATAAATGCCAAGAGAAAGGTCACACCAGTTTGCCTCCGATGTGCACCATCTATCTACAAGGGCAGCCACTTGTATGATCCAGTGCTCAGTACCAGTCTTTATGATCCCAAAGATTGGCTCATTATGCAAAACCTTTCTAACAATGATGAAGTTCACCTGTCAGCTAAAAAATAGGGTAACACCAGAAGCACAGATGTACCAACTCTGTAAAGATTATCACTGACACCAGAAATCCAGCTGTAAGATCATTACAGTAATAAAGAGACCTTATAAATATTAGAGGAGAAGACTTTAATATGGCAGTGAACCTTTGGGGAAGGGAATCAAGTGGATACAAGGAATGTGGCCTTATTAGAGGGTCCAGCTTCTACTTGTGAGCGATCATATAAGCAGGAGTTTACTGTATATACCTACATTCTCAGTAATTCGAAAAGAATTGAGTAATTACAAGCTCTGAATTTCACTTAAAACTATAAACAAGAGCACCACAAATGTGCATAATATGCCCGTTGTATATATCTGGTGACCTCTGACTTCATTAAATATGCGCGAATTTTGATGAGTATGTAATTCAGGTGAGAAACTTTTGGTAAATATGTATAAAAAGTTTCATGTAAATCTATAAGATTTTGTAAGTCACCAAGGTTCCCCAACGTGTAGTGACTTCTGACCTCATTATATATGTGTGAATTTTATGAGAATGTAAATCAGGTGAGAAAGTCTATTGGTATAAATATGTATAATGAGTTTCATGTAAATCCATAGGATCTTTGTAAGTCACCAAGGTCCCTCCAAATTGCAGTGACCTCTGATCTCATTAAATATGCATGAATTTTGATAAGAATGTAAATCAGGTGAGAAAGTCTATTGGTAAATATGTATAATGACTTTCATGAAAATCAATATAATTTTTGGTAAGTCATACACCAAGGTGCCTCCAAAGGGCCATGCATGACCTCTGACCTCATGGATTTCACTGGAACTGGACTTAGGCAAGATATTTTATTGATGAACATTTCTGATGAGTTTTATCAAACTCCTTCATTTTCTTTGTAAGTTATCACGGCGACACCACAAAGTAGCTGAGTGACCTGTGACCTCATTAAATATGTGTGGACATTGCCCATAATCGATCTTGGGCGAGATAATCTGTTGGTAAATACTTATGGTGAGCTTTGCAAAAATCCATGAAGGCCCTGGTTAGTTATCGTGGTGACACTAAAAGTTAACTGAGTGATTGACGGTGGGTACGGCATAATACATAAGATGGGCGTATAAAAATCAGAAAATGGTTATTTGTTTTTGCTTGGACATTCCATTTTACCAGATTCATGAGTGAGCGATAAATAACAGAAGGTAAGAATATCTACCTTATATTGCATCATTTTCGTCTACTTTGTCATGTTTTTGTGAATTACATTTCTGTGGATCTTGTATGCTGTCAGCACAGCTTGAAATTATTTAATACAAGATGAACTTGGTAAGTGCATTCCACTGTATCACTTGACAATTTTAGCCTGTAAAGATGGCACATCGATGTGTTTGTTATATTAATAGAAGGTGCTACCAGATGATATTTGTGTGACCTCTGTTCAGCGCCAACAGTTCGAGTCCGCATTCACTATGATTGGGTACAATTGCACAGTGGGATAAATATGGCATGTTTTAAAAAGGTCGTGCTGATTTTACTCTTCATGTCCCGCGCCACCCATTGTCTTCTAGCGTAGTTCCCAACCTTCCACGTGTCAGGTCTGTTTACCTCGGCAATCTAGGCACAGGGTCAGCACCATATTTTTCAAGGTGGAATGCTGGCTGGCAAGATATCTGCCCTCAGAAAATATTGCTAAAACATTTTAGCAGTCGCACGGGAGTCCCCGCACATTACTGTTACTGAAACCTAAGCTGGTACCATGGGCTATTATGCCCTCTGCTCTCTCCCATTTCTTGAGAATGTATGGTATAATAGTATACCATGCATCTTTTTATAAGCTATATACCACTGGATCATTATGCAAAACAGCTAAACAAGCAGTGATTCACCATTGATTTAAATGCTTGTTCTATTCTGAATGCACGACAATGTTCTTGTTTTCTGTACATCTTTCACCAGCCAAGGAAATTTAGTGAAGAAATCATATATTTGACAGGTGACAAGATACAAGGATTGAACAATTGATAATATTATAATAAAAAATAATAATATTGATAATATAATACATTTGGGAGAATGATGGTACATCATCATGCATTTGCAGATATATAAGCCCTCTAAATAATATTTGTTTAAATCTTGAGTAATTTTGTGGTATGTGAAATCCAATACCATTATGTAAGCTGATGTCCAAAATACTGATCATATATATTTAGTATTACTCTTCAGTGTGATCCTTATGAAGCAGAGTTTCACAGTTTGATCTGAATAACACAGGTAATACGTGCATGTGAACATGAGCTAGAGACTATCCAAGTGTATAATAACAAAACTACATACTGCTGTGCAGCAACCCTAAACCTTAATGGTCCATTACTGTGTTTGACACCTGTGTTTTCCAGGGCTCAGCCGGGGGCCACTGTGCAGAGGTCACAGCAAAAAGTGACTGGTGTTTATCACTAAACCATCACCATTGCTCAGCTTAAAAAGACCCTTTTCTCCTTTCATAAAACCATTGTTAAATCATCACCATTGCTCAGCTTAAAAAGGACCCTTTTTTTCTGCTTTAAAATCGTAAGCTGATGAGTGTGGCAAATCTTCACTGTCTTTCTCAATAGCATTTCGGTAAATTAACTGTGCAAAACTAAGGTAGCATATTTGATTTTAAATGTCTATGTGCACTGCATAAAAAATGACCTTCTGCTGACTGAATTATGCTATCAATATATGGACATTCTTTCTGTAATGATTAGATTCATGTGAAAATCTGGATAAAATGTTTTGTTTGTTTATATGTTTACATCTGCCACAGAGGTTATGTTTATCCATGCATGGGTTTGTATGTTTACCTACTTGTTGACATATATTTTGCAAAGCTAAGCAGGCCAACTGTTTCTGGCATCAGAAAAAAAAATTAACTCTTAACATGATATAATTTAGGAATCTAAGATCTTTTTGTTACAGTCATAGATTCCTAAACTACAACTTGTAAGGAGTTAATTTTTTTGTTAAGTTTTTTAACATATCTGAAATGAGGAGACACATAAGACCTTTTTGCTTTAGTCTTATGTATCTCTGAATATTGTGTAGGTATTAGGGTCCTGCGCGGGGCAGGTTTTGATCCCCAGCCCGCGGGGGCCCCCAGCCTGCAGTCCCCCGCACAGTATTCTTTGCGGGGTGGGCTACAGCTAAGAAAGTGCGGGGTGGGCCTTGATGAAGTCCATGCGGCGCGGGGCAGGCTGCGGGTTGATGATCGGGCAGTTCAGTAGAACATGAATATAAAATTATATTATCATTTGAAGACACATAAATTTTGTATACAAGTATATAAGTTGAAGAAGAATTGAGATGTAAACCAAATTATAAATAACCTTGACCTCTGACCGTCTGATTCTTGTAAATGAAAAGGTTTATGTTTGACAGTGATTGGTCACTGAATCTTTAATCAATCTAAACTGAAGCTATCGTCCTGACACAAACTGGATGGGGCACCACCTTATTCAAACACAAGCACAGAGTGATATCACTACAGGGCACATGCTTTTTTTGTAACTGTTTGATGCATTTTCTAGCTCAGTACAAAGTGGCAGCAAAAACACCTGATGCTGTTATTAACATGTTCTATGGCTGGTCTCAAATATAGAAGCCCCATCCCATGGGTGTCATGTCCATTAAACCGGTCCATTAAAACTACAGGTAGGCAGCGGGTACGACTGCTACCGCTTCCCTGACTCACAGGTGTATTATTGTTATCACCTTCACCCAGAATCTGCCGTGGATAAAAACAGTTCCTCTGGAAACACTCGATAGAAAAGAAAAGGAAACCAGGACTATGTGGATCTGTGGTTTGCCACCTGCTGGTGCTCGCATCCATCTGGATAATACGACTGTTACACTCCAATCTGCTCGTTTTCTCCGTTCTTGTTTACGAGCTCCTCCAAAGCCCAAAGTAATAAATTGGCCATATCTACTTAATATGCATTGAAACTGATACTTCGTATTTTTCTTATTTCACCTGATACTATTTATCTCATTTCTGAAATTAAAGGTCTTTGTTCCCTCATACATCTGAATTCATTAAGTAAAAGTAACATATATATAATTTAGATCATCCCAGTACTTGAAACTTCTTGTTTGTAACCACTTCTGCATAATAACAAAGTATTTGATATATTAATTCTTCCATAAATAATCCTCACTCTAACAACTTTAGAATTACCCTGCTGAATAAAGAATATATATCATAATCATATCTGTACAAATATTATTACAATTGTATTATCATGAAATGAAAATTCTTCACTGGATAAACAATGTAGATCTTGCACTATAAGGTACACTATTAACTATGCATTACCAGTAAATATGTATCTTGTGATTTGTATGTGTCTGATACAGGAACTATCATTTTTTCTCATTACCCTGCAACCCAAGGGTTTAATCTGACAGCAAAACCTGGTTCCGACACTGAAACACCATCTGGGTCCTCCCGGAGATCAGCAAATCATGAAGACTTTCTTCTCAGGTCCTACAAAGGCATTAACTGGTTACCACCTTAATTTGATTCCTTAATGATATATGTTGATGTCTGCACTTTACCAATTCCATCATTAGTGTCTATATATATATATATATATATATATATATATATATATACAGTTTGCATGGTTATGTTCTTTAGTCTTTCCTGAATATCTGACAGATGACTGAGTATTTGGATTCTTGCAATAATTAATTAAAATAGCATCAGTGAATAAGAACACATTCATACTTCTACTGATATCTTAAAATATATCAACCAGCTTCCAATCATCATCTATTCCATGTATATCTTTCTACTCATAGGGTAAAAAAATATCATTTTTCCCAATAAAAATAATAAAACAAATTTGCATGAAACATTATTTAATTCTTGTGAAGAAGGGGTCCATGGTCCATTAGTGGCCCTGTCTGTTGACTGAAGATTATGATAACCAAATAGACAGAATATTAATATTATAAAATTTTTATATCTCATATTTTTAATGATAGGATTAAACATAGATTCATACACTGTAGTTATGAAACCACAGCAAAATTCACTCTGTGTTGAGTATTTCAACATTCTGCTTTGGGTTGAGGGCCTGATGGGGTTCAAAACAAGATTTTCCCCCATCTAGTATGATCTATTCAGGCTGCATCCCTAAGCTATGTATATCCTATGCATATGGAACTTGTGATGACATAGGTATCACCCTGGACATTTGAGAAATTGTGACCACTTACGGTTGTCATGGTTACAACATAATACATAGCAACTGGTTGTCATTGGCAACTGACCTGGAACCTACCCCTGTAACATACAAATTGTACTTGTGCAGACTATACAGTGGACCTGGAAGACGGAGATTTGAGCCAGATGGGCTACTGTGGTTGACCCATCCAGCAGGGGGTGCTCATAACAAGGAACACCCATGATGCCTTGCTCCCCATCAGCGATACCACGCTGCCACTTTAACCAGGTGGTAGTACTAGCTTCTCATGGCAAGTCCAAATAATACTCAAGATTTTTTCGTTACCTCCGTGACGGGTGTTTGAGGAACCACGTACTTGATGATCTAAACCTGTCTGACGTTCCACATGTGGCTGGGTAAATACTGTTGCAAAACTAACCAAGCCAAACAAAAGACAAGAAAAGCAAGTTCCCAGCTCTAATTTGCACTTTGAACAAACAGTCTAAATCAGAACTTTCTTGTTGTTCTAGATCCCCTGCCAAGTCACATGTACGTTTTTCATAAAGTTTAATAGGAGGGCTGGTTGTTCATGCTGATCACTTCAGCAAAACAAACTACATGAACATAAAAAAAAAATACTTAATAATAATAGTCCTGTAGTCTGTGTTACCATAGTCCCAAAATCTCTACTTGTGTGTGCATGTTTCATCTTAGGGTAATTACATTCTGCGTGTGTGGCTGAAACATATCAGTGTTGGTTGGCTCCAATTGTGTGTGGTACATGCAGATGCTAAAGATAATAATTTAAGAAAAAAAAGGTTAAATCCCACTTTCCCACCCTGGTACTGGAGAAATAACAAAACCTACAGAAAACAATGACTGCTGGAGAATTGACAACATCTGGACCTTGTTACTTACTTCAAAGCCTAATCTAAAAGTCTGTTCGACACTCTTATTGTATTTGTCTTTTACACCATTCAGCAGTTTGCAGAAGATCTGCCAAAATAAATAACCCTATTAGGTGTTCCATCTGGTAAAAAAAGTCTCTATTGTCTCATAAAATCTATGCCTTTATACTTTTCTCATGTTTTTTATCAGCTTAATAAACTTTGTTTAGTAAAAGAAAGTCAAACCTTGTTGTGTCATTGTCAGGAATTAAATATAGAAAATGTGGGGGCTGATGCAAATGGGCTGGACTACTAGGTGACAAATTCATTTTATTTGTTGACATGCCTATTGAGTTTGACATAAAAGGATTTAAAACTCCTGTGGGTAAAAACAACAAGACTTACTTAACATGTCCCAGTTAACTGGAGACATGTAATTAAGATTTATTTCCATGTAAAATAATGTTTTTCATTGAGCTGCATGATGGTTAAATTAACTGAACTGTAATCAGTTAAAGCATGATTTTTAACATTCAATTTGAATTCTGTAGACAATGAAAAAAATTAATGTTAATTATGATAACATGGCATCTCATAATGTTGCTCTGGCTTAAGCATTGCACAACTCAATAAAGAAAGGACCAGGACTTGAAATGTACCCCACCAGCAAACTTTTGACATTAATGTTGAGCCATTCAGCCTTCATAATGCAAAACGTTTGGTGGATACCGGGCCTGGCTTCATGTTTGCTGCATTAATTTTCACAATTATATATTTTTAGTGGTTTGTGAGAGTTCCAGTTTCACAAATTCACCCTACAGTGACCTTCACAGAGTATATCTATTGCCATATCTTTGACCAATGAGAAAACTAAATGAGTGAATATTAGGGTACATAAATGGCAGATAATATAGGAGACCTTACATATTCTAACATATCCAAGTCTCATATACGGGTAAAAGTTTGTTACAATTTATAATATTATTAATTAACTTCATAAAGTGGAAATTAAGTAATTCCATCACAACCTTAGACGTTTGCTCTTATTCCTTAATTACAGGTTATAACATTTGGAGTACTCTATATAGTGACTAGTATATGGGAAGTTTCAAAGAAAGTGTGATGTCGTGGGTTTGTCGATATAAGGCAATTAATGTCGGGTCGAAGACAACAACACATGTCAGCAACTGAACAAGGTTTTACTGAATTCCCACCTCCGGTGTCGCGGAATATATAACCCCGCTAACGCTGTCTCGGAATATTATCACATCTTCCCCTTTTACAAATAAGACTTATATAGACGTGCTGTGAAAACATGAAAGAAATCATGATTATATCGGTGGTCAGGAGAGCAAAGTTCTCTGTAGAAGAAAAAAAAATCTGCACAGCACAAAAATGTCAGAATGGAATCTCTCTGTGATAAATTACGGTTATAAGTGTCAGCGGGTTCATCATTATATGTATCTGTTGATATGAAATAAACAGTAAAATGATCAATATCAAAACAGAGTCTCTGGCAATTACTATGCTATATCCGTACGGTTTATCTATATGGGTAAACTTATGTTATGTTTAACTGTACAGTGCAAAGTCTTTAAAACGATTAGGCAACTTCCCTCTGGTAGCGCGGACAGTCCGGGGTGGTACTTGTGGTTCAGGTGGTCCGCTGGGTGGTTCAGCTGGCCCAATATCGGGGTTGTTGGCTGTGTGGTCTGATTCAGGCATGAAGGATGTCTGAGGTGGGTCGGATGCTGTGGTTGGAGGAATCAGTTGAAGATGACGTCTATTCCTTCGTACTATACCATTACCAGTATCAATAACATAGGATCTGGTGTTTGTGTTACCAAACTGTCGCAATACACTGGCGGGCGCGCTCCAATATTTGTCAGTTGGCCTTCTAATGCGCACTTGGTCGCCTGGTTTGAGTGTTGGTAGATTTGTAGCGCCATGATGTCGATTGAAATAAAAGGTTTGTGTTTGCTTGGCTTTATCATGTTGATGACGCACTTTATCAGGGTCTGGCCATTCTGGACATAGTGTTTGGCTCAAAGCTGGTAATGTTGTCTGGAGGTTGCGTCCCTGTAGAAGTTGGCTAGGAGCATAACCTGTGACCGTGGTAGGGGTAGCTCTGTAAATCAGAAGAGCTAAGAGCGGGTCTTCCTGTGATAGGATTTCTTTGGCTTGCTTTACACCCCTTTCTGCTGCACCATTCGCCTGTGCATAATAAGGGCTTGTTGTCATATGGTTAAATTTGTATTCCTGAGTGAATCTGGTGAATTCCACAGATGTGAATTGTGGACCGTTGTCTGTTGTTAGGCACTCTGATATGCCCCATCTAGCGAAAACGTCTTTGAATACTTTGATTACACTTTGAGCCGTTGTTGATTTTAAAGGAAGCACCTCAATCCACTTTGAGTAATGACAGAGTACAACTATCCACATAGAGCCTTCAAACTCGAGCAAATCAGCACTGATGTATTGCCATGGTCTGTCTGGCAACTTTTCAGGTTTCAGCGGCTCTGCGCGTTGAACAGGTTTGTGGATCTGGCAATGATGACACCTTGCTATCATGTCTTTGAGATCTTTACTGAGCATAGGCCACCATATGTTATCTCGAGCACGTTCACGACACTTGGAAATGCCCATATGGCCTTGATGTATCCTGGTTAGCATGTCTTGTCTCAATGATTCTGGTATCACGATGCGCGTACCACGCAACAGTAATTCATCAGCTACACTGAGTTCACTACGTACATGGTAGATTTCTCGAAGGCCTGGTGGTACTTCATTAACACTAGGCCAACCGTCCAAAGTAAACTTGATGGCATTCTTAATCATGCTATCATTCTGAGAAGCCTCACGTATCTCTTGGAGCCGTTTATCTGTCGCAGGGTATGAGGCTATAATTGCGTTTACGTGACATGTGACGTCCCCTTGTGTTTCTGGTATCTCTGTCCTGTGTGACGATTTGCGTGAGAGATAATCCGCAATAACGAGTGTTTTGCCTGGCGCGTACTCTGCTTTGCCGTTAAATCTCATTAACCGAAGTAGTAGTCGTTGACATCTGATTGGCGTCATGTCGAGGTCTTTGTCATTGATAATGGGAATCAATGGCTTGTGATCGGTGACTATCCTAAAGCTCTCTAATCCGACCAAGTAACGTGAAAATTTCTCACATGCCCATACAGCTGCCAGCAGCTCCTTTTCGATTTGGGCATATCGCTTTTCAGTGTCTGTCATTGATCTGGATGCTAGTGCCACTGGTCTGTATTCACCATTATGTTCTTGCATAAGCACACTACCTAGGCCATAGCTACTGGCATCAGAACACACCATTGTGGCTCTGCTTGGTTCGTAGTACGCAAGTGTTGTCGGCAGGGCTATGGCATCTTTCACGGCTTGAAACGCCTGCATGTGTGGTTCCTCCCACACCCAGATACTGTCTTTACATAATAGCTGGTTTAGTGGTGCTATCATTGTGGATAGTCCGTTGATGTAACGTGACATAAAATTCACCATCCCTAAGAACTGCCGTAATTCATTCACATTGTTGGGAGGTGGCATCTCCTTTATGGCCTGCACCTTGTCTGATTGTGGGGATATGCCATTAGCATCTATGTGATGTCCTAGGAAATCCAGTGAACTTTGTTTTATGTGACATTTTGTCTGGTTGAGTTTCACACCGTTATCAGCTATACGCTGCATGACTGCTTCTAGCCGTTGGTCATGTTCGTGCTCATCCTTGCCATATATAAGGATGTCATCCTGGTATACCTGTGTGCCTTCTGTACCTTCTAGGATTTTGCTCATTTCTCGCTGATATATCTCGCTTGCACTTGAAATTCCGTATGGAACACGATTAAACCTAAACCGTCCAAAAGGTGTTATGAAGGTTGTGAGCCTCGAGCTCTCTTCATCAAGTGGCATCTGCCAATATCCACTGGAAGCATCTAAAGATGAGAAAACAGTTGCGCCATTTAACTTGTGCAAGATTTCATCAACAGTTGGTATTATGAATCGTTCGCGTTTCACAGCTGCGTTTAGCTTTTTGAGGTCAACGCATATACGAACTTGACCGTTTGGTTTTAACACAGGCACGATCGGAGCACACCAATCAGTTGGCTCATTAACACGTGTGATGACTCCCTCCTTTTCCATTCGTGCTAGCTCTTGTTCTACTTTCGGGAGCAACGGGAGTGGTATCCTTCTGGGAGTACTTATGCTGTACGGTGTCGCATCATCTTTCAGCTTGATTTTGATAGGTGTACAAGTCATTAGACCCATATCACCAAATACAGTAGTCACTTGGTGAACTCTTTTAATAAGTCCCATCTGACACGCCAGGTGGCGACACAGTAGATTGTGTGTATCATGGTTGACCACATATATGACAGTCTGAAATTCTTGGCCTTGAAATGTCAGATTACACATGAAGTGTCCCACATAATCCAGGGGTCCTCCTACCCCATCAAGGGTGGTTCTACCTGTGATTAGTCGCTGTTCAGGTTGCAGTTTAGTGAATGTTTTCAGTGACATTATATTAACGTCGGCACCTGAGTCTATCTTGAACTGAAGATCTGAGCCATTGAGATTGAGTGTAATTATCCATGGTGGCTCAGTTTCATGTATAGTACCAGTCTGTTTAGTGACACCACCCATAAAGAAGCTATTCTGGTCAGTATTATGGCCCTGCATTGTAGGAGTTTCACTTTCAGTTTGACTAATTTCTACACTGTTTACTCGCTTTTTCTGGAAGCAAGCTCTCTCAAAATGTCCAATTTTATTGCAATGGTGACACCTTTCTTTTGCAGCAGGACAAAAGCCTTTACTGTGTGATCGGGCTGGGTCAAAACCACAATATTTGCATGTTTTATTGGATTTTTGTTTGTACTGACCTTGGTTTGGTGTTCTTGTTGTTTTCTGTCTTGGCTGTCTGTCTCTCCATGTTACTTTATGTCTCACTGCTGCAGTAACATTTGTGGCTTCACTGCGTTGGTCTGAAGTATTTTGCAGCTTTACAAGTTCATGATGTCTACTTATGTCAATAGCTGAAGCCAGGGTAAGATCCTGCCGCATCTGAAGTTGTTCTGACAAACCTTTGTCACTTAAGCCAATAACAAGTCTGTCCCGGATAAAATCATCTTTTTGGTCTTGGAAGTCACATTTATCGGCCAGATCATACAAAGCTCTGATGTACGCCTCAACAGATTCGCCCTGTTGTTGATGACGCTGGTGAAAACTGGCGCGTTCAAATATGACATTACGCTTGGGTATAAAATGTTCATTGAATTTTGTTGTAACTATGTCATAATTGTCCTTATCATCATCGCTGGCAAAAGTGAATGCCATGAATATGTTTTCGGCTTCAGGGCCCATAGAATATATCAAAGTGCTGACCTGTACGGCACCTGGTTCTTTGTCGAGTTTTGAAGCGACCCGGTCTCTTTCGAATCTTTGGCGCCACTGCGGCCAATATGACGGCCTGTCGAAAGGGAATCCGTCCGGCGGAGTAAACTTCATCATCTTATCGTTACTGTTAGCACCGCTGCCACCATGTGATGTCGTGGGTTTGTCGATATAAGGCAATTAATGTCGGGTCGAAGACAACAACACATGTCAGCAACTGAACAAGGTTTTACTGAATTCCCACCTCCGGTGTCGCGGAATATATAACCCCGCTAACGCTGTCTCGGAATATTATCACAGAAAGAGTACTTCAAAATTCACATATAAAATTCTTATTATATATTGTTTCTTTTACAGGTTTCATTTTAAAGAAAGTTCCATTCATAGGCTTTGGAACTGCCCTTTGAAAACTCATAAAAAATCATTTAAACATACAGGAAATTTGTAAATATATGTAAACTAATACTTAAATAAATAATATTGTTTAAATATGCACCCAGAGTGCATTCTATTATCATTGTATTACTTGTGGTAAACATATTAAAAAGAACTGTTATGCATATGGCATCTGGGAAGGTAACTCATTCAAGCAATCGTTGTTGCCCGGATGATGTAGGACGGGCAGGTATGTAGTGGAGACACTAAAGATGTCATGTGATAACCTTTGTCAGGTGTAGCGCTAGGGTGTGGCCAACCCCTTACAACAGGTCAATCCATACAACGACCCTTTCCAGCCTCCCATTTCTTGTTCTCAGAGGGCTGGGTCCCTGCAAGTACTATACACTGACTGAGGACTGACTGCGCTGCAAAACAAATTGCATGTTGGACTTCTGGGTAAAAATTACAGGCCCTACCCTGCACCTGTTGGCATTTTTTGCACGCATGCTCTTCTTCTTGGGGTTGAGTCCCCTGTCATGTCATATTCTTTATATGCTCCAACATTATCTGCACCACAAAGCCCTAGCTTCTACTGACGAATCCTCAATGATCAGGCTCAACTATCAAAGTGTGTCTCAGACTCAAAGCAGGTATCTTGTTCCTTTGAGGAACACATATGTTGATGAGTGTTGCCCGGTGGTTTAGGTGTTGGACACAGAAGCATATGATCTTCGGTCTGATTCCAGCTACTGCCTGAGAGGATGAGCATGGTATAATTTAACCTTTTAAGCATGGCCTTAAAAATTTCCTTTCATGCTTGAATAGGTGACAATTCCAGACTCAAAATGGTAAAATTGCAGTAGAGGTTCAACCATTTACTCAAAATTTAGAGTTGGGTGACATACTTATGAGTAAGTTTTATACACAGAGTTGTGTTAATTTTTTTTCTGGAATTTTGCTTTAATGCTGCTGATTTGGTGAATGGTGATATCATGTTAACACTCTAAAAATCAAATCAGCTTAACCTATTTACTCAGAGACACATCTCATCTGTGCCATCACTGGAAACACCCCACTCATTTTTTAAACATAAACTGAAGATTCAGTTTAAAATTCTTGATTGCCATATTTGGTGGTAACTTCAAGATGTAGTTTTCTAGGAAATTACTGAAGGATATAAACTGAAAGATATAAACTTTTCAGAAAATAATCTCTTAAAACAGGAGGACAAAGGCTGGTTGAGTATAATCACATGATCTGTTTATGCTTGATTCTGTCATCTTCTGTCATGCTAAAAATGTACCAACTTGAGCACAAGCAAGCATCATTTTTTTATCACCAATCAATGCTGTGTTTATATCTCTACATATCAATAATATTAAGAATCATAACATTATTTTATTTCTTCATGTCTGTAACAAGTATTAGGAAGTGGTTCTATACCATGTCTATCCACTTTGAAGATTTTTTTAGGAGAAATTTTCCCACTGTTTAAATTGTGATATCAATAAGTGTATATACATCTAATAAGTTATTGTCACCAGCTTCTTTGGCTCAGGGGTCAGAGCATCGGACTCAAAGCCAAAAGATCGTGAGTTCGAATATCAGCTGGTGAGATTTTGCACAGCCAGCCCCCTCCAAGGGTGAGCACTCTGCAGGCTCAATGGGAAGGCCTTGCCCAATGGCTGTGTCTTGCTCACAAACGAGTGCGCCTTTCAGGGCTTCCTCAGTGGTAGGACCTAGCAATGGGGATGATTACGCGCCAAGGGCCCATTGGTTGAGTAGTCACTGGGCCTGGTTGATGCCAGGATAAAACATGAATGGAATTGTGCAATACTGCCCTGTTAAATGGTCCAAAACTGGAATAGAATTCTGCAGAGGTACATATACGTAGTTATATAAGTAAGCATTTGATAATGGAGGCGGTTACCTCCACTAAATAATATTTAAAAAAAAAATAATCAGTAAATGTCAATACTACAACTATGAATACAACTTCAGCTTCAATATTTCTGCAGATATGAGCTAGGAATTCAATGTTTGTCTGGAATGACATGGAAAAAAATCCCACAAACAGGTGGACACAGGGTGCTGAAATAGAGTTTATAGCATTTAATCGGTACACCAGTCTCAGTAAACGATGCAGAAAAACAAACAAGTGTTGCATATTAACTATACAATTTACTTGCCAAAACATCAATATAAATCCCATAATCTTTTTGCTGCAGTATCACAGGGATCCCCAGAAAAACATGCAGAATATCTGTCAGCTTATTATTTTGATACATTCAACATAAACTCCTTTGTCTCTTCAAGATAGGGTTCACATAATCTGTAGATATTTCTACTTCTAGCTGTATGGCTGCCACATGTTGAAGGCATGCAATATTACGGCTCTTGAATATTAATGCTTACCATATGTGTGCTTTATCTCAGGGCCCTGACATTCTTATGTCTTGTATGCCCCAAGTCAAATCCCAAAGGATTACCAGTTAGTCCAATAACTCAATGCCTCTATTTTGGCTGATAACATTTAAAAATATTTTACTTCCAATTACTTGGCAAAAGCGGGGTCATTTTGGAAAATAATTATCTGTTACTCATAGAAATTTTCAGCAATATATTAATGCATTACACACACATACATATACATTTCATATTTTTGCCCCATTTTTATCTAATGTGTTAAGCGATTATGTATTGATCAGTATTTAGTTTTACCTTTTTTTATCTTAACATTATTACAAATGGATAGTCATTAATAATGAATTAACCAAAGGTACCTTAAAAAATATCCTATTTTTATATGTTCTGCAAATTAATACTATCAAGATTTTTTTTCTTAATTAAAAGAGCCTTAAACCGGAGGGAGGCTTCTAATGATCACATGGGGACTGCAAATCTCAAGCTGCCAATTGTACATGTTTAAACATAAAGTAGGGTTCAGGTTGGCTGCAAGGACCTGTGGGGGAGGTGAATGTGAGCTGACTTTTTTCTTTGTAGGTGTTAACTGACTCATCAGGGCTGGTTTTCTAAAACACAGGTTTGTGGTGTGGGGGTATAAATGGTAGGTGAATAAGGGCTGAGCTTTTCTTTGTAGGTGCTCAGGCCTGGAGGGGTTGGTTTTTTTTTTAAACAGATTTCGGTGTGGAGGTATGGTAGGTGAATATGGTCTAAGTTTTTCTTTGTAGGTGCTGGCCTAGTGAGATTGGTTTTCAAAACAGATTTGTAGGGTGGAGGTATGGTAGGTGAATATGAGCTGAGTTTTTCTTTGTAGGTGATGACCTGTTGGGGTTGTCTTTTAAAACATATTTGTGGTGTGGGGGTATGGTAGGTGAATATGGGCTGAGTTTTTCTTTATAGGTTCTGACCTGGTAGAGTTAGTTTTCTTAAACAGATTACTGGTATGGGGGTATGGTAGCTGACTGTTGGCTGCATGGTTGTATGGGGCAAAGAGTGGCTGAAGATTAGAGCCCGCACAGCACTCTTTAATCAACATACAACAAATGCTAAGTGCTGGCTCAAATGTATTAAATTCTTACAGGCACTGCTAAAGTTTGTTAAAACCAATGGGACTGCTCCAAATACAGTACTATCTTGTCCACCCAAAATATAGGGATTGAGAAGACAAAATAAAATAAAATTGAAAATTTTTTCATCCAAATGTAATCCTGCACTAGATGTAGGCCATCACACAGTGATGACAAGAGAAGCCTCCCCAATACAAATTGCTAGGCTGAGCCTTGTTAAAAGCATAGGCACAACTGTGTTGTGTGTATGTTTGTATGTCTATATGTACCTGGATAACATGACAGCATCACCGGTAATGAGACCCAGGGATGCTGGCCAGATGCTGGGGAGACTAGCCAGCACAGCACACCCAGCACACATGACAGATAGCCAACTGTGCTGGCCAAGTTTCTACAACAGCCCTAGAATTATCCCAGGGGCTGGAGCCAGCTTTACAGGTACCTCAAGACCTGTGTGTTGTCTGGCTGCTGCAGTCACTGTCAGCAAAAGCACCTCTTTATCGTATCCACTGCTTCTCATTTATATCTTGCAGAAGCAGTATAAAAGTTTGGGTTTTGCACATTTTTCTGCAGAAATGTTGAATTTTTAATGATTGTGTTTATTTTTATAGAGCAACTTATAGCAACCTATAGGAAGGAGACCCCCTCTTCTGCTAGCTAGCTGTTGTCAACTGATCTGGAATAAAGTCAAGTGTCTACCAACCTCGTCTTGTGTCTCTCTCAACCTGAGTTACAAGTGAAACACACACACAAAATCACCTTGTAACATAATGGTGGAGAATCTGGTCTTACGTATAATTATGACATGCAAAATTATGTCAAATTCCTGGTCACCTTTACCATCTACATGGACTCCAATATACATCGAGAATGTCATTCCAAACTGTGTATAAAAAAGCAAGCATGGTGTATGGTTCTGGCAGAGAGCTGCACACAGAGACCAAGGGAGACCACCCTTCTGCTAGCTAGCTGTTACAACATTGTCAACTGATCTGGAATAATGTTAAGTGTCTAGCAAACTTGTTTTGTGTCTCTCTCAACCTGTGTTACGAGTAAAACACACACACAAAATCACTTTGTAACAATACTGTCACAAAACAACAACCAACCACTGGTTAAAGAAATTCATCCATATTTTTTTTTTTATGAAACATAAATGATGAAATAATGGTAAAAGACTGACAATGATCAAATGTATTAACTGTAAACATATTTCCATCATCAAACTGTGAGGGCTGCATTCCTGATAGAAAAACAATCTTCCTCTCTAATGCTTGAAGGTTACTGATATTGCTTCAAATGTTTGATACAGATATATGATCAAACACTACAAGTCTGACATTCAATGTGCTGCAACAAACATGGCCACAACGCACGCCCCTAGCAGGTGGTCCCTTGAGGCATCTTTCTTGGAAAATGTACACACTCAGTATAACAGGTCAGCATAGGTGAAATATTATTTATAGGTATCTCTGCCCTGGTCTTGAGGATAATATATAGCACTGGATACCTTTATTATTTTGAAACTATCATTAACTGCAAATTTTCCAAAAAGCTGTAAAAAAGTTTGGATGTTTAGTCAGATATCACTGACAATGCCAGTCTCATCTGACCTTACAGTTTTCTCCCTTGTCTTTGGGGCTTTTCATTCTCAAGTTTTTATAAACTCCCTGGGAAGCATGTACCACAATCATACCATAAAGACACCATGTGATTGATCTTTCAACACTTTGCTGCCACTCTTGACCAGGATCCTTTGACTCCTGGGTGGAAAGTGTGAACCAAGTGGTAAAGATTAGACCAAGAGTGATGGAAGACCAGTAAGAACAACTCACAAGTCATGCCCAAACTCAAAATGACAGTGGAAACCATGTTTAATTTTAGAACTGATCAAGGGAACAATGTCTAGGCCTGTAAAATATGCAAATGGCTTTTTGATGCATGACCTAATAAGAACTACATTTTTTGGAGGTTGTACTTTCTCAATATTATTGAAGTAAAAAATTCAAGTACAGGAAGTAAAATGGGCTAGAAGACAATATATCTCAAAACAAAATTACAAAATGTGAATCTTAATGGTTCCATGTATACAGAGAGAAGTATATGAGAAAGTTGATATCTCTGTATTGAATACTTCACATGAGGTTGTGAAAATGTAACCCCAATTGAAATAGTAAGAAGAACTAACAATTATGAAAATGTATAATCCTTGGAATATGAAGCCATGCAAACCACAGTACCAGGATTCTCAATATAAAGTAAACATCTTCATATTATAACATTTTTATTCAAGGTATTTTGTTTACCAGTTCCACATTTCTCTTGTACAAAACCTAAGCACATGATGTGTATAAAACTACATGGACATAACAACAGCTAGAGCCTAGACTTACAGACTCAACCTGGCCGCATGAAGGTATGGATGTAGCCACAACTAGCTTTCTCCTAGAAGATAAAAACACCCTTATAATAAATCATGTTTGCTATGACAGGGTGCCTAGACCAAATGCACAGACTACAGAGTGGTGTATAGTAAAAGGTACACTCCAATGTCCAGCCCTGGTAAATCAAGCTGGAAACATGCAGCAAGAGGTACACTGTAGTCTGGCTCCTGCACTCCTCTCATGCCCAGAAGAGGGAGCTACTACAGAAATATCAGTGTATGGTCTTGAAACTGTAGCAGTTTGGAAATTCTTGACAGGTCAGGTTAAATCTGTGAGAAAAAGTCCACAGTCAGAATGCCTGTGCCCCTGTGACCTCACATACTGAAATGAAGATGAAAGCTGAAACAATGGCTGTGTTACTTTTTTTAAATATATGACTGCAAGCAATAATTAACACTTTGTCAGCCAAATGAAGCTTAAAATGTTTTGGTGTCTTCTTCAAGAAACTGGTTTTTACTTTCCACTTGAGTTCTTGCTTCAATCCTTCCAATGTAAGTGTTTTAAATAAAATTATGTCAGAAGAAAAATGTAAAAAGAAAGAGCCAATAAAACAACTGAGCAAATTAAAAAACAACAAAAAGTAAAATAGTACCCTAAGTGAAAAATATATTAAACCAAAGACTATTATAGCTAGAAATGCTTCATCCTGAGGCAAGACTTGATAAAGGGTAATTGCTATACTAGATGTGCTTTTGTTTTATACTTTAAACTTGAAAGTTTAACTATGGGTACCAAATTATTGACATCTACCTCATATAGTTGAATACTATGGTTGAGTTAGCATCCTTACTATGAGAGCAGATCATATGCAGAAGTTAATCATTAAATTAAATGTTAGAAAATCAAGGGAAATTGTATAGTAAAAACAACTAAATGCCAGGGAGACAAGACCTGGGCAGGGAGAGCAACTTCAGGGAGGGGTGATAAGGTAGACCAGAGAATAGGATATGAGAGATATATTGGTGAAACACTCTCAGATCAATTCTCTTCAATAGAAAATGTTAGAGGCATGATAATGATGATGAGGGAGATGACCAGAAGGGTTGTAAGTAAGAGCACTGGAGAAGCTACCTTAATGAGCAAGTAGGCAGCGTCAATTACTACTTTCACCACTGTCCACTGCTTCCCCTATTATATGCTCCCAATGCTGCAGTTATACACTACATGCAGTCTTATATTTCCATTGCTTTAACCACTGCTTTGTAAAGCAAGATTCTCTGGGTTTCACCACCAGGGCTGGTAAAGGGCAAACAACTGTAATCAGACCAATGAGAGTGTGGTATCACAATGTGCATCCCACTCCCAAGTTTCAAACTGGACACAACCCCCTTTCATTGGTTTGATGCACAATTAATTAATGCAACACCACTCTACATCACCTACTGTTATTTATTCCTTTGTGATAAAATAAAGCTTGACATGGAGTCCATTCAGATTTTTCAATTCAAATTTAATTCAAGAATGATTGTTCAACTTTTATTCCAGTTCAATTTCATGTGTTGGGAAAGCATCAATTCATTTTTTTTATTTTAAATTCAAATTGTTATTTAAAAAAAGAAGCTGTTATATCTTGATAGCACTTGAATACATTTGGTAATTGGCTACGGGGCTGATATACAAGTTCAGTTAGAGAGATTAAGCAGCATTTCAGCTGCTGCTTTTCTCTATGCGAGAGCCCACAGAAGCATCTATTTTTGAGGCAGCATGGGGGGTCTGCAAACTGAACAACTCTGAGACAAGCACAGCTTCTAATGCCCAATACTTGAAATGAAATATGAGAGCTAGCAAGAATGTAAATTGTCGAAAATTTCATAAGTTCAAAATCTGACAAAGCCTGATAACATTATTCCAAATTCCAAATGATTTCATTTTTATTTCTATTTTTTTAACCTCAATTGATAAAATTTCCCCTTCAATAAAAATTCAATTCCAAATTCAAGTCATTATGTTTTCCAGGTCTATGAGCTAGCTTGTAAGTACATAGAGCCAACATGACCTGGCCATTTAAATCTGCAACATGAAAAATTGAACTCTAAGGGGGAGTTTTGTAATTAGCCATTTACCTCTACAACATGAAAAATTGAACTCAAAGGTAGAGTTTTGTAAAGTACCAACTTGGCAATGGCTGTAATTGCATGATCAATGGCTTCCTCAACAGAAATAACAATAGGATGTATTTTACCACGCTACCTGACCTGTCACATTCTTGCCCATAACCAGGGCCTTCTTATTCCCTGGATGAGCAGACTATGTCAGTGGTCTGCCAGTAAACTTTTCCTGCAAAACAGGCCGTCTGCAGTAAAACTTTCACATACAACCATCCATTCTCCTTCATCTGAAGTACTTACTCTTAACCAGTTCCAACAAATCTGCTGAGTCTGAAGCAGACAGCCACTCTTGGAAGACTTTTCAGCCATAAGCAAACACTGCTAGAGACTATTTTTGATATTTTTATCTGCTTATTATTTTTGCAGTATTTTTATATGGTTGATAGAGTATGCTTTGGGCAAGTTTATTTCCAAGTACATCAATTATTATTTACGATCTTGTCTGCTAAAACAAGTAACAATAGCACTAAAAGATACCTACAATCTTTGTTAAAAAGTAACAAAACACAAATACTAAATTTCAAATAAACTGTGCTAAAAATAATATATAAATAACTAGTTATATACATCATGTTAAAACACACTGTAAAAAAATAATGTAAGTGAATCATGTTAAAAAATTGTGCAGATAGTTTTCAAAAGCATCACTGAAATCAATACCTTTCGATTCTGTTCAAGGGGATTATAAACATATCCCTTAATTGTGTAAAAAATAAAATTAAAAATAACTCATGTGAAAAACAAGGTTAAAAAACTGGACCCCATTTTACTGAGGATGGACTATTAGTTTGACAAGGAAGAGAGGGCTTATTTCAACAAGTCTGTATCTACACAAGTCAGCCAGGTAAGTTTATCATGTCTAGGACTACAAGACCTCCAGGTAATTTTATAATGTCTGAGTCCACATGCACTTGAGGTGACTTTCGGGCTGGCAAGCTCTTCTTAGATGTGAAGTGCTTATTGAGGAAAGGCAACTCTCCTCATATTCAAGCTTGGTTCCAGGCCCATTATCTGATGTCTGCAGCTATGGACCTCAATAAGTGAGCACTTTCAAGGAACTGCTAGGGATCCCTGAAGATAAAATACATAAAATACTGCAAATACAGTCACCTGGAAGCTCCCGGGCTGTGCTGTAATCAGGCAGAACCAGCCTGCTCTGCCTCAGAAGCAAAGCTGCACAAAATTACTGCTCCAAGCAGGCCAGGGTTCTCGATGACAGACAATCTTTCTGTCTGACCCAGTGTACTTTCACTTAATGAAAATATACCTTTGTCTACCTGGGCAGTCATACAGTTATAGCCATACCAGTAGACATAGTAAAAATTGAAGTCTAAGGAATTTTCCAAACAATTCAGTATATTTTAAAACAATGGTAAATATTAGTACCATATGGAATTAAATAATAACAACAGGGGTGGAAAGAGGATTTTAAGTAAGTAAGGTTCAAAAAGTGATGCTATGGAGCTATGGGAGTGGGATATTGTTTAGAAAAAATTTAAAAAATTAGGATATAATGGAGGAATCTGGGACCATTAGATTTTCAGTTTGAAGGGGTTTTTTATCTCCCAACTAGATTTTTAGTTTATTAAAGGATGGGTGAATACACCCCCCCCCCCCCCCCCGTGCCCCAGAATTCTGCCCCTGTAAACATATTTTTATTTTCCTGAAACCATAAAACCACAGGGTTCATTTAAGGTCACAGCAGTTTTCAGTTTCACAGATTTACCATTATGAAAGCGAGTATTTATTTTGACTGAGACATAAAATAAAATTCAGTTTGATCTGTAAAACTATAATTATAAAAGCTTATGTTTACACCTCAGAAAAGGCCAGCTGTTGACCAACTGAATGATATCAGATGAAACTTCAACCAGGGCACATAAACACTACCATGGCCGACTACCATACTTGGATCTATGTTAAAGAAAGTGAAAGAAATATCTGAACAAACAAACTGATTTCAACAAAGATTATAAATGAGATGATTTCACAAGTAACAAAATTCTAGCTACACTGTCTTTATGTGCACCAAATTTGAAGTAGATATATAAGGGGTTTCACCCACGGTTTTATAATTCATGACAACAGACTAGTATGGGTTTTAGACCTAAAACATTTGTATATTTTAGTCTGATTCCAACAGCACTTGAGTGAGTGTGCTACATGCATGGCTTCATCAGTAAACAGTACATCTAGCTGTCCTCATGTAGCTATCTGAGTGTCTGCTATGAGGTCACTCATAGATCATCATTTAGCATTGTTTCAGCAAGCATTACCCTTACCCTGCCTCATTTGAACTTGCAAGAATCACAAGCTTCAGACAATAATAACCTCAAAGCACCCAATGGGTCATTGTTATCATATTTTACCAGACAAGTTTGTATGGATTCAGATTTCATCAAATCAGCTTCAAACACAAAGTTCCTGGCTATAAGGTAATTTGTGCAGTGATGATCTGCCTTGCCATCCAGTGCTTCACAGATGACAAACTGTCATGATTTATGTTAACCAGGTCTTTTACTGATATATAATCACATAAACACTGCAGGTGTGAGTTCAGGGCAGCTATCTACCATTATTTGGCCAGAGTCAGGATTTTGCGTGCCAGTTACTATGCTGTCTCTCCCGCTGGCAGGCAATTACGCACATTCTGACATGGCTTGAACAAGGCTGCTTGCTTTAACATATGTGGTGATCACATAAAAGAGTGTATAACTTCACAATGGATATCAAATCACACACATTATCTACTGAATGTTTGATACACTGGCAACTTAACACAAGATTTAATGCCACATAAAATGCTGTGCATTTTGCCTGTGGCAGTGCTACACCCCACTAGAAATATATACGTCCAAAGTCCATAAACTAGCTTGGTAGTGATGTACATATACTAGAATTAAACTGACCTAGGATTACCATGATCAGGACAAAGAAAACCTTATTTTTTCAACAACATGTATATTATATAGATCATAAAGCAATATAAAAGGAAACTTCAGGCAAGTGGAAACTGGTGTATGGATTACTAATAGATATTTACATCCATGTTTTACTGTAACATTATCAAGTTCTAAAATGTATAAATAAAAAGTCTTTATGGAACACCATTCAAGCAAAAAGTTGTTTTTGATCTGGCTCTTTTGAACAAAGATTCAATAATAAAAGTTTTAAGCCAAGTAGGTGCCAGGTTATAAAGGGCTTGCCTGTCATCTCTTCAAACCTAGGTTTAGGTTTTTTAACAGGTACGAGCAGTAGGGTAACTTCATTTGACTGTAACCTCTTCATAATTACAGGTTTCATGTTTCATAAAACACCAGCGATCGTGATCTTCAAAACCAGGTTTTAGGTCTTTCAGCTTGGTTTGACTAACTTGTCTTGCTTAGGCGCATCTCTTTGAAAGCAAGTACATTTTATTTTTTGTAGTAAATGAACCTGAGGATGATTGGGTTTTACTGTAAGTTCTTCTAATGCAGTTTTTAGCTAAAGGTCTTATGAAACACTAGTCTATTCAGAGGCTGACTGGGATTGACTGTAAACAAAAGTAAAACAGGTTTTATGTTTAAGGAACACCAGCCGACCAAGCTAACTGGGTTTGACTTTGTGTGAAGGTAGTAAGAGGAGGCAAAGATTGATGTCTAGGGGCAACAGATATTTTTACAGAACATCAACAATTGGGGAGTGCCATGTCTTCAACTTCAGATGTGCAATACTGGCCTGACTGCGGTATACTCTACAATCATAATGCACTCTAATTTAATAACCTCCTTGCAGATGAAAGATTCCACCCTGCACAGGTGCCTCATACAACTGTATACATATCCTGGTCTATATCTGTGCCCTCTTGGTTTTATTTTTAGGAACACCATCAACCTGAACTGGATCAGTTTAACTATGAAAGTTGCCATAAATACTACACTTTCTGATATAATTTCATTTCCAGAATTAGCTACAAGTATAACAGCCCCATTGAAATCCAAAGTAACACCTGCATTCCTTGCACATATAGCTAAAGAGCTGGCTATAGCCCACATCAAATACAGTACAAATTGTTTTTGTCTGATCACTGACTCATGAGGCCCCCCTATGTAATCTGTGTATCTACCTACTGTGAGCTTGATCCTGTTTTTTCCTGTTTTTTTAACCACCCATACTATAAACAATATAGATGTCCCTATGCTATACATTAGCAGGCAGATAATGAAATAGTTGCTGGATGAGAACGGGAGAAAGCAACTATACTGCTGGAGCTGGATGCTATCACCTATCTAAAATAACGTACTGGCTGTTATCTTGGTGATAACATATTATTCTTTAGTAGTTTCCTTGAAGATAACAGGTTTACTTTTACCTTCAATGCAAAATTTTAACAAACAGTTATTTCTCAATAATTATCTACACTAAGATTTAAAAATCCCATCATAACTAAATTTTGACAATTAGAAGAAGGGACCCATGGGTCACTTTGCTCAGCTGAAATTGACCTTGAGATGAGTATGAAACTGTTGGTTGATATGACTGGTTTGTATTGATGAGTATGAAACTGTTGCAAATAATATTTTGTGACCTGACCATGTGTTTCCTAATGTTGAAACAAGAGCATCTGAGCAGTCTGTGAACATAAGATATGTATAAGATAGGTAAATTATTACCATGATCATTGTTTTTTTTTTTTTTATAAATTGTAGACAAGTAGCGGTTTACACTTTTTTTCAATTAGATATATTTTATTATAATATATTATTATATTATTATATTATATGCTATTTTATTATAATATATTATTATATAATATATAATTGGTAGACAAACAAAGCTGATTACTTTATCTCCCATTCTGCTGAGGCAGGAAAATAATATATGAAGTTAGATCCTAATTATTTTATTATATTACATTGTTTAAAGTTTATAAATTGTATACATTTGAAATATTACACATCTGAATGTGTAAGTTGCTTTCATATTTCATACTTTGATAGCTTTTAAAAATCTATATACATACAGCATATGAAAGTTATTTCATCAGTGCTTAATTTTAATTATACTAAAAAATGTCATAATTAATATATATTAATGATAATGGAGAGATCCTGGACAGACAGAACTGATCACTTTAATGTCCCATTCACTTGTGGTGAAGTGGCCTGCCTGCAGCTGGACAATACAAGTAAATAAAATTGAGCCTAAAGAAAATTCAATAACTAGCCTTATTATTAAGTTTTTATTTTCAAATTTCAGATTTAAACAGATAAAATCCTTATGTTTACATGCTGTGAAAATTAAATCAATAGGACTCGCAGAAAAAAAAGCATGCCATGGTCAAAGTTGGGCAAAATTTAAGTTAATGATTGTAATTTTATGCTAATTACTTAAAACAATTACAAAATTCAGATCTATTATTGGGTATGGAATTCAAATCTTGATTAAACAAAGTTATATATCTGAAAAAAATCTCAAGCTTAATAAATTATCATGTTAAGCGAGTAAATATCTTTCCTGATTTTTTACAGAGTGCATTATGTTCAGGTCCCTAACTTCAAGAAATAACACAATATGGACTTAATTTCAGGCATGTATATAGGAACTATATACAAGAATCTTTATGGTAAATATTAAGAAAAATAGATTTGGAGTTTTGATGTTATATAGGCAGTTCTGTAGTGTGTCATTAGTTTAAATGTAAAATTGAAGTTTTTCCTTAATTTCTCAGAGGATCAAAATTGCAGTGACCCAGTTTTTGGTTTTGTAGGAGATTTCGGGGACATCTATCAGTGTGCCAAATTTTGGATACATAAGTTTCCAAAAGTGCCAGTCTAACAGAGGAACAGCAGACGGATGGGACGACAGACAATGAACCATTACTATACCTCAGATGACATAGTCAGCTGGGCTAAAAAGTGTGTGACAGTGTGTCTGTATGTCTTCAATTCTATAAGCCTTAGTGACTGGTGCATCACAAACCTTTTCAAACAAATCTCCCAAGGAGGTGGATAAAATTAACCCTTGACATGCTTTCTTCTCAAAAGTGACATTTCTTGTAGTATTTCAGACATCATCTTAAGGCAAACTAACACACTGAACCATGCAACTCCACAAACCAAGATTTCATTCAAAGTGTCTAATTTAAAGGTACATAACTTTTGCAATAATATTTGTATTATCTCATGCTATCAGTTCATTATGAATGAATGCAAAAAAAACTTTCCCAGCAGAATCACCTCAGCACATGGCATTTGTATCACAAATCCACCTGTTTCACATATTGTTTATGGTTTCAGGTGTGAGTAAACAACATCAGAGTTTGTCTGACCTGTTTACCATATAACAAGATGGCATCATCGAAGGTGCAACGACTCCCAAGCAAGGAGGAAAAACAAGGAACTACAAAGTTGTGAAATACCATTTAGAAAAGCTGAATGAAATCTTGGTTTGTGGAGTTGCATGGTACGGCAACAAGGTGCCATGTACACTTTTTTTGGCACCACTGGTCACATCCTGTGCAAGTTTATTTCACTTGACAAATACCATCATGTGACCAGAAGAAAACACCATATTAAATGTTTATTTAAAATGCCTGGTATGTGAATAGGTCCCTTTAAACAAGCATAGCAATCTGTAAACTCTCATTTTTTCTGATTGAAATACAATGAACAAATTGGTATACTTAAGATAAAGAACTGGTGGTAGTCAGTGACAGAAGTCAGCTTGTGTGCATAATAAAAAGCTTGAATGGATTTAGAGGGGCATGTGCCCCCTCTATTTTGACCCAAAAAATCTGTAAAATTGAATAATATATAATTAATACAGAAAAGCAGCGCCATATTTTGTGTCTCTAACCGTTTTCTTCCTGTTATCCCTGGAGTTATGCATAAAGTGTACCAGGACTCCCAGCACACTTGTTTACCTGTTACCCCCCCCCCCCCCCGGACATACCACCCTTTTCTTCTGAGATTCTATATCTGCCCCTGAAAAGTGGGATGCAAAAAAAGTCTTGAACCACTGAGGTCATTTACAAGCCCCTTCAACCTCTCACACAGAAGAAGTTAGAATGCCATCTCACCATAATAATTAATCTGTGTACACGTTTAAAGTATTTGTGTTGTGTGTACTCTATGTGAATTAAGTATGCTTCAACTTGTAGAAAAACAAGAGGCCAATACAGCCTGTGTTGTCACAAGACCGGCACTCTGATCACTTCATTCTCCACCAAACCGGAAATATAAATCTAATGTTTTCACATTTTGTTTTGACCAGGCAGACTTAATTGAAACTTTAATCATATAACACAATAAGAGAAACAATGTCAAGCTATCCCAGGTTTTATCTTGGGCTGGCTTCAAATTACCACATTTTAAATGAAGACACATTGGGGTATCGCTGGCAAGTGACTGTTATGATATTTGATCACATGACCATGATTCTGCTCCACAGGGTCCACCTGTGCAATATCAGCTTGAATGTACTTGCTATACAGATATATCAAGCAGTATTTATCAAAAAGGCTTATATGAAAAAATATGATCCTTTCTGCTGTAAGAACCTCTTTGGAAAGAAAGAAGCAATGAAGGGTTCTACATTCATCAGCGAGGCTAATACTGATCTGGGAAACCATACCCTGATAACAAGGCAACTTAACTATAAGCAGAGGAACTGATAGTAATGTGTTGTGTTACCCCAGGCTACTGAAATAAGAAAAGTCCTCGTTCTAACAAATGCACATAATAACTCTGATGCTGATTGGAGACTCTTTGCCTGTTACACCTGTTTATAGTCTATGGCCATGCCCAGCAATAACACACTGTCATCACTTAACTGATTTAATTTCTTGGCTGCCTGTCTTTTGCCTGTAAACTGTGAAAAAACAGCTTACATGCAGGTACTGGTTTATGCCTGGGCCAACCAGGGCTGTGAGTACGTACCTGCCTGACCTGACTTCAAACAAATCGCAATCATTACTCATTTGTCGGAGTTTCTATCTCTTCCCATGGCAGGGCTGCAGGTTGACCTAGACAGGTGGCTGCAATGGGTTTTGGAGAAAACGGATACAGCCAGAATGTCAAATTCCAACCCCTGTTAAAATATACCCACCACACTGTCTTGGATATATTCCTGCTGTGTTTTCTTCCTGCTGTGCAGAATTTATGAAATAACTCATTCGCTGTTAATTTACTGAGCCAACAAACAAGCCAAGAAAATGCTACTGATCTTTTTCCACCTCTGCATATTCCAACTGAAGACTCTTTATTGTGCGCTAAAGAAATATCATAATTTACACAGACAACTATCTCTGCTGACACTGGAACTGGAACTTGTTAACAGAAGCTGATGTTAATTTCCACTGAAAATCCAAACCACACCAATTATTAAATGAAACGCAATATCTCCAAGTAAATAAACAAATAAATACTTTCTTGTTTACACTTGTTAACATCCACTGCTTGTACATAAACTGTCCACTGACATAAGAATATCCACCTATAATTATATGAATTACAGTATCACAGTGTTTTGGCTTTGTGTAATTGGATTGACCATTTTATTCACAGTTACAATGCTTTCAGCCTTTTACTTAGTTACTACTAACCAAACCGTTTCCTTGGAATATGTCAATATGTTTTAGTAAAAAATATAATGTTTCAACTTGCATTTAAATCACAAATGGAACATCATCTTTTTCACATGCACAAATATGGCACGATAAATATCATACTATAAGCTTTATTGTTTAACAAATAAGGAGCCTTTAAGTAAACAATTTTATAAAAAAAAAAAGACACCTCAAATACAGATCTATTGAGCCTTTTTTATCACAAATAACACTGCCTCAATTTCAAATCTACAAAATAAACCCTAAACTTTTTAACATATATCACAGCTAAGTTCATTTTTTATTCATCATTCTAACATCTCATTTTTATAACTTACATGCAAACACGAAACAATTTTTTGGAGTCACACATATGATGCCAAATATTTTTTATTTAAACTGCAGAAACTGCTGTTATTCACAGACAAAACACATAAACATCCACCATTTGTATTCACTGAAAAGGCACTCTGACTATTCACAAGTATTACATCTAAGCCAAGGTGATAATAATTGGGGGGGGGGGGATATGACACAGATATGACACCATGACCACAGTATCACATCTCATCCAAGGTGAGAATACACATGACAACTCATGGTCACTATAAAATCCATCAGTGTAAGTATACCACCGCAAAAACACAATAACAATAAACCCAGTGACCTGCAAGAAGTTCTCCTTGGAACACAAAAATTCCTGTGACACACTTTTTCCACCCACATCCTGAATACAGAAACTCAGTGAAAACATATAGAAAGCAGGGCAAGAGAGAAGTGCACTTCTCGATATGCCAGAACTCGCCCTGTGATACAGTGAAAGTTGTCACGATCCTCACTCGAATGATGTAAACATACCCCACTTCGAATGACGTAAATATACCAAGAAGCCCTGCAGGGGCCATGTTCTTATGTGTGTATAGGTGTAACAGGCCAGCAATCATCCTACTAAAAAGTTGGGCTGGCTGACTCTACCTATTTTGACAAAGAAGAGATAATTTTAATGAAAACAACAAAACACTTTGGATACGTACCAAAGAGGTAACCTAATAAACAGACAGTTCAAAGTTGATAAAAAATACACTGTAACATATATATTTCATATCATCTTTTATCTGTTTAGTTTTCTACCATGTTCATCTATATATTAATATATCAAGATATAAATGAAGATAGATAAAGAGTGTGAAAAATTACTGTTAAATCAAAACAGAATATATTAACCAGCCTGCATTCAGGATATAACTATGAGTACATTAAGTTTACAGTTCATCTCTGCTCAAGTGATAAACTCCATATTAAATTCAGCTTTCTTCTGCTGCTGCTAATATTCATATGAAAATATGGTATTTTCTTTTTTTTTTGAGTGTTCACGCTGAAGCCTAGAGTTCACTCTCTCCAAAAAATTAATGTGAACATCTGTTAAACTACATAAATATCACGGACCCTAACTGAAGCAGCTGGTCTGTGCATCACTGAAATCTACCTAATTTCTGAAACTTATGGTCCTATGTTCTGTTACTAATAACATGTGTGATAAATTGTGGCTAGCTTCTAACTTCTCTTGTGACATATACATCTAAACAAAAACAAAATGTGGAGGCAATGTGATAGGCTGACAATTTATTAGTTATCACAATTTGTTGCTTGAAAAATAAAAAGTTCAAAATTTGAAAACAAAAAATTTGAATAATGAAGCATTAATTATTACATCACCTTCACCAAAATATCACTTCATTGAAATATGATTGCAGTGATTGGCATGTATACCTGTATTACTCCCCCCCCCCCCCCCCCCCAACCCACCCTACACTTGTAATAACTCTTCCCCTGAACAGGACAGCTAATGTACAACACTCCTAATGCTTCAAGGATTGACCCCTGGATATTCACTAATCCAGGGTACAGCTCAACTCCAAGTATGATATATATAACTACATGTAAATATGTTGATGGAAGCACAGAAGTATCCCTGCAGGTATATCCAACTCCCTCAAGCTTGAATTGCTTGTCCACACCTGACCAGGGTTCATGCCAAGAGACTGACCACTACTCATCCAGTACCTACATGCCTGGATGTTTGGATCGTTTCCATCAGGGCCTGTCCTTTTCTGGGACATATTTATTTGAAGGAGACATAGGATAAATCAGTTTATCATTGTTATATTAAAGGATCAAAAAGGTATACATGTCTTTACACCAGTAGCTGTTTTGCCCCTCCAATGATAAGAGAGTTGCACATCACTGACACATGTATCTATATAACCCTGTCATAGCAAAAATCTTGCCAACTAAAGGTTTATTCCAGATAATCCAGACAAATTTTTAAAGACCTATTATTTCTAATGTACAGATATTTGGTTCTAAAGTACAGATAATTGTTTCTGATATACACAAATTTAATTGCTTCTGATTAATGAACAGATATTTAAAGGTCTCTTATATACAGATTTTTGTTCTTAATAACAGCTCCTTCATAATGAATATAAAACCTTTTTTTTAGTTCAGAATTATAGTGAATCTGTTTCTATGTTTATGGATTTTTTTCCTTTAAAGCCCTTTGTTGATTATTTAAGGAACATAAGGAAACAAGTCTTTTTCTTAGTCTCTTATACATGAGAGAAAACTGATGGACTGTATTTTATGACATGTCAGATGTACAAATGTATGGATTTGATCCTCAAGCCTTAAGAAGGCTGAACAAATTCAAGTATCCCTTGAATGAAAATGTTAATAAAAAGAAATTCCTAAATTTTTTAAAAATTTTCACCATTTTTCCCCTTCATTAGATGCCTAAGTTTAGAAAATGGGATCCATTAAATATGGTTGGTTCAAGTAGTGTATTTATGTATGTGGATCGATGAATTAAATATATGTTATATTTACTTAATATCCCACTCAGTAACTTTTACATAAGACAAATCTTGCCCCTGTGAGACTTTTGACAGGTTGCTGTACATATGCACTACTGACATATAAAACATCACACATGCCAGCCTTTCTGTAGTTGGACGGTTTTGAGACCCTTCCTAACAGGATCCTTGTGCGATCATGGCCCAGAAGTCTGTTCTCTGTGATCTCCAGTCAAGTGACTGCATGGAGAGTACTTACTGTACATTACACTCTCCCAGCACACACCTGCTTTATGTTCCATATCACACATCCCTGTTCTAGCTTCTACACACTCTGCTGATCATATTCATTTATAAGATTTATAAATTACATTTTTCCACTAAACATTATTGAATCTTCCCCATAGGCTGGACTGGGAAGCTTAAAGGAGTTGATCAGTTTAGTTGTATATTCATATTCTGCTAAAAAAATGTCTGTGGGTGAACCTACTTGGGTCCCCCTAGTGCAAAACCATCAATTAAAACTTTTTTCATCTGCCATTTTCTGTTTGTACTATAATAATCTCCAAATAGGCTTACTTTCGAACCTAAAATTTTGTAACATTTTTTTTCCTCAAATAGGCTTACTTTCAAACCTAAAATTTGGTAACATTTTTTTTCCTATGTCATACCGGTAGATTAATACCTGATATTCTTAATCTTGACTTTATTCTCAAGGTCACATACTCCATATCGCCTAATTGCCGGCCTTGGGGACAGGCTTTCATTGATATCTTGGTGACTGCATATATCTAGTTACACTTTGGACTGAAGATATTCTAGAACGCATATCTTCACTGAAGACATATGTTTCTCAGATTGTTTTAAATTGTTTATAGGAAAATTAAATCAAGTAAGTTTTTATTTTCTCAAAAGTTAATTTTATACTTATTGGTTCTCTCTTTGGTGCTAAGTATTTTATGTTTGTTTACTTTATCAAAAGATAATCCTGCTGGTGGATGGGATAGGGAACAGACTAATTCCAACCACAAAAATGTGACATTTTCAGATGAGATCTTTACTAGACCTATCTGGTCCCTGAACAAAATATTTCTAGCTCTGACATTCAGGTAAGTTTAAAGGGGCCTATTCCAGTATCTGATGTCCATTAACTAAAGATATAATCCTTTGACACTTTTGTAAAAATAGACCAGAAAAGGACGTTTTACAACTAGTGAACTTTCAACTTCTGTATATGTGCAACCAACCAATTTGGGTTACATGTTTTTTTCATTTATCATCAAATATGTGTTTACTAACAATTTGTTAATCTTTAAACTAGCCCACCAATAAATTATTCACAGGGTAGTTATAAGGGTTCTTCTGTATGGGAATTAGCAACAATAAATTAATATGTAAGCATAGTAATTAGGCCAGAACTCACGTTAACTGACCTGACCATAAGAGAGCCCCCCCCCCCTTTTGACCTAATTAATATAATGAGCCCCCAATACGATCCTACACAGTAGGTCTTCCTTGCATGTACTGTTTTCAGGACAATAATGACATCACAAAGGTTGATGACGTAGACTTGACGTTACACTGACCAACAAAATCAACTGGAATCACTGCACTGATCAATATACCACAGTCATTGTGAACTGTCTTGCAATATTCTGGATTATTTGTCTCAAACAAATTATGTGCCATGCAGGTAAGACATTATTATTCACTCTGTAGTTAGAGGAATGGCTCCTGCAACCTTTAACCTAGAACTTTTTATGTCTCGTTTGTATAAAAAAATATCCCGGAAAACACTGAGACAAGGGTACTGGTACAGACTATACGTGTTCTGTTGGGAGAGGTGTCCGAAATTAAGCAAATTTTATTACTGTCATGTGACTGACAGTTTACAGTAAGGTCGGTGATTGGCTGCACTGAGCTGTTATGCTCATGATTATTTATTTAATGAATATGCTATTAAGGTCATGAAAGTTCATGGTGAGGTCAATATTACAGAAAATTTAGGTGCATAGCTGACTATAAAATCTAAAACTGAACTACCTTCCCTTTCTCACTGAACACAGTGCATGTACAGTACACTAGCTTTCTGTGGGTGTCTCCCTGGGCCCTGCAGCACTATGCCATTAGATAACAGTTAAGCAGCAGACCAGACAGACAGTGCTGTGCTGGGCAGCTTTTTCTCCAGGAACGCATTCCAGTGCCTGGTAGGTAATGGATGGGGGGTTTCCTGGACTTGTAGTGGAAGCAGGCTTTCACTCTTGCCAGTTTTCATTACTTTTCACATATTTCACTCTCATACCAAGGACACTAATGCTTTAACTTATAGGAAGAAAAGATCAGGCAATTTCCAAAAGAATTAAATGTGATCTTCCTTTCTGACCTACTTAATTAACCAGGTAAATTCTTAATTTTTAATTCAACTGTTTTTTATAGACAAAAAAATGCAAGTTTTATAACAAAACAAGGGACCTATGGGTCACGACGCTCAGCTGTTATATATGATAAAAAAATATTTAGAAATGAGGCACATGCTGGTTTTGTGTGGTAATAAATATAAGCTGTATTATGAGTTGTTGTTGTTGTTTAGCTTATGTATGATTTTGATAGTACCTTTGGAGACAGGGAAGAGGATTGATTTCATTTATTTTATTAACAAATGGAGTACTATTGTCACACAGATTTTGACTTGGCCATATAACCTATAAGCAGAACATATAATATAAGAGTTTAACTATTTATTAAAAAAAATTACAAATATTGTCCCAAATATAATTTTTATAAAAAATAATAAGAGAATCATATGATTTTTTTAAATGAAATATAACTGATATGATTATTAAAATAATATTAAAGAATATATTCATGAATGCATTCATGAATACATTTTGAAAGTATTTGCACGAGTATTCATATACTTTCATTTTTACCTGAATTCCTATTCTTTATGCAAGAAATTTTATAATGGAGTACATAATCATATTCGTATTTAAATACAATTACAAAGTATTTGCACCATGTCTGGTATTTATTCAGTTTCACCAACCAATGATGTTGAGAATCCAGAATATACAAAATTCACACATTTAAATAATGATCATAAGTACCTGGTTTTATGGCTTTTATTTATATTAAAAAATAACTGTAAAAAATTCATTTTGGACTAATTTCACTTCAATGTACACACTAGACACAGTAGGAATCTAGATTAATATTATCAACTGCATCTTTGTCTATCATTAATTTCCTTCATATGATCCCTAATGATTAGTAATGAATAATATGATTTACTTCTTTATCATTAAAATTGAACTGAAAAATTCCATAGGTGACTGCATGGTGTTATTTGGAATATGTGACATTCTACCCATCGATACAAGATTCTTATATCATCAGTAACTGCAAGTTAATTTCCTGTTATTATAAACTAAAAAATTCCTTTTCTATTTTTCTTTAATTTGTTATTCAAAACCAATAAAAATTTATTAATTTATTGTTTATTGTTATGTTGTTGGTTAAAACTACTAGATGAGTTGGGTTGGACACCTGGATCAACTGTGGCTGGCCATAAGCTGCCTGGATTCCTGTATGCCTCGCCTCAAGCATGCATAATTTGATGAAAGGTCAACAAGGTCAACATACAGGTGACTCAAGAGGGGCTGGAGAGAGCCAAAGTCTGACAGGGTCTCATAAAAAACATTAATAAAAGCTACAATTTTTGGCCAATTTCTTTCAGCTTTCTAAACTAAAAAGCTGAAATCCTAATGTGTGCATGATATGAAAATTATATCAACAGTGCTCACAGGACACAAACGTGCCATGGTCAAAGTTGGGCAAAATTTAAGGTACTAATTTTATATTTATACTAATAACTTATAAAATTTGAAAAATTCAGAACTAATTTTGGGTATTCAATTGAATCTTGATTAAATAATGTTACATCCCTGACAATAAAATCTCTAGCTTCAGCAATGCCCTTGTTAAGGGAGTAAATATATTTCTTGATTTTTTTACAAAGTGCATTATGTTTGGGCCCATAACTTAAAACAATTACGCAATACTGACATCATTCTGGCATGTGCATAGAGAATGAAAAATATGTATATTATTTATGATCAAAGTCAGATCAGTGGTTTTGATATTAGGCAGTCTTGAAGTGTAACAATGGGTTTTTAATGGAAAAATGAAGTTTTTCATTAATATCTCGAAGGTATTAAGTCCTAGTGACCAAATTCTTGGCATGGAGGGGATTTTGGAGACATCTAACTGTATGCCGAATTTAAGGAACTAAGAGCTGAAGCTGGGGAGCTGAGCTCTTGCAAACTGCATAACACTAGCTTGATGTAAACAATATGTTACATGGTGCTTGAAAACTTATTAAAATCTACAGTTTTTGATCAACTGGTTTCAAATTTTTGGTGTTAACAGTTGAAATGCTAACAAAAACATGCTGTGAAAATTAAATCCACAGTACTTACAGGAAAAAAAACGTGCCATGGTCAAAGTTGGGCAAAATTTAAGGTACCAATTTTTTTATTTTTATTAATATTTTAGAAAATTTAAAAGATTTTCATCTAATTTTGGGTATACAATTTAATTTTGATTAATTAAAGTTATATTACTGGAAAAAAGGTCGATAACTTTAAAATTTTTTGTGTTAAGTGATCAAATATCTTTCCTGATTTTTTACAAAATGCATTATGTTTGGGCCCATAACTTTTTTAAATTAAATAATACAGACATAATTTCTGGCATGTATATAGGAACTATATAGAGGAATATTTATGGTAAATATGAGGAAAAACAGATGAGTGGTTTTGATATTAGGCAGTCCTGAAGTGTGAAAATAGGTTTTTAATAAAAAATTGAGGTTTTTCCTTAATTTCTCAAAGGAACGAAGTTGCAAAGACCCAGTTTTCGGCTTGGTAGGAGATCTTGGGGACATCTTACATTATGCCGAATTTTGGATTCCTAGGTCTTACGGTTTCAAAACGTGCCACATCTACAGACGGACGGACAGACGGACAGACGGACGGACGACGGACAATGGACCACGACTGTAGCTCAGATGACTTATAGTCAGCTGAGCTAAAAACAATAACTGACTGTGTCATTAAAGTGGCATTTTATACAATACTACACAAAGTTACATGTTTTTCTTCTATTTACCTCTGAGTGTTTTGGGTGTCAGGCAAATGTACAACGAGTGATCTTCTATATTATACCGCCGTGTGGCTGCTTAGTGTGTGCTCCTTTGGTGGCTGAGACAAGCTACGAGAATGAACAGGCCCGAAAGACCAGGGAGGCAAAGTGTAAAGTCAGACGAGACTGACATTGTCAGTGATATCAGACTATAAACCCCCTCAACCTTTACCTAGTGGTGGACCGATCATCGAGGTTTTATCGAAAGTCAGTCAGTTTGCTGCCACTTTCAAGCACTCGATTACCAAAGGCAACTATCAATAAGATCATAATAATGACTGTTTTCTTTCCAGAATGCCTTTATGTTATAGGCAAAATTGATTCCGTGCTTCATATAATGAGTCTGTGTTCCCAAATAACTTCAGTATGTAGCTGAGTATGACACGGTAGATGCGAGAACGGAGGACTTATTAAATTTATTATCTGTGAACTTGCAGGGAGCTACAGAATTAATGGAGAGTTTTCTGACGAAATGTACATTGCAAAATATGGGCGGGAAGGCCATAAATTCTCCCGTTCTATGCCAATTTAGCGAGATTCTCTTAGAAATAATCTATTCAACAGATGCCAGGTGCCGCTGTTTAGGCCTTCCTTAAAAATTTCTTTTTTGGGCTAAACTGGCCGGTCGAGTATTTGGATTTCAGCTGGAATTTTTTTTGGACTAGTCTGCAATTTTTAGCTCAGCTGACTGTAAGTCATCTGAGCTATAGCGATCACTCTTTGTCCATCGTCCGTCCGGCTGTCTGTCCATTAACAAGGCACAAATCGTAACCACTGGACCTGGAATCTTCTCACTTTACATTCAGAGAGGTCCATGAAAAATCTCCTTGGAAACCTGGAATTAGGTCTCTGTTACCTATATCCTTCGAGCTATGGGGCCCCAAAGTACCCCCCAGAATAGTGAAAAATTTCATACAAAAACTTCAATATCTCATTAACTACATCACTGATGGTCATGATTTTTGGCATACATATTGATCATGAGATGTTACATCAGTTCCTGCAGACTGGTGGCACCACCTGTATTTTTTTTTTTATTACAAATTTTTTTCTCTTTTTTTGAGACCTTTAAAAATGTGGACATCTGTTAACATGGCACAAATTGTAAAGACTGGACCTAGAATCTTCATTCTTGACATTCAGAGAGACCTTTGAAAAGTCTCCATGGAAACCAGAAATTAGGTCTCTGTTACCCATATTCTTCGAGCTATGGGGCCCCAAAGTACCCCCCAGAATAGTGAAAAATTTGATACAAATACTTCAATATCTCATTAACTACATCACTGATGGTCATGATTTTTGGCATACATATTGATCATGAGATGTTCCATCAGTTCCTGCAGACTGGTGGCGCCACCTGTATTTTTTTATTTTGTACGAATTTTTTTCTCTATTTTTGAGACCTTTAAAAATGTGAACATCTGCTAACAGGGCACAAATCATAAAGACTGGACCTAGAATCTTCATTCTTGATATTCTGAGAGACCTTTGAAAAGTCTCCATGGAAACCAGAATTTAGGTCTCTGTTACCCATATCCGTCAAGCTATGGGGCCCCAAAGTACCCCCCAGAATAGTGAAAAATTTCATACAAAACTTCAATATCTCATTAACTACATCACTGATGGTCATGATTTTTGGCATACATATTGATCATGAGATGTTATATCAGTTTCTGCAGTCTGGTGGTGCCACCTGTATTTTTTAATTTTTTACGAATTTTTTTCTCTATTTTTGAGACCTTTAAAAATGTGGACATCTGTTAACAGGGCACAAATCGTAAAGACTGGACCTAGAATCTTCATTCTTGACATTCAGAGAGACCAATGAAAAGTCTCCATGGAAACCAGAAATTAGGTCTCTGTTACCTATATTCTTCCAGCAATGGGGCCCCAAAGTACCCCCCAGAATAGTGAAAAATTTCATACAAATACTTCAATATCTCATTAACTACATCACTGATTGTCATGATTTTTGGCATACATATTGATCATGAGATGTTACATCAGTTCCTGCAGACTATTGGCGCCACCTGTATTTTTTTATTTTTTATGAATTTTTTTCTCTATTTTTGAGACCTTTAAAAATGTGGACATCTGTTAACAGGGCACAAATCATAAAGACTTGACCTAGAATCTTCATTCTTAACATTCAGAGAGACCTATTAAAAGTCTCCAAGGAAACCAGAAATTAGGTCTCTGTTACTCATATTCTTCGAGCTATGGGGCCCCAAAGTACCCCCCAGAATAGTGAAAAATTTGATACAAATACTTCAATATCTCATAAACTACATCACTGATTGTCATGATTTTTGGCATACATATTGATCATGAGATGTTCCATCAGTTCCTGCAGACTGGTGGCGCCACCTGTATTTTTTTAATTTTTTACGAAATTTTTTTCTCTATTTTTGAGACCTTTAAAAATGTGGACATCTGTTAACATGGCACAAATTGTAAAGACTGGACCTAGAATCTTCATTCTTGACATTCAGAGAGACCTTTGAAAAGTCTCCATGGAAACCAGAAATTAGGTCTCTGTTACCCATATTCTTCGAGCTATGGGGCCCCAAAGTACCCCCCAGAATAGTGAAAAATTTGATACAAATACTTCAATATCTCATTAACTACATCACTGATGGTCATGATTTTTAGCATACATATTGATCATGAGATGTTCCATCAGTTCCTGCAGACTGGTGGCGCCACCTGTATTTTTTTATTTTGTACGAATTTTTTTCTCTATTTTTGAGACCTTTAAAAATGTGAACATCTGCTAACAGGGCACAAATCATAAAGACTGGACCTAGAATCTTCATTCTTGATATTCTGAGAGACCTTTGAAAAGTCTCCATGGAAACCAGAATTTAGGTCTCTGTTACCCATATCCGTCAAGCTATGGGGCCCCAAAGTACCCCCCAGAATAGTGAAAAATTTCATACAAAACTTCAATATCTCATTAACTACATCACTGATGGTCATGATTTTTGGCATACATATTGATCATGAGATGTTATATCAGTTTCTGCAGTCTGGTGGTGCCACCTGTATTTTTTAATTTTTTACGAATTTTTTTCTCTATTTTTGAGACCTTTAAAAATGTGGACATCTGTTAACAGGGCACAAATCGTAAAGACTGGACCTAGAATCTTCATTCTTGACATTCAGAGAGACCAATGAAAAGTCTCCATGGAAACCAGAAATTAGGTCTCTGTTACCTATATTCTTCCAGCAATGGGGCCCCAAAGTACCCCCCAGAATAGTGAAAAATTTCATACAAATACTTCAATATCTCATTAACTACATCACTGATTGTCATGATTTTTGGCATACATATTGATCATGAGATGTTACATCAGTTCCTGCAGACTATTGGCGCCACCTGTATTTTTTTATTTTTTATGAATTTTTTTCTCTATTTTTGAGACCTTTAAAAATGTGGACATCTGTTAACAGGGCACAAATCATAAAGACTTGACCTAGAATCTTCATTCTTAACATTCAGAGAGACCTATTAAAAGTCTCCAAGGAAACCAGAAATTAGGTCTCTGTTACTCATATTCTTCGAGCTATGGGGCCCCAAAGTACCCCCCAGAATAGTGAAAAATTTGATACAAATACTTCAATAACTCATAAACTACATCACTGATTGTCATGATTTTTGGCATACATATTGATCATGAGATGTTCCATCAGTTCCTGCAGACTGGTGGCGCCACCTGTATTTTTTTAATTTTTTACGAAATTTTTTTCTCTATTTTTGAGACCTTTAAAAATGTGAACATCTGTTAACGTGGCACAAATTGTAAAGACTGGACCTAGATTCTTCATTCTTGACATTCTGAGAGACCTATGAAAAGTCTCCATGGAAACCAGAATTTAGGTCTTTGTTACCCATATTCTTCAAGCTACGGGGCCCCAAAGTACCATCCAGAATAGTGAAAAATTTCATACAAATACTTCAATATCTCATTAACTACATCACTGATGGTCATGATTTTTGGCATACATATTGATCATGAGATGTTTCATTAGTTTCTGCAGACTGGTGGCGCCACCTGTATTTTTCGATTTTTTACTAATTGTTTTCTCTATTTTTGAGACCTTTAAAAATGTGAACATCTGTTAACAGGGCATAAATCGTAAAGACTGGACCTAGAATCTTCATTCTTGAAATTCTGAGAGACCTATGAAAAGTCTCCATGGAAACCAGAAATTGGGTCTCTGTTACCCATATCCTTTGAGCTATGGGGCCCCAAAGTACCCCCCAGCATTGTAAAATTTCATAAAAAAAAAACAATATCTCATGAACTACATCACTGATGGTCATGATTTTTGGCATACATATTGATCATGAGATGTTTCATCAGTTTCTACATACTCGTGGCGCCACCTGTATTTTTCAAATTTTTCCATTTTTTTTTCTCTATTTTTAGACCTTTAAGAATGTAGTTATCTGTCAACAGGGTTCAAATTGTAATGACCGGACCTAGAATCTTCATCCTTGACACACAGGGTGACCCATGAAAAGTCTCCATGGAAACCTGAAATTAGGTTTCTGTTACCCATATCATTTAAGCTGTGGCACTCCAAAGTGCAGCTCAGAATAATGGAAAATTTGATACAAAAGCTGAAGTATCTAAACAACTAATGCAGAGATCACCATAATTGTTTGCATGGATATTGATCATGGAGTGTTTCATTCGTTTACGCAGCCTGGGTGCGCCAACTCTATTTTTTTTATTTTTTACGAATTTTTTTCTCAATTTTTGAGACCTTTAAAAATGTGGACATCAGTTAACAGGGCACAAATCGTAAAGACTGGACCTAGAATCTTCATTCTTGAAATTCTGAGAGACCTATAAAATCTCCATGAAAACTAGAAATTAGGTCTCTGTTACCCATATTCTTCAAGCTATGGGGCCCCAAAGTACCTCCCAGAATAGTGAAAAATTTCATACAAATACTTCAATATCTCATTAACTACATCACTGATGATCATGATTTTTGGCATACATATTGATCATGAGATGTTTCATTAGTTTCTGCAGACTGGTGGCGCCACCTGTATTTTTCGATTTTTTACTAATTGTTTTCTCTATTTTTAAGATCTTTAAGGATGTAGTTATCTGTCAACAGGGTTCAAATTGGACCTAGAATCTTCATTCTTGACACACAGGGAGACCTATGAAAAGTATCTATGGAAACCTGAAATTAGGTCTCTGTTATCCATATCCTTCAAGCTATAGGACTCCAAAGTATCCCTCAGAATAATGGAAAATTTGATACAAAAGCTGAAGTATCTGAACAACTTATCCAGAGACCACCATGCTTCTTTGCATGGATTTTGACCATTAAGTGTTTTTATTAGTTTCTGCAGACTGGTGGAGCCACCTGTATTTTTTTTAAAGTTTACTCATTTTTTCTCTATTTATGAGATATATTAATACAGACACAATCTCAGCCTGTTGGTTAATCTGTTTGATGCTTCAGTTGAATGGTTATATACTACCATTCAGATGATAAAATTTCCTTTTGCAAATCTCTTCCCAGTCAGCTGAGCGTCATGACCCATGGGTCACTTGTTTTTTTTTTGTATGATCTGCCCCAAGTGCTCCTGGGCCTGTAAAATTATGCCTTCATATGCTAGAAAAACAGCCCTTTTATAGGCCTAACATTCTTAGATGCTCTTAAATTCCATTATGAAAGATATAACCGACGCTGCCAATCATTTAATTTGATCCTTCAAATTAGTCTTTATATGTGGAAGGATCGTTACACATGTGCGCGAGAAGAGAATACCTGCCGGGGAAACATAGGTACAGTTTCACAGATAATTGCATATTTCTTTTATAATTGCATGTTTGTCTGAACCGATTAATAATCGATCATAAGTTGATCGATTATGAAAAAGGAACCGACTCCCACCACTACCTTTATCTTTTATTTTATGTTATAGACAACTCAATTTTTGGACTCGAGATGCAGTTAATTAAACAATAATATAACAAACTTAAAGATTAGAAGATGTTTTAATTCATAGAAACAACTGGTGTCATAAACACCAGAACTAACAAGCAGGGGATATCATGGACTGGACTAGGAATGCTGCATTCACTTAAGTCCCAGCAGACACAGATAAAAAGCATATTCCACATCAGTCCTGCATGAATTATGACTAACTGGCAGTGACACAATGACTAACTGGCAGTGACACTAAGTGTTGAAATCACATCACACAGTGACCAAGGCAAATCAAAAGAGAAAAGCTCTTTCATCACTGCAGCACTACAGGCAAGTTTTATCTAAGGGCATACCATGCTATTTATGGATTCACCAGATACAAATCTGTGGCATTTTTAGGGAACTGCCAGAGTTAGATGAGAACATGCTATTACAAAGTCAGTTGATTTCAGGTAAAAATGATGACAAATCAACCTGCCAGGCTACAAATGATAAGCTTTAGACAGCAAATCAAATAGCTCTGTCTGTTACCCAAGCTGTCCTCTGCTACTATGCAACCAAATCATGAAGTAGAGGCAGCAAACAACAGCATGGCAATCTCACTTAAAATCAGAATGCCTGTTTACTTTATTTAGATTTGAGAACTGCAAATCCACTTGAACTTAAACTTTGATTATATGTATATAATAGTGAAAAGGCATTTACACTTATGGATATGCCAAATGAGGCAATGCAGGGCATACTGGGTACTACACAATTACTTGAAACTGAGTCTGCAATTTTGTCCTCAAATTGTGAGCTACTCCTGTATCATTTAATTACTAGTACCCTGGCTACAAATGACAAAGAATTTGTTACAAGGTGGTTACCTTGTAAAAAAAAAATATATAAAAAAGAAGAAACAAGTGACCCATGGGTCATGACGCTCAGCTGCCAAGCATGACCTGCGACATCATGGGCTGCGATTCACAACTTCTAGTAAAATTGTTGTAGAACCTATATGCCAATTTTGTTTAAACTTTCTACGCTGCCATAAATTCTTATCATATATGTCCGGTTAAAACATAGTGAATGATGGTCTAAGGCAAAATGTATGGTTGTTGAGCTATCAGGAACTAATTCCACAGCTTGCTCGATACCTGTCAGTCTCAAAAGGAATACCACACAGGCCACATATAAGATCAAAATATAGCAAAGATCAAGGAAATCCATGCAAGAATTATTGTGAAACGGGTGCTTCCATATTAATTTTTATTCAATACAAGCCAACTGTACTGGGCTTTCATAAATGATGGTCATATTTATTAAGAAATCTTTGACCTAATGCAAGATTACATTAATATACATCCCACTGCATTCACTTTAATAGTTCTTGAGATAATATGTTCTAAAGGAATTTAAAGAAGGCTTCCTGGTGGCCATATTGGATTTCTGACAGGTCGGAAATTGAACAACAAACATCCTCTAAAAGGGACCAAACATCATAAAAAATCACAGAAACTGCCCTGGCAAAAGGATTTATAAAATGGCTACCTGGCAGACATAATGGTTTTCTGACAAGTCTGACATTTGATATCACACATCCTCCAATAAGACACTAAACTTGTAGCAATTGCTCCAAAGAATGTAACAGTTATGAATGTCCAAAACAATTAAAAAGGCATGATCAGGTTGGAGAGCTCTCATATCAGATTCATGAACATGCAAATGTAAAAAGTGCAAGTCCAATTTGTTTTAATTATCAGCTTGCTATTCAATGGGGTCAGCAGGGTAGGTAAACTGCAAAACCTAAAAAAAAGAAATGCAGATAGCATCACTAAGAGTCTTGTAATCAAATAAAGCCATCCTAAATCCAGGTACAGACCCACATATTATCAGAACAAACACTTGCTGGTATATCTGATGATTTGTATAAAAATATTCAGATATCTAGAAAACTAAGTTTATTGCTATGATTCCATGATATAAACTGCAAAATGTTCCCATCATTTTATAAATCAGTAGCTAAACCTTAACACTTAACTCTCATAGTCTTAATGCCTGGCCAAAGCATTCCGGCAAGTGTTTTTGTTATGCACTCAGGCTAATGATATATCCTTATCACTCCATGAGCTGATACAAAAGGGAGTCATATATCACAAGTGTCACTGACAATTATGGGCACACAGTGAGATGTACCAGTTGTGAGTGCCATGATTATATTTACAAAAAAAACAAGAAAAATAGAGATGGTCTACAAAATAAGTTATTGTGAACATCCCTGACCTATGACCTTGGCCTTTTGCCCACATATCAACTGGATTCTTTCTAAATGATGGTTAACTACTGACCACTTACATCTGGCCGGGTGTAATTACTTGGCAACCAATGAGTGAATAACTTAGACCTGCAACCTTTAACCTCCTGACCAGCTGACCTTAAAATCAATTTGTTATTTCTTCATGCAAAAAGACCCATAAATATGAAGTATGAATCACATTCAGTGATGCATAGATGTGGCATATGTGAAAGACTGAAGGTTTGGGTTGAACAATTTCACTTGAAATATGTTCACAAACATTTAGAACAATATTGTGACCTTGTCCTTTGACCTTTTGAACTCAACATCAATAGGCTTCTTCCCCTATTGGTAGGTAAGCCATATATGACAGATGGAAAGTATAGATTGAAAAGTTTGCCTGAAAATGACTCAACACAAGAAGAGGGTGCTGTGAACTTGACCTTTGACCTCAAAATCAACAGGTCTTTTCCCCTGTTGGCATATGACTGCATATGGTTCATGGGCCTAGCCCCCACGGTTACGATTTGTGCCCTGCTAACGGACGGACGGCCGGCAGGATGGACAGACGGAAGGACGACAGACAAAGACCCATCGCTATAGCCCAGCATGACTGAAAATCAGCTGAGCTAAAAATGCATTATTGAATAGGATTAGGTCTATTTGAATATGTGTTCGATATTCTATCATGTAATATATTATGAATATTTGAAATAAAACAAAGCAAAATGCTAAAAAAATTATTTATTAGAGAACCAATAAACTATGACCGAAAAAAACTGAAATGTGAGGAGACCTATAACATACACCAAACATGTTAATTTGATTTGAAATTCATTAACATTTTTAGATATTATGTTACATATAACAAATTTAATAAGGACTCGCATATGGACAGATCGACACATGCATGATGACACAAACAAGTGGGCAGCTATAGACCTGAATTATTATAGCCTGAAACTGAGTAAAGTAGGGGATAACAATTGTCTCAATAAAAACTTGTGTTAAAACTAGATATTTCTTGGCACCGCAGGTGTATCCCCAGACAATTAACCCCCCCAGCCCTTGATAAGATGCATCTAATCTGTAAGTTTGGTGACTGTACCAACAATTTTTTTTTTGAGTGATTGCTGTAATTTGGTTTTAACATTATCACTGCTGTGACCTTGAAAAATGGATCAAGGTCATCCATGTTCAAATTTGACCTAGCCCTTGATAAGATGGTTTGGTGACTGTACCTCCAATTCTTACAAAGTTATTCCGTTTAAACATCATTTTAACAAGAAAACAACATAAGGTGGTGCCACCTGTCTTCTGCAGAAAACAATGCTATCAAAGATCTTATGTCAATTTGATTTTTGGACCAATCCATGCAGCCCTCAGTGAGATATTAAAGTTAACATTATTTCAGCGTTATCACCTCTGTGACCTTGAAAAATGCATCTAGGTCATCCATATTTGAACTTGGCCTAGCCCCTGATAAGATGCATCAAAACTGTAGGTTTGGTGACTTCAACAAATTCTTTTTGAGTTATTGCCCTAATATCATTTTAGCACAATCGCTGCTGTGACCTTGAAAAAATGCATCAGGGTCATCCATGTTGGAACTTGACCTAGCCATTGATAAGATGCATCAACCCTGTGGGTTTGGTGACTGTACTTCAAATTTTTACAAAGTTATTGCGTTAATTAACATCATTTTAACAAGAAAATGACACAAGATGGTGCCACCTGTCTTCTGCAAAAGACAAAGCTATCCAAGATCTTCTGTCAATTTGATTTTTGGATCAATCCATGTATCCCTAACTGAGATATTAAAGATTTTGTGTGAATTTTACCAAATATAGGAATACAGTCAAGCCCGCTTATTGTCATGTCCCTGGTGCATGCATAAATTATGATAATAACCGGGATG